>CM031239.1:339324306-339839896 GCA_018340775.1 Taxus wallichiana var. yunnanensis
GGTTTAGATCCTTTCAACTAGAAAAAGTGGCAGATCCTAATTTCACCAACGGTTTAGGGAGATAATTTTCTTGGTATCTAACGAAGTGGGAGAGTCCATTTCTCATACGTTTGAGATAGGCGGACCCCATTTCAATGGATAAGGCACTGGTTATTATTGTATATTTTTAAAAAGTGGATTTTTAAGAAAAGGATGTTGTTATTTGCTTTCGGGAAGTTATGGATAACTTAAGTGATTTCTATTTTTAGTTGTTTTTAATAAAGTTGGTTAGAAAAAGTCAAAGGTCACTTAAGTGCCTTATTTAATGATCATGTAAAACCCTAACTACTTTGTAACCAACTTTTGAGTTATAAAAGGAAGTAAGGGGCTCATTTGTAAAGGGGACTTTGAGAGAGGAGAATAAAATACTTTTGTATGCAAGATTTACTTCAAAGAAAGAAACTTTGTGTTCTTTTGAGAAGACATTTTGGAGTTAATGAAATATGAACTTTGTGTCCCATTCATTGTCTCTTATAGCATTTGATGTTCTTATGTTCATTAGATGTTAGTGTTTGAATCTTGCATACAAATATTGTCTTTGATCTTATTGTCAACGTTATTAATTTGTTGTTCTAGTTCACAAAGTGATCAAGCTCTAATTGTCTACTTACTCACATGTGTTCCCTTTTACACATTCTTGTTTAGCTAACTCAAACTCTATTTTATTTGTGTTAGCTATTCATCTTTCCTCTTCATGCAATATTAGGCTCGATTTTACCTAACTCTTGCATGTTCTTTCAATTCATTCCATTCCACTCCTTTCCTTCATTCCATTCCATCTCCCTCATTCACTTTTTTCTTTCCATTAATGTTCCAAAACACCCC
Organism: Taxus wallichiana var. yunnanensis; assembly: GCA_018340775.1. NCBI lineage: Eukaryota > Viridiplantae > Streptophyta > Pinopsida > Cupressales > Taxaceae > Taxus > Taxus wallichiana. Next base: position 339,325,171 of record CM031239.1, read on the forward strand.
CACATATAATTTTGAATGTACGATGTAAATACAGCTTACACTATTGCATGTCATTTGTATGCGTGCAAATCCATATGCTAACACACCCATTAAAACAAAGTGCAATAATCTAGGCTGACATAGCTTACATTGTGTAATATATATATATATATATATATATATATATATATATATATATATATATATATATATCACGAAAATAAATAATAAATTCATAAACTAAGAGAGATAGAGTTCACATAAATTGGAATTGTATTACTATAAGATTCAAACATCTATCAACTATATTTAGAATATAGATCAATAGCAACCAACCTTGTATATAATGTACTTACATCACTTTATACAATCCAAGGTGACCGGAGGATTTCTAATACCCTCATCTTCACTTTTCGGGCTAGAGGAGTGTTTCACATTCCTTTTCTAGGTTAGAGGAGCTTTACATTTCTTATACTTTATCTTGTCTCGTCTATACATATAAATTAGATATTGTACAATTTACAAAATTACACAAAATACATCTAGACTGATTTTTGGACTCAATAACCTTCCAACACTTTCTTGAACTTAAATAGTTGTCTCATTCTAAGACAAAAGAATCTTAGAAATTTAAATTGTAGGACTTTTCTTCACTAGTGGAGATGGAGGAAAGGGAGTTCAAGTAATTTCCTGCACTTCTACATTAAGGATGATAATCTTCAAAGATACTATGTGTTTTTACTTTTTAATGCCTTTTCAATCCACATTCCTCCCTTTCTAGCACTTCATTTTTCTCCATGGGTTTCTTTTTAAAATCATGAATCATATCTAATGTAGTTAGAGACACTCTTCTCCATGTGGTAACTCCCATCATGTAGCCTTCAATTCTTCCCCAAGGAGTGACCTACACACCAGTTTGAAGGGGGTATCTTCCCTTTTAATATTTCTCCCATGTGTTATCTTCTAAGCTTTAGTGAAATCACATGTATATCCTCTTATTCTCTCGTCCAAATGGATTGTTTGAAATTGTGGTCCTGTCTTGATATCGTGATCCAAAATTGGATCTCGAGATATGCCCAATACATGTAATTTGTGTTGTAAACACTTTTAAAATACATTTCTTATAAAATCACAATATAACCTATATGTTTTGATGACATTTTGAATTCTTCTTTGACAAACACAATTTCAAAAAAATTACACCTGATTTCGAGTTCGTATGCAAAATTTATGGCCACCGGAAAATAGCGAACATTTGTTGGTTACACAACCAATTGTAAAGATAGATCGAAGTTACAAAAATGCCAATAGTGGTTGTGCAACTTGCGCGCCCATTGTGAAATCATTGGTATTCATAGGGGAAATTGTGCAACCATCGATTTGCATCAAGAAGAGGTTTTGTCACGTGACAATGTAAAACTCTAGTAAGCAACATATGATAATGATTCGTCTTCCTAAATGGTTTCTTGACGAGACTCTCATGGAAGGGCATATTTGCAACATTTTTATGTGTTGGTTATCATGAAAGGATGTAACAATAGTTATGGAATTTGGATTCCATTTTTGTTATATTAAAGGTGGGGCTTTTTTCCATGGTTACACAATGATTTCCCGAGAATGAGAGGTTGGTTCTTATGAGTTGAAAGTTAGAGAAGTGTTGGAAGGTGTTAATCATTTTTTGTACATGGAGAGGAAAAGTGAAATATCATCTCTATGAAGGCCATTAATGGAAGTATTTTGTAAATTTGAGTGAATTACATAGTGAAATGGGAGTACACTTGCCTCACCCACTAGAATTTTCTCACATTTTTGGTGTCTCAAGGATAATATTTGAATTCACATGTTTTCAACTTTCCATACTTCTCATATGTGTGTGTTGAATATTGTGCACATTCATTTACAAATCCTCATAGCTTTATTTGGTATACAAACAAGTTATTTTGTAATCTCTTTGTAAGCTAGGAATCACAATGTTTGTGTTGGTGAAGCCTAGTGTGGAATATCCACCTAGCTTATAGATCATATTGGTATCAGAGTTGGTTTTCCTTTTTTCCATAAAAAAATTCTAACACTTTCTCAAATTTGTGTTAGTTTTTGTTCCATTGTGTTTTGGTGACTTGTTGCAATTTTATGCCCAAGAAACAAATGTTTGTGGGAAAGGTGACTTGGTTCTCTTGCAAGAAGATGTCTCCACCAAGAAGTAAAAGAAAAAGTGAGAAGCATGACATGCTTTGATGATGAGAAGACATGTACAATTGAAGAATGATTCCACAAGTTGGAGGGTGAAGTTGTAAGTATTTATTTCATTGAAGAAGTTGGATAGGTTGGATTCCATCATGGATACTCTCATTGAGAAGCTTAGTGTTTCAATGGAGGAACTAAAATCCAATGAGGAGGATTCACCCAATTTGAGAGGATCAAAGAACCACCCCTTTCCAATCAAGCTCCAACTCCATTCAAGGCTTAGGTAGATTTTTAAATTCAGTCGTATGATGGAGAGGTGAATGTGAAAAATATTTACCATTGGATAGCTCAACTTGAGGTATGTTTTGGTTTACATAAAATTAATGAATGTCAAAAATCTCATTTGTAAGGTTGACATTATCTAAACCTGCATTAAATTGGTTTGAGAGTTATGTTGTTTCTTTGGTTATGAAGAAGTGTCACCACTTAGTAAGTGACAAGAATTTGAAGTTTTGACTAAAAACAATTCTATCATATTTTTGTTAAGAGGAAAGATATATTGTTTTGAATATCTCACCAAGAATAAGGACAAAGTGTGCATGATTATACATGTGTGTTTCAAAATATGGTCGTGCAAATGGGTCAAGACGCCCTTGATCATGACATCTTAATGAAGTATGTTGGAGGGTTACATAGTAACTTGAGGAGGAGGATGTTGCTAGTTAAGCCCAAGGATCTTGATGAATTGTGTTCTCGATATCATTACCTTAAGATGTATGAGGAAAAGTGTTTGTTTACTTCTTTAGAATATGAAAAGGAAGGTGATTTGAATGTTACTTATTTTAAATAATGTGTAAAGTATTATGGGCATTGTAATATGAATATTCATGACCATCAATATTTGAAGGATGTGAAAACCACATCATGAGCATGGAAAATGTGGACATCAATCCAAGAGATGATCATTCATCTTATCTCGGCACCTCCATGCAAAGGGGGTTAAAGGAGTCTCCATAAAGTGCAGAGAAAGGCATGTCAACATGGATTGAGAAGAATTTCCTTAAGAAAAGGTATGGTTGCACTTGAGCAAAGGAAGACTCGAAGGTAAAACTAAGAGCTTAAGCCTCTTAGGGTATGTTATTAAATTGGATATGGATCCTCTTTATAGAATAATATTTTGTTTCGATTATTGCAAGCTTATGTTTCTTTTAAAATATTTCGTGTTCAACATTGAAGTATAATATTTTTGTGGATCCTAATGGCCAAAAGGAGTTAGATAAAGATGTTGTGTTACATTTTAAGGAAAGAACACTAAGAAGAGGAGATTAAGCATATGGGAGTTGGACTGAAATAAAACTTCCAAGCAGATACAAATGGCATTTGATCAAATATGGAGTTACAGAGCATCTCTAATGGAAGGCTACACAACTGGATGGTTGAGTTCAGTATACCTTCTTCTCGAAAAGGTGAACATTGGAGTTCAAAAAGGAATTTCAAGAGGGAAAATATGTGGGGAGGAAATTTCCTCACTTAATCAGTTCCTGAAGCTTTTAGGGACTTAAAAGCCTCAAATTAGGGAGGTATGATCCAAAATTAGATTTGAGATATGTCCAATTCATGTAATTTATATTGTAAATGCTTTTCAAATATTTTTGTAAAATCACAATGGAACCTATATTTTTTATGATGATGTTGGATTCCTCTCTAAAAATACACACTTTCAAAAAAATTGCACCCTATTTCGAGTTTGTATGAAAATTTATGCCCTATGGAAGATAGTCGACATTTGTTGGTTACACAACTCCCTTAAAGAAAGAGTGGTCACTAGGCAACGCCAGATACACACGGGGGTGCATGCACAACCACCGGTTTGCGTAAAGGGTAGTTTTATCATGTGACAATATAAAACACTAGTAAATAACATATGAGAATAGGTCGTCCTAAAAATGGTTTCTTTGCAGGATTATTAGGTGTCGCTTATCATAAAAGGATGTAAAAGGATTTATGGAATTCAAATTCTCATTATTGTTATAAGCAAGTTGGAGTCCTTGTGACATGGCTACATAGTGATCTCCCTTCTTGCAAATTGGTGACATATCATCAAAAAGCACTCATATTCTCTCTTATCATTGTTAATTAATTACAATATGCTAATTAGTTAAGTCACCTATCCAACAAACACCCTAATTAACGACCTTCCGTTAATTAATCACCCCTTCTATCTAGACTAATTAATTATTATTAATTAATTAGCTTTCCCTTTCATTTAACCAATAAATCAATATTTAATTGATTTAATCCCCTTCTAATAGCCTAAATCGTACTAATATTCCTCTAATTAGCTTCTATAAGCTTACATCTACCTATTAATTAATCACCTTTGATTAATTAAAACACCCCCAACTCCCATGACTTGCTAAGTATAAATTAAACCCTTATAAAGTAAGGTTACCTTTTATAAAGCAACCTTATCCATTCCTAATCTTGTTTTACCTTTATCCCACATGCAAAGGGATGAAGTGTTTCCTTTATCCATTGGGCTATATAAGGAGCCCTCCTTCTACCTTTATACCTACACCTAAACTTCTTGAGAAGACAAAAGCAAAGCATATAGCAAAATAGACTAAAAGTTTTCTTTTGTTTTCTTGAGAATTCACCATTTGGAAGAGCTAAGCCTCTTTTCTATTCTTACATTCTTTAAGGATCAAACAAGCAATTTTGATTGCCCCATTCCTAGGTTCTTGGAATACATAGGTCCATTCATTTTGGAGCTTGGTTCATTCTTTAGAGAGTAGAGATTTTGAATAGCATGCTAGTTTTGATCTTATGTTTCAAAGTTATGATGTTTAGTATAGATCTTGTTTAGCTCTTTATCTTGATGGTGCTTAGGCTTTGTCTTAGCTAGGTTATAGAACTATTTAGGTGGTAGTTCTTATTTCATCTAATTTAGCTTAAGCAAAGTATACATGCACACATTTGGCATGCCCAGTGGGACCTAGTCCCTTGGCATTTTAGTTTAAATTTCATTGTTTTGGCTAACTTTTGATATGCACATGTAGTAATTAATGTCCATTTTTTGGAATTTTTGCTAATTTTATATGTGTAAGTTCTTGTTCATAGCCATCATTTTAATGGGTTGTTGCCATTTTAAACTAACTTGCTAAAATTTGAAGTATTGTGAGCTTTCTTGTGTTTTTTGTCATATTTTGGTTGCAGGGGTGGCACAGGCACACTACCGGGAGTGCAGGTACATTTTGGTGGCATAGGCACCTCTCGGATGGCGCAGCACCTTTGTCGAACCTAATTCTCTGTTTATCGACCTTGGTACATACGCACTAATCCCGATGCACATACCTAACTAGCGCGTAGATGCACTAACCTGGGTGCAGATGCACATTTCGTATTGTACCTTCACTATAACTCAAAACCTATCAGATCGGTGCGTACACCCTAACCTCGAGCACACGTGTTGTTTTAGTGGCGCAGACACATTTTTGGTGGCGCAAGCATTCTCCGTTGTCAAATCGAGACTATTTTACAAAGCGGTGGCATACACACTTTTCCAGTAGCGCACATGCTTTTTCAGTGGCACACATGATTTTTTGGTAGCGCAAGTGTTATGTGCAAAATTAATCATGTTTTTATCAAAGGTAGTGCATACGTCCTTCTAGTGGCACACACGCTCTCGGGTGGCATGCAGTACACAAAAATCTAGAAACACACAGAGTAGCGCATACGTTTTTCAGTGGCACACACGCCCTCTCGGGTGGCGCAGGTACACGAAAAATTAGATAAACACACAGAGTGATGTATACACCCTAACCCGTGCACAGACGCCAAAATAGGGTGCAGGTGTCTTTTTGTTTTCTTGAGGTTAATGTGTTGAGGTGCTAACATTCTTGCAGGTTTTATCTAATTAAATACTCATCTTTGCAGGGTGTTTTTACATGCTTTTACTTGATTAGATAAACTTTGCATGTTTACTTATAGGAATAAGATCATGTATGCTCTTCCCTCACATCCCTTGGGGTGATCTTGGGAATCAGAAATGATTCTTAGGTCCTTTTGATGCTTTGAGGTTGTTAGGAATATTTGAATTGGAATTGGTTAACTTGGTGTGTTTGAATTAAAGTGTTTTTCCATTTGATATCTTTTTGGATTTTGGAAACATCACATATGCTCTTCTCTTGCGTCCTTGGATGATCTGGAGAATCAGAAATGATGTTTACTCTTTTGATGGAAAACTACTAAAATCATCATACAGGACCAAAACACCACGCTTGTCAAAGAAAGGAGGAATCAAAATGAAGTCAAAAACTACTAATACAGTTGTTATATAGGTTTCCAAAAGGTGTTCAAGAAAACCACACCTAATTAAACAAGATAAAAAGAACAACATATTCAAAACACTTGTATTGCAAGTTTTGGAAAAGGGTACGTCCCTCTCCACTCAACTGGAACATAACCCCTTTGGCATAATGCCTTAAGCTACAACAATGGGGGTGGTTCCAGGAACCCCAAAGTAGTCCACACAAGAGGGAACCTTGTGGATGAAATAAGAAGTGCTCCGACCTACGTACTTGACTAGTGATTCCTTTGTGAGATAGCATTACCGGTTGTCCGTATGGTGACCCCAGTGATAGTACATGTAGATGCACTAGTTGCCTACTATTCTTGAAGGGGGTAAAGTAAAGCCGAGATACTCCCAAGATAGTCGGGACTATTTGGGTAAATCACACTCACTTAAGACAACTTTGTAACACCTAGGATGAGAGAACCACCTAGGAAGATATTCTTTGGCCAGAGCCCACTTTGACCATTCTAAAATAGTGTTGAGTTGTGAACCATATTTTCATCATGAAACGTGTGACACATTACTTTCTCTTAGTTTTCACTTTCCTTAAGGTGAGGCAAAACTCTGCCGAAGTGAAGCCAACATTTTTCATCCCCATTTTGATCTACTTCCTTCACATTCTTTTGACACTTTGTTGATCAAAAGAAGGGTGACTACCTCTATGTTACCAATCGATTGTTTCTACCACTTTTTTGTCTGTTTATGCCCATCCATGTTTGTGGTTAGGTAAGTTAAACGTCTAAAGTGTGTGGAGGCATATTCATATCATTGGTGGCCTTTGTGATCTTGATACCCACGTCAAGATCGTCATTGTAGTTAGGTGTGGTTCATCATCTTGGACTTCCTTAGAAAGGTTACCTTGTTTGTATCGTATCACTACAATTTTGATATTTACGTCTTGTTTCTTGTAAACTCGACCTAAATATCTATATTGTAAGGTTACGCTTGCACACATTTTAACTATTCCTAGCTATACTTTGAGCTTTTAGTTTGATTCTATTATTACCTCGATTTTGAAGAGTGCTACGTGTTACCACTTGTGCGTGTTATATCAATAGCATCTTGATATCAATACCTTACTTTCTCACAAAGTTTGGTTAACATATCTTGGTGATATTGTTGTGTCACTCACAAATTGTAACTAGCACTTTTTGGGATATAGGTCTTAATCAAATTTGAGCTCACTTCTAGTATATCTTGTTAGGAGGTCACATTAACTTTTTGTATTTACTTACGTCTTGTTCATTCTCTTGAACTTGGCATAAGTGAGAACATCTTGTTAATTATCTTGCGACACTAAACTACTTTTTGAGACGTAGTCTAGGAAGTACTTCATTTGATAGGCTTAGATACCAAACATTTGTGTCACTGGTGATTTATCACTCTATCACATTGGTATTCTCACATTGTTATTCATTCATATTCTTGGCAATTTATCTTGCATTTCACTTAGGTGTGGTCACAAAGTTTTGAACACATTTACAACTTACCTTAGTGAAACTATCACAAATCATGGCTCCCAAAACACGATTAGGACTCAAAAAAAAACATACGAGGAACAACAAGTGCAAGCTTGGGAAGCCTCAAATAGACAAGGGTCAAACCCTTTCATTGGACATGATCTAGGGCCTCTATTTTCTATGGAAAAAGAGATAGAAGATATGGTCGATCATAGTGGTGATGAATTGGAATCCCCACACGTAGAATTCAACTTTGACCCTACTTTATTAGATGAGTTTATTTTTAGAAATAAGGATAGAGTGCTAGCACGGGTCGTAGAATTAGGGGCCAAAATGCCCACTGAAAATGAAACAATCCCACCTGCGAATAACGCTAATGAGGAAGAATGACCCCTTATCAACATGGAGGATATTTTGATGCATGGACATGCTTCTACCTCCAACGTAGGAAATGATAAAGTGGTGGGACATAGAATACCCTTTATCAAAGTGCCACATAAAAACAGGACATGACATGAGAATGGTGAAGAACCTCCACAATACGAGAAGAGGAGGAACCTTTAGAAGAAGAAACCACAATTCAACAACAAATTAGTAACCTAAGCTGACAATTAGCTTTGCTAACCTCTCATGTACAAAAGGAAGCAAGCAAAAACATTCAAAAGTCAAGGCCTAAGGTTAAGATCAGTGAACTCCATAGAGAAAATCAAGGAGAAGATGATACGGGGTATCATCGAGTATATATCCCCGCTTCTCCCACTAGAGAACAATTGCTCACACAAGAGTACATATCTATGAAAGAAACACTATGAGCCTTCAAGAGAGCAATATAGGGAGCATTAGAAAGTATCAATATGAAGAATTATGTCCCTATCCTTTTGACAAGACTATGACCCTTTAACCTTTTCCTAAGAAATTCGACATGCCAAAATTTGACAAATATAAAGGGAAGGGAGATCCACGGGATCATGTCAAATATTTCTATATGGCATGTCAAGAGGTGTCCTATAGTGACAATTATCTCATAAGACTTTTTCCCAAGAGTCTAGGAGGTCAAGCCTTGGAGTGGTTTACACATTTACCTCGGGGATCAATTTTCACTTGGCCAGAATTGGCAGAAAGGTTTGTGCGTCACTTCTCATACAATATAGAGAGTGATGTCACCATGGAAGATTTATGTGGCACCAAACAACGCCCTAATGAGACTTTCACCAGCTTCCTACAATGGTGGAGAGGGATAGCTAGCCGCTTCCCTTGCACTTTCCCTGAAAAATAGCTGGTTAGTATTTTTGTGCCCAACCTAAATCCGGACATAGCCTTCCACCTCCAAATGCATTGTGTTCACACTTTTGAGGAGGTCATTGAAAAAGGGTTCAATAGAGAAAGCTCTCATTTCCAAAGGAACTCTCAAGTCCCAATCTAGAGATAATCAAAATGTTAAACCCACGGAGAAGCCAAAGGTTTTTAACAAAAACAAAACGTGGTGGGAGATGGGATCACTTGATTCCAAACGTGTACAAATGGTCCAAACCAGTCAACCTTTTAAATTGACCAAAGGACCAATTCAACCACCACCAAAACGAAGAATGTTCACCTCTCTTAATGAACCTTTGTCGGTTATATTAAAATAGTTGGATGCGGCTCACATGATGACATATCCTACGACACACCATTTGATGACAATGCTCCAAAACCTTCATGGTACAAGGAGCATGAATATTGTGAAATGCATCGTGTCAAAGGACATAAGACAGAAAAAATTTTGTGACTTCATCATTATATCCAAGACCTCATCAACAATGGGGAGATAGAGGTGGACAACCCAGGGAAAAACTCAGACACCCAATGAAAAATGGGGATATATAAAGAGCCATTCCCCAATCATGATAAATCAAAAAAGTCAAAGCCGGATCGGGAGAGTCATCCCAAGGTTATAAAGCAACAAATTACTTATACACCAAAAAAGAAAACAATCATTATGATTCACTTATTGGATGTATTCGCTCTCCTACTGACCATGTCAACACCATCCGAATCAAGGGAAAGGATTGCATGCACAGTAACAAGGTGTGCCCACCTCGTGATTCTGGAATCTTCTCCATCAACCCCACAAACTAGGTAAATACAACCTCTTAGAGAAACTTGAGAAGACGTCTACTAAGATTTCGATCTTAGATCTTCTTAAGATATCCAATGTACACAAAGACATTCTATACCAAACTCTTTAGGGGTCGGAGTGCCATTAGAGGTAGATCCTACACATCTTCAAGCCGCAGGATAGCAAACATCATACCAAATGAACATATTTCCTTCAATCATAGGGAGATCCCTACTAAAAATCCAACACATAATCTTCCTTTGTATATTGAGGTAGTTGTTACCCGTAGGAAGATCAAACGGAGTGCTTGTGGATAATGGATCAGGGTTGAACATATGCACACTAAAGTTGGTTAAATAACTAGGACATACCGAGGTAGATCTTGAGTCAAATATCATCACTATCACCACTTACGACAACGCGGAAAGGGAATCAACGGGCACAATCACGTGCCCATGGAGGTGGGTCCCACTTGCCATCAAACAAAGTTTCATGTCCTAGACTTGGAACTTCCGTATAATATGCTTCTAGGGCCGACCATGGATTCATGCCATGTAGGTCGTGCCATCGACATTCCATCAGTGCATTAAATTGAAGCATGAGGGACACACCATTACAATACAAGGAGATTTAGAGCCCTTCGCTCACTGCAGAGCTCTCAATAGCTTTTACACATAAGGGCACATATGCATGTCCCTCCACCGATATAGTTGTCCCTCTCCAATATGAGGCCATGGAATCTCGAATAGATTTAGATTCTCTCAGTTCTTGCACCCATGGTGCATCTACATCAACCTCTCCTTTTGATTCATGGGAGATGAAGGTTCTAGAATATGGTTGTGGAGAATATAATGTGCAACAAGCCCTCTTGGTTTTAGACCTCTCATTATCACCCAAGACTAGAGGTCGACCCAACTATCACTTTAGAAGACCTAGAAATGAACACACTATTGGGTCATTCTTACCTGGAGGCTTGTTGGCTGAAGAAAAATTGTTAGATCCACCTACAACTTGGGTCCCAGAGGATACTCAGCCAACCTATTATCAAACCCCTGAATACGAGAAATCCAGTAAAATGATGTACTCCATGGGCTACAAGGGCCTAGGATGTGGAAGAAATGAACAAGGACAGAGAGAACCAGTGCCTCTTCCACATTTTAAAATAGAAAGATACAACATTGGAATTCACCCTTATGGAGCACACCCCAATGATCAAGACACTACTTGTTCTGAACGTGAGGATAGCTCTAACTATCTAGACAAAGGATACAGATTCCCATTGTAGCCAATATGAGGATCTTACCTCCACAAACCTATTCATGAACAATGTTGTCCTAACCATAACCCCTATGGAACCAACCCTTGACCTTGTTTACCCTTCCCTTGTTGAATGGGACCAACAATGTCACATGTCACTAGATCTATTCGAGAATGATGAAGCTATCACAGAGTTCATGGGCATAAGGGATACAATTCCCATTGGAGACCACAAAAGGGCTTCTATATTGACTTGGATACCTGCGCTTACTTCGCGAGGGAGGCTGAGCTTCGTGGTTAGCAAAAAAACTTAAGAAAAAGTGAGGGCAAAAGTTCCAATGTAAAGCCTCGGCAAAAATCAAAGTCCAAGTCGCATAGTGAAAACCTCTTTGAGGCACTAGCCGACAAAAGCAGTGCAAAAATCAAGGGACAATAAAAGTGACCACGCCAAGGATGAAAATATCATGGAGACATCCTTGGATGAAGATCTCAACCTTCCTCCCGATCCTATGCGTATGGAGGACTTGTCAAAATTACTAGTAGAGGAGACTATTGATGTGAATATTGGTACAAAAGAGGACCCAAAAATAGTCAAATTGGGAGCATCACTCTCGGCTAGAAACAAAAACATTCATTATGCTACTACGAGAGTTTATAGACATGTTCGCATGGTCCTACAAAGACATGCCAGGCTTAGATCCAACTTTGGTCATGCACAACCTAGTTGTGCATGTAGATGCTAAGCCTATTAAGCAAAAGCTCAGAAAGATGCACCCAAGGGTGGCCCTACTGGTTAAAGAAGAATTAGAAAGATTGCTTGCGGTAGGATTCATCGGCCTATTGATTATTCTAAATGGATATCTAACATCATCCCTGTCCAGAAAAATCTGTCAGGATATCAAAATTTGCACGGATTTTAGAGACATTAATAAAGCTTTCCCTAAGGATGATTTTCCGTTGCCAAATATTGATATGATTGTGGATTCAACAGCAGGATACGAGATGCTATCTCTCATGGATGGATTTTCAGGATATAACCAAATCAAGATTGCTGATGAAGATCAGCACAAAACAACTTTCACGACTCCTTGGGGTACCTTCTATTACCAAGTAATGCCATTTTGTCTCAAAAATGCAGGAGCTACTTATTAGCGGGCAATGACAGTAATTTTTCATGATATGATTCATGATATCATGGAGGACTATGTGGATGACATCCTCGGAAAGTCTAAGACAAGAGAAGATCACCCTGTCATTTTGCGGCGTATCTTTGAACACCTACGAGAGTATAAGGTCAGGCTAAACCCAAAGAAATGCGTATTCGGTGTGTTATTAGGAAAACTGTTGGGCTTCATTGTATCAAGAAGAGGAATTGAAGTAGACCCTGCTAAAGTGTCTGCTATTACTGAAATGCCTCCACCTAAGAATATTAAGCAACTGCGCAGCTTACAGGGGAAAATCCAGGCTATTTGTCACTTCATCTCCCAGCTTGCAGATAAGTGTCATTCATTCACCCACTTGCTTAAAAAGATCTCACCTTCATCTGGGGACCAGAGCAACAACAAGCCTTTGCTTTTCTTAAATAATACTTGGCCAATCCACCTATCCTCATGCCTCCAACTCCTGGGGAACCACTCTTGCTTTATATCTCTGCTACACAATTTTCTATTGGTGTGTTGCTCTCACCCAATATGACCTTGGTCACAAAGAAAAAATGGTGTACTATCTCATTCGCACTCTCATCACTTATGAACTCAACTATCCCCAAATTGAAAAAGCTTGCTTGGTTGTTTTTACTTTTAAAAAATTTGCCATTATCTATTGAATACCAAAACCAAGCTGATATCCAAAGTTGACCCACTCAAGTACTTATTGTCTAAACCTACCCTCACGGGTAGAATGGCTAATTGGATCATTCTACTAAGTGAATTTGATATAGAATTTGTGCATCAGAAGTCGGTTAAAGGACAAGTACTCACGACCATTAGCGAAAGCACCTTTGCAAGGCACTAAACCTTTGAATCTGGATCTGCCAGATGCCTCATTCTATACATTGAAGAATCTTTGTGTGTGCGAGATACATTTGATGGGTCCTTTACTTTTCATGGTTCGGTGTGTAGGGTGGTCCTCATTACTCTTTCTGGCGACCCTATACCACAGGATTTTTGCTTGGGTTTTCCTTGCACAAACAATATCGCAGTATGAGGCACTTATCGCAGGGATGAAGCTCACCATCAAGTGGAACATTCATCATGTCAAGGTTGTGGGTGATTCTTAGTTAATTATCAAGCAGGTTAATGATGAATACAAGGTTAAGGATGAAAAGCTCATACCTTACAAAAAGTTGGTAGAAACTCTGAAAGAGTACTTTGTGCGCATTACATTTGAACAAATTCCAAGAGCGTAAAATAGATCTGCAGATGCTATGGCAATAGTGGGTTCTATGCTTTATATTCCACGTGGAATAATGACATGTCGTTCTTTGTGGAAAATTTACACCACCTACATATGACATGCTAGAGTCTTGTCTGGCTTGTGATGTTGTTGGTCCCAATTCCCCATGGTATGAGCCCATCTTTACCTATCTCAAGGACAACACGTTCCCTCCCAATATCTCCCATTCTGAGAAACAAAGCCTCGATTCGCCAAATAGCCCATTACACCCTTTTAGGAGGTACGCTTTATCATCGTGGCTACGATGGGAATCTGTTACGTTGTCTTGATATGATGGAGTCGATCCAAGTGATCAAAGAAGTACATGAAGGGGTGTGTGGAGCACATACTAATGGAATGGTTTTGGCCAAGAAATTGTTAAGAGTAGGCTACTATTGGCCTACCATGGAAACCGATTGTTACAATTATGTCAGGAAGTGTGTACTTTGCCAAAAGTATGGAAACTTCATCCATGCTCCATCGCAACCATTGCAACCTATCACTACCCCATGGCCATTTTCTAAATGGGGACTTGACTTGATAGGGAAACTTACCCCTACCTCATCTGATGGTCATACCCACATCATCACGGCTACTGAATACTTTACAAAGTGGGTGGAAGTTGTCCCTTTAACCTATGTAACAAGAGCTCAGATTTCTAAATTTATCATGAATCATATCATTTGTCGATTAGTCATTATCATAGATAATGGAAAGTCATTCAAGAATAAAACTATAAAGGGTCTCTGTCAGTGGTTCCAAATTAGGTTAAAATGGTCTACACCATATTATCCCCAAGGTAATGGATAGGTCGAGGCCACAAACAAGACTTTGGTGTGAATAATGGAGAAAATGGTAAGTAAAACAGTCGTAATTGGCACTTGCAAATCCACCCATCTCTTTGGGCTTATAGGACCTCCATTCGCACTCCTATGGGTGCGACACCATATTCTTTGGTATTTGGGATGAAATCTATCATCCCACTAGAAATTGAACTTCCTTCCCTAAGAATCTCTCTTAGGGACTATTTGGATAAAGATGAAGATTAATGGGTGGCTAGATGGTTGAATTAGAGCTCCTAGATGAGAAGCGCATCCATGCCCTTAATCACCTCAAAGTGTATCAGAACAAAGTCTCCATAAACTACAACAAGAGAATCATACCTCGCCAGTTTGAGGTTGGTGATTTAGTCATGAAGGAGAATCAGTTTAACAAAAGGGGAACAAGAAAAGAAAGGAAATTTCAAACCACATTGGTTAGGACCCTATGTTATTGTGGCCAAGTACGACACATGGGCATACAAACTTACTCACCCCAATGGTGATGATCTCCATGAGCCCATGAACGCCATACATCTTAAGCGGTTCTATGCTTAAACATGGCGCAAAATCATAAAAGCAAAAAAATCAAAAACATGGTAAAATGATCAAAAATACAAAAAAATCAAAAAGAGAAAAAAAAAAAAGAAAAACAGGTCATCCACAAGTGAAAACCACACAATTGTGGCACTTTGGATAGGTCCTTAGGTGAAAACCAGTTTCCGACACCTTGGGAGAATTCATTGTTCATAAGCATCTTGCATCCGGAGGGTGCTTTTACTTGGCATAGCCCTAGTTCTACCTTTGAAATTCCCTGTGGGCCCAATCATGTCAAGCCTTGATCTAGCTTTGTCTTCTTTTATTCATTTGTAAGGGGCATGGTTTTTCACTATTCCCCATCTTACACTGGGGCAATTCAACGATTTCACCTTCTTATTCATATGCGTGTGACCTCTGCCCTTGTATATTCCTCATCTAACGCTGGGGGCATTCACACTTTCTTGGTTACCTGTGCATAACTCTAGAAAACCGTTAGAAAACAACACAAAAACAATAGAAAATTGTTTCCCAAAAACTGCAAAAACATTCAAAATGTCAAAAATCCTAAACATTAGAAAATTGTTTCACATAACCCTAAATAATATAAAATTGTTTCAAAAATCCTAAACAATATAAAATTGTTTCACATAAATAAAAAACAATAGAAAATTGTTGCATGAAAACAAATCTTAGAAAAACATTTACTTGCATTGTCTTGTTTCTTGCTTTACTTGTTTGCTTGTATAGCTGATTCATGTTTATGCATTTGTGTTGTTTGTTGCTTGGGCATACTTTGTTAGGATTCATCTTTTTTTGCTTAGATTAGATTTATTCTTACGGGTGCATATTGAGGTATGTTTTTACATGCTAGTGAATCATGGTGCATTATTATGTTAATTCATTGTGTTCTTTGTTAGCATTTGATTGTGTTTATTGCATGTGCATTGTTTTGTTATCACATCATCACATTACCATCATTATCATCACATCTAACATCATCTATACATCATATATCAAGAAAAAGCTAAGTATACATCATACATGAATGCTAAGCTAATCATCACATATCATATCATCAAATGGGGGCAAGAGGGATCGTAAATATCAAAATCTATTCCCCCGCACCCTTATCATCATATCATCATGTCCACTAAGTATGGCACATCATATAAACACACATATTTCATATATTCTACAAGATCAATCGTCTAGAAATCAAAACACAAGGTGATACATCAACAAGATCATTTGTACATATACATTTCAAATCAAATCATCTAAAACACAACTATCTATCCATGAGAAATAATAAACAAATGTCTAACTCATATAAACAAATTTCATGTCACAAATGTCCATATAATACATGTGGGGTATATTTGTACCCAAAATGGATATCCATCATGGTAGTGCATCAAAAATGCCTTCATCTCGAGGCATACAATAAAATGATACATCAAATCACTGAATATAAAAGCCTTCATCAGAGGCATTTGTCAAAACTGTTGTACAAATATAAAATGATATGCATAGAGCACAATCTTTTCATAGCCTTCATCAAGAGGCATATGTGGAAATGAAAAACATCCATTTGTCAAAACACAGCTCAGACAAATAAAATGATATGACATAGAGCACAATCTTTTCATAGCCTTCATCAAGGGCATATGTGGAAATGAAAACATCGTGGCTGACTCGAGCCCTCTAAAGGAGTCGTCGGCCTGTCTTGTGGTGGCGGCATGGCATGAGCATCGGTGGCTCTCCTAGGACGTGGATGCTCCACTGAGGCATGAGGCCTCTCAGATCTAGTGCCCTTGAAACAATAAATCAATATAGTATATTATAATACATATAATATTAATATATATAATTATATTCACTTGTTTATATATATTTAAATATTAGTATATATACACATTATATGATATATAATAATATTTTTGTATACACTCTAACACACACACATTATATTATATTATATTCATATTAACATATTAACAAACAAGGATTTACACAACATACATTATGTAAATTTACAATATGTAATGGGACGTTGATAGACCTAGACAAAATTTGGAATTAATAAATTGGTATAACAAGAGATAGGCTTATAATTTTTGAACTATTCATTTTCATTTTCTTGTATTTTTCATCAACTCCTCATTGGTTACATGACTTGGATTTATAGTCAAAACTAATTTTCCCTTCTTCATCCTCTCTATAAATGTAGCTATGAGAATATTTCATTCATTCTCTAAATATTTACCTATTTGGATATTCATTTCATCCTCATCTTAATTATCTACAACTTCGTGAAGTTCATCATCGTCACCTTCATCAACATCATCTTCTTCAAAATCAGCTTCACCAAGTTGATCATTGTGATCTCCACCTTCGATGGTTTGATCAATTTGATGATCTTCTTCATTATAACCAAGGAAATCGTCGTCACTAGAATCATATTCATCATCTTTATTAACATCATCACTTGTTCCCCATGATGCTCATGTTACGACATAGTTGTCATCAATGTGTCTCATCCTTCGCTCACAATGTAATACAAACTTCCAATTACTTTCTCTTCATATATTAGGATAGAAGAAGCCCTAGATAAACTATTGGGATATTCATTTCATCCTCATCTTAATTATCTACAGACTTCGTGAAGTTCATCATCATCACTTTCATCAACATTATCTTCTTCAAAATCAACTTCACCAAGTTGATCATTGTGATCTCCACCTTCGATGGTTTGATCAATATGATCTTCTTCATTATAACCAAGGAAATATTCGTCACTAGAATCAAATTCATCATCTTTATTAACAAAGATCACTTGTTCCCCATGATGCTCGTGTTACGACATTGTTGTCATCAATGTCTCATCCTTCACTCACAATGTAATACAAATTCCCAATTACTTTCTCTTCATATATTAGGATAGAAGAAGCCCTAAATAAACTATTGGGATATTCATTTCATCCTCATCTTAATTATCTACAAACTTCATGAAGTTCATCATCGTCACTTTCATCAACATTATCTTCTTCAAAATTAGCTTCACCAAGTTGATCATCGTGATCTCCACCTTCGATGGTTTGATAAATATGATGATCTTCTTCATTATAACCAAGGAAATATTCGTCACTAGAATCAAATTCATCATCTTTATTAACAGGCATCACTTGTTCCCCATGATGCTCGTGTTACGACATTGTTGTCATCAATGTCTCATCCTTCACTCACAATGTAATACAAATTCCCAATTACTTTCTCTTCATATATTAGGATAGAAGAAGCCCTAAATAAACTATTGGGATATTCATTTCATCCTCATCTTAATTATCTACACTTCATGAAGTTCATCATCGTCACTTTCATCAACATTATCTTCTTCAAAATTAGCTTCACCAAGTTGATCATCGTGATCTCCACCTTCGATGGTTTGATAAATATGATGATCTTCTTCATTATAACCAAGGAAATATTCGTCACTAGAATCATATTCATCATGTTTATTAACATCACTTATTCCCCATGATGCTCGTGGTTACGACATTGTTATCATTGTCATCAATGTATCTCATTCTTTGCTTACAATGTAATACAAACCGCCAATTACTTTCTCTTCATATATTAAGATAGAAGAATCCCTAGATAAACTATTGGGATATTCATTTCATCCTCATCTTAATTATCTACAAACTTCGTGAAGTTCATCATCATCACTTTCATCAACATTATCTTCTTCAAAATCAGCTTCACCAAGTTGATCATCGTGATCTCCACCTTCGATGGTTTGATCAATATGATGATCTTCTTCATTATAACCAAGGAAATCTTCGTCACTAAAATCATATTCATCATCTTTATTAACAACATCACTTGTTCCCCATGATGCTCGTGTTACGGCATAGTTGTCATCAATGTGTCTCATCCTTCACTTACAATGCAATACAAACCGCCAATTACTTTCTCTTCATATATTAGGATAGAAGAAGCCCTAGATAAGCTATTGGGATATTCATTTAATCTTCATCTTAATTATCTACAGCTTCGTGAAGTTCATCATCAACACTTTCATCAACATTATCTTCTTCAAAATCAGCTTCACCAAGTTGATCATTGTGATCTCCACCTTCGATGGTTTGATCAATATGATGATCTTATTCATTATAACCAAGGAAATCTTCATCACTAGAATCATATTCATCATCTTTATTAACATCATCACTTGTTCCCCATGATTCTCGTGTTACGACATTGTTGTCATCAATGTGTCTCATCCTTCGCTCACAATGTAATACAAACTACCAATTACTTTATCTTCATATATTAGGATAGAAGAAGCCCTAGATAAACTATTGGGATATTCATTTCATCCTCATCTTAATTATCTACAGCTTCGTGAAGTTCATCATCGTCACTTTCATCAACATTAGCTTCTTCAAAATCAGCTTCACCAAGTTGATCATTGTGATCTCCACCTTCGATGGTTTGATCAATATGATGATCTTCTACATTATACCCAAGGAAATCTTCGTCACTAGAGTCATATTCATCATCTCTATTAACAACATCACTTGTTCCCCATGATGCTCGTGTTACGACATTGTTGTCATCAATGTGTCTCATCCTTCACTCACAATGTAATACAAACTAGCAATTACTTTCTTTTCATATATTAGGATAGAAGAAGCCCTAGATAAACATAGTTTAAAAAATTAATTCATGAAAAAGAATACCTACATATAGAAATTGTGCGCATGAAAAAGGAGAAAACATTTATATGAAAAAGGACACAAATTAATACATGATCACAATTTTAATGAAGCACATATGGCTCTTTCCCTCGGGTAATGCTTTGACAAAGTCAACTAAGTGGAATTCACTTTCATAGTCCGTTAAAAAATGCGTTATCAATATAAGGGTACCATGTACACATAAATATGAGAACCTCAAATTTTCTATAATCATTTTTTTATTATTTCTTCTATCTTTTCAACATAATTCAATTTTCCTTGAACCAAATTCTCCTTAATGGCACTAGATCGACTAGCATGTTCAAAATGAATAACTCGCAACAAATGGCCCTTCTCTTGTCAATGTTTTCTACACAAAAATATTTTCCATCTAACCAAATAGTTGAATGTTTACTAACCTTCAATATGTCAAATTGTTTAAGATAGTACTAATAAAATTACAAAAAAAAAAATGCAAAACACTTATGTATGGAAAAAGTGTCGCAACAACTAGCCGATTCGTCACACCCTCATACCATGTGCAATGCTTCTCGTGTCATTTCCCTTTGATTGTTGGCATGCAAATTATCTAGATATGAACTCATACATTACCGAGTAGGTTAGTATAACAAAGGCATTTGCATATTGGGTGAGAGTGGTTTGCATGGATATTTACGTCTCCAATCAATCCTTCGGCTCTCATGGCTAGTGTTTTCTTCTTCATATTTTTTAAGCCACACAACCATCTATGAAATATTGAATAACGTAAAATTCTCAATGGCATCTTTTTCAACATGCCCTAAAAATCAAACATGTAAATAAGTAATTAATGGATACACACATTGATCATACATCATATATGTTTGATATGAATTTTAATACATACCAAGTTTCACAAATTTTATTGTTCTAAGAAGGTTCTCCTACAATTTTTCATTTCCACATTTAGCATCCAAAATGCATGGAATTTGAGGAAATTCCTCCCTAACAAATTCCAGCATGTAGAAAAAAAAATTCTAATAATATATTATTTCACCATAGAGCCCTTTGGACATGCTAACATCTTTACAAGTCCCTTTAGGGTATTCATGTACCTCTCTAGCCAAAAACATCCATCACATGTTAACTACACCTTCCATTTGAAGATCATTGACCAAATGCACTAATAGATGAGTTTGAGTCCATGAAAGAGGCAAACAACTCCTTTGCCAATTTACAAACAATATCTATAATATTTTATTTTTCCTACTTAATCCTTGCTTCTAATATCTCTTGTGAAGATAATCATCTATTTTACAAACAATGGTAGTCATGCAAGTCAATATAATAATATTTTTCATACAAATGGTTGAGTTATAGCTGAAAACAACATTCAAATTTTCTTATAAAAATTGAAAGTCGATAAATTGAATTTAGGCCAAAGTGAAGATTACAAAATGACCCCTTTAATGTCATGGGAAATATAGATTGATTTTTTTTTAATAAAAAGTTAATTATGAAGACAAAAATATGTTGCATAATTTAAGACAAAAATATAAATTACCTTCAAAATGTTATGTCAATCATTTGTTTTGAGGCATATGATGCGACCATGAGCAATAAATGCACACTTTATGGAGGACCCATAGCCATTTGGTGTGCAAGTCACTCAATTTGTGTGATTCACAAAATTGGCTTGATCATTACCTAATATCTATGGAGCCCCTTCTTTTTTAAGTCGTTTCTTTGTCCCGTTGACTTTTAGATCAGCTCTAGAATAGTATCTCTCTTTACTAGGGATGTGATTCTATATAGAAACTACTAGATTCTTAATATATGCATTGATCTAAAAGATGCCACATTAATAAATTCTCTCAATACAAAACATTGTAGAATATTGATAGTTTCTTCATTCCAAAGGGGCATTTCAATCATGGGCTAATTTCAAACATCCATACCCAATCTCTCCATCAATATGGAGGAATATCCACATTTGATGTTAGGCATGTTTGTGTGAAGGCTTTTACCAATCCCCATGTGTAGTGCCCCTCCGATTCGTAGAAAAATTTCTTTTCTTTGACCTTGACAGCTTTTCTTGGAATTGTGAAATATGTTTGTGGTGTTTGTGTTTTTGCTCTGTGTTCCCGTGGAGATAGTAATAACTCTCATGTTTGTGATTTAAGGTATTTAAAATCTTTGTCCATGCGTCTCAGTTGGTTGTTAAATCTTGGTCTTCTAACTGTTGTAGTGTTTGACCATGTTAGTGGTGGTCATCAAACATCCCCCATTCTCTAAATGCTTCGTGGATAAAGAGCCTTCCATTCTTCGCTTTGTCATTTCCGTCCTAGAGAATGGCTTGATAAATGCTTGAAGTCTCCTTACATGATCGTAAAATAATAATATCAATTAAATAAATTAAATATCGGAGATCATAAAATGAGTCTTTTGATATTGCTATGTAAATAACAAAAGTAAAATGAAAATAATTAAATCATTAAATATTCTTAATATTCCTAAATTCATGGAGCTTGGGCCAACCTCATTTCAAGAAAATAATTAATGGAATTTTTGGGTATTGTGAGGTCAGTATGTGTGAGGGGAAAATATATTAAGAATAATAATTATAAAAATAATAATAATAAAATGTGTTTGTTTTGGAAAGCGTGAAAGTATTGTCTGCATGCATACATACGATAGTTGAATGCCTCCATGAATTGGTGAGTTGGTGGAATGTCATGGTTGCATGGTAGGCACAACATTCACACATTTTGGATAAAGGACTTTAGTCGAGGTTGATGTCACAAGTGCCTTATTAGATTGTTTACAAAATGTGGAAGCATCTAACAAGTCACATGAACAGCTATTACAGGATTTTCTATGCACTATTGAGGATGGAAATTTTGTTTTCAAATTGCTCTAACTAGACACTTTTTTGGGGTGATCTGTAAACTCTTCAACTTTGGAATTATTCACAAAATCACAATTAATCGATGTTGTTTGCTTTCTATTAGAAAATAACAGAGATAACTAGTGAATGAATTATTATTGTGCTTAGAATCAACAATTATAGTAAAGGAAAGAATATAAGCTCATAACACCAACAATTTTATCCTGGAAAACCTCCAATGGAGGAAAAACTAGTTGGGAAGGGAAATTGCTCTTTCTTCCCACTTCTATTGGCCAATTCAAATCAACAAGTACAAAATTTAGAATAATTATGAAAGGGAAGTAGATAATATCTCAACACTTCCTTTCAATTACTTGCTTGCTCCGTCTCAACACTCCTTTCTTATACAAAATACAATTTCCAGCACTAATACTTCTTTCTCACTTTCTCTCATGCTTCGATGATCTTCTACACTTCTAAAATCATGTATTTATAGCCTTTCTCATGTCCTCCCGTGCATTGGAGAATGGGAAAGGTCGTGAAGGAGAAGAGAAATGAACATCCTTTCAAATTCGGAGGCTTTTCGTTTCAAATTTTGTTTTCTGTCTGTAATGGCTAGGACCACACTGCCTACTGCAGACCGGCGGTCCCAAGACATACTGCCTTAGCCAGGCGGTGGTTCAGAACCGCCACCCCGCACTGTGCGGAAGTCATGTTACTTACAAGACAAAACCTCTGTTTATTATTTTTCTTCTTTGTGTTGACTATTTCTGATGAAGTAGAGTTATTTTGGATCCCTATGGATCACACCTCCCCTTCTTAGGAGGATTTTGGTTCCACAAAAGCTTAGTGGGGGAGTAGATGAGGAAATAATTCCCTCACTTGCTCCTTTGAGTACCACCGGCCTTTGCCTTGGTGTCTTTCCTTTCAATCCAATATGCCAAGACTCATGTGGACCTCTTCTAGTCTCTCTGACCTTCTGTTGTAGCACTACATCCTCCTCCAATTCACCTCGTGAGTCCAAGACACAATCCTCAATGGAAGGTAGCAACTATAGTTCTTCATCTTCATCTAGCATGGATGGCTCATATAGGTGCAAGTTCTTACAGTTTACTACAGAGTAGATCCTCATAAATGACGGCAAATCAAGTCGAAAAGTATTTTCTCCAACCTGCTCCAATATGGTGAAGGGTCCATATCGTAGTGGCTTGAGATTTTGTGCTTGACCTTGTAGTCTCTCCTTTCTCAAGTAAAGCCAAACTTTATCTCCAACATGAAGCTTTTGTTCCCTCTTATGCTGATCGTGCCTAGCTTTGTACTTTGCTTGAGATTTCTCTAGCTATTCTTTGACCTTGAGATGGATTTTATAGAACCTCTCAATGAACTTGTTGGCTCTAGTCACCTCTGTGCCTCATGTATCCTTCTCATCTTGTTGTCAAACTGCTATGTCTAGCAGATTTGTAGGTAGATATCCCAAGCATGCTTTAAATGGTGACTTCATAGTGGATGTGTGTATTTCCCGGTTATAGGAATGTTGAATGTAGGCTAAGGACTCATCCCAAGTCCTTAGGTATTTGTTGTTATACCCTCTAATCAATTGTACCAAAGTCTTGTTTACCACCTCTATTTGTCCATCTATCTGTGGATGGAAAGTTGTGCTCCTCTATAACTTGGTATCCATCTTGTCCCACAAAGTAGTCCAAAACTTCCCCAAGAACCTGGAATCCTTGTCAGAAACAATAGACTTTGGCAAACCAAAATGCACCCATACATTAGCAAAGAAAAGATCTTGCCGCCTCATGTGCTTTTACTATCTTTTTACATGCCATAAGAATACACATTTTACTGAATCTATCAACAACAACATAGAGATAGTCATGGCCATGTTTAGACATAGGTAATCCTCCTACAAAATCCATAGAAATGTCCTCCCACGGATGAGTAGGTATTGGTAAAGGCATATACAAACCTTCCTTCCTAGTTTTAGGCTTGCTAGTACAACAAAGTTTACATCCACGAATAAATTTTGATACTTCTTCTTGCATGTTGGGCCAATATACATACCTTTGCAAGTGGGCTAGGGTCTTACCAACACTAAAATGTCTTGCTACTTTCGAGGTATGTGTTTCCCTCATCAATAGAAGTCTTTCTTCTTTAGGCACACAAAGTTTCCCCATCGGTAGAGCAGCCCGTCCTTGAGATAACAATCTTCAATCCCCGTCTTTTCAGCCCCTTGGAACTACAACTTTTGAAATGTCACCCCAAAGTCTTTGTCTTGGGCATATGCCTCTCCGTAAGCTTCCTTCGTGAAGGGATCGATCTGAGAGATAGTGGCCAAACAAGAGAAATTTCCTATGTGGGTGGCCTAGACAACATGTCTGCCACCAAATTTGTACTACCCTTCTTGTATTTGATCACTAGGTGGAACTATTGAAGAAACCCCATCCATTTGTAGTGCCTTGCCTTTACTGCAATTTAGACTGTGCTTGCAAATACTGGAGAGGTTTGTGGTCAGTGTGCACAATAGTTTCTTTACCCAACAAATAATGTTTCCATTTTTTAATTGCCTGAACTAGTGCATACATTTCTTTATCATATACTGAATATCCTTTAACTGCTGAAGTGAAGGTTTCAGAATGATAACATACGGGTTTACCTCCTTGAAGCAACATTGCGCCCATAGCATAATCACTAACATATGTCTCTACTTCAAAAGGCTGCTACAAACTAGGAAGAGCAAGTACTGGAGCATGACTAATCTTGTATTTCAATAACTCAAAGGATTTTCTTGTTCCTTACCCCAGTCAAAACCCTTACTCTTTGCGGCCACTATGTGTAGAGGTGTTGCAATTGTCGAGAAACCCGAATGAATTTTCGCATGTATTGTACTGCTCCCACAAAACTTCTAGTCTCTGTGGCTCCTGTTGGTGTTGGCCAATTTGTGATGGCTTCCACCTTCTTTGGATCCACTCGTAGCTCTCCTCCTCCAACCACGTGCCCAAGATAGACAAGTGATTGTTTGGAAAATTCATATTTCTTCATATTACAAAGCAGTTATTTCTCCCTGAGAACTTGCAAGACTTGTTGTAAATGCATTAGATGTTCTTCCCATGTGGCACTAAAAATCAAGATATCATCTAGATATATAATGACACATGAATCTATGAAATCCCACAATACATCATTCATCAATCTCATAAATGTAGCGGGTGCATTGCATAATCCAAAAGGAAGTACTAACCATTCATACAAACCTTGTTTTGTTTTGAAGGAAGTCTTCCATATATCCTCCTCCTTCATCTTGACTTGGTGATAACCTGACTTGAGATCCAACTTCGTGAAAAATTTGGCATGTTGAAGCTGGTCCAAGAGATCATCTATGCGGGAAGTGGATATATGTTCTTTATGGTGATCTTGTTCAAAGTGAGGTAGTTGATGCACATTCTCCAAGATCCATCCTTCTTTGGCACCATCACAATAGGCGAACCGCACGGTGAGGTGCTCGGATGTATCACCCCTTGGTCTATTAGTTCCTGGAGTTGTTTCTTTACTTCAGTAATCTCAAGCAAGGATTGCCTATACAACTCGATGTTTGGTAGAGGTGACTCTGGAAATAGCTTAATCTCATGCTCTACTTCCCGTTTTGGTGGTAACTCATTAGAGCCCAAATACTTCCCCGAAAAGATTGACTAATATTATCCAAATCTTGTTTTCCTTGGTTAGAAATCTCTCAAACGCCTACCCCATCTTGTTTATCCTTTAACAAAAGTAAACAAAATTGATTATGATTTGCCTGAATAAGTCATTTTGCTTAGTTAGCACTTACCATAATAACCCGTGTCTTACGCTGGTGTGCCCAGATGTTATAGCTGATCCCATCCTTCACCCATCTCAGATCGGTTTTCCTTCTCATAAATATAGCATCCCTAACATACAAGTAAGGACTCCCGAATACAACATCAAAAGCATCAAGTGGAATAACATCAACTTCAAAAACATCTATATATTGGGAATTTATCCCAAACTTGACCTTACATCTTCTTGTTACTTGAATTTCAACACCCTTCTTCACCCAACCCAAAGGATAAGGGTGTGGATGCTCGTAAGTCTCAAGACCAAGCTTCTTTACAACTGCCTCAAAAATCAAGTTAGATTGAGAACCGGTATCAACCAAAGCATTTACCTTAGTTCTCTTGATCTGGAATAGTCTACTCATCTCCTCTTCGTTGTCCATGTTGGTGGTCGTGCATCCAAGCCTTTCGTCTACATCAAAGTCATCTTCGATTTCCACCTCCCCTTTTGTCTTTATAACTATCATGGAATTCTTGGAGTCCTTGGTTTGGTTCTTCGGATGTAACTCCGGATGCAACTTCCAACATGTAGCGTCAATATGACCATTGATATCACAATTCTTGCAAAAATTCTTGGGATCTTTACAAGTATTTAAAGTAGTGGCATCTTGTTTACCTTTCCTTTCCACTTACTCTTGTTACTCGTTTGCCCATAATCCTTTTTCTATTGATTTGTCGATTGCTTTACCCTCGACTCTGCTTCTCCTTGCTTTTTCTCATCATCTATGTAGTATGTCTGCACACATGCTTCATTGAGATCCTTGGGCTTTGTGGAGATGACTTTTCTTCGAAGGTGAGTGTGAAGTCCTCCCAAGTACTTGGTCAGAATATCCTCATCCTCCAAATCCATGTTTAACAACATGGCTTGCCTCCGAAACTCCGTAGTATAGTCCTGCACACTTTGACCACTGCCTTGTCTAAAATACTACCATTTAATCATTTGGTCAGTTTTATGACCAATAGGATAGAAGTTAGCTCTAAGTAATTCCTTAAAGTCTTGCCTAGACTTCACAATAGGACGCTTCTTCTTTTCACAAGTAGTTAGATGAGTTTCCCACCAAACTAGAGCATGTCCCTCCATTTTGAGACATGCAAAGGTGATCCTTTGTGCCTCAGTGACATTATGGACGCTAAAATAGACTTCTAACTATTTCAACCATTTATCAAGTAACTCTACATCTACTTGTCCTTCAAAGCTTTTGATTTCAACTTTAGTCTCAACTTTAAAAGGAGTATGTTCAGATTTTACCTTTTCTCTTGTGTTAGAATTCTCTTCTTCATGCTCTTCCCCATAATCTTCCTCATGGTGACTCTTGCCTATACCAAACTTTTCGGCTAAGCCTCAAACCACCGAGTCCATGGAGTCTTGCTTGACGGAAGCTGTCTTCTACAAATCTGCAAGTTCCTCTTGTCTTTTAAACATCCTATCCATCATGGTCTCCAGCATCTCGATTCTACGAACCAAGTTCTCTTCCTCCATTTCTCCCCGAATTCTCTATTTCCACTTCTTTGTAGAAATCTCTAGATCGCAAGGTAAAGCTTCTTCACCTTTAGATCTTGTCACTGTCATACAAATTCAAGAACGAAATACCACAGTCCTGGATACTTGTTAGCTCTGATACCAAAATGATCTATAAACTCTTTAACTTTGGAATTATTCACAAAATCACAATTAATCGATGTTGTTTACTTTCTATTAGAAAATAACAGAGATAGCTAGTGAATGAGTTATTATTTTGCTTAAATCAACAATTGTAGTAAAGAAAAGAATATAAGCTCATAACACCAACAATTTTATCCTAGAAAACCTCCAATGGAGGAAAAACCAGTCGGGAAGGGCAATTGCTCTTTCTTCCCACTTCTATTGGCCAATTCAAATCAACAAGTATAGAATTTACAGTAAGTATGGAAGGGAAGTAGATAATATCTCAACACTTCCTTTCAATTACTTGCTTGCTCCGTCTCAACACTCCTTTCTTCTACAAAATATGATTTCCAACACTAAGACTTCTTGCTCACTTGCTCTCATGCTTCAATGATCTTCTACACTTCTACAATAATGTATTTATATCCTTTCTCATGTCCTCCCGTGCACTAGAGAATGGGAAAGGTCATGAAGGAGAAGAGAAACAAACATCATTTCAAATTTAGAGGTTGTTCGTTTCGAATTTTGTTTTTATGTCCATAATGACCAGGATCGCCCGCCTACACCGGTGGTCCCAAGGTGTCGGTCCTATTACTTACAAGACAAAACCTCCGTTTATTGTTTTTTTCTTCTTTTTGTTGATTGTTTCTAATGAAGTACAGTTATTTTGGATCCCTATGGATCATGGGGTTTCATAGGATTCACGGCCTCTTGGGACGCACTAATTGGTCTCTGCAACTGGCATCGCTTCACCTTTCCCAAAGATCCACCCCGCCCCCGTCGCCTGCATTGTTGCCTGGGCCGTGTCTAGTGGTGCTAGAATTTTTAGGTGTGCGCATTTTAATAGGTGTAAGCCAAACTTGTCATCTTTTTTTAGCATCCACATTCCACCTGTGCCAAAAGCATGAGCTTGAAAATGGTGCATGGACAGAGCACGTGATCTATTTGATAAAATGCCTGAAAGAAAGACGATCTCATGGATAGCAATGATTGCAGGATGCGCACAAAATGGGTTTTTTGAATAAACTTAAGATACTTTCAAGCCAATGCAAATTTACAAGTGAAAATCATGGACACTACCTCCTAGGCATCCTCCTTGCCCACACCAATCTGGCCTTCTCTTGGAATTGCAAACTGCGATGGTTAAAGATAGGTGAGCGGTTTCGCTTACTTTATGTGGGCAAAGAGAATGGGTAGTGTCTCTTTTCAATTGAATCAAGAGAATGCCATTTAAACTTAATGTCCGAAAGTTTGTGGAGATGTCAATTACGAAAATTAGTACAAACCCTTTTGAGACCCATGCTACAAGAGTCAAATATGCACTCATTCTCAATAATTTTAGTTGTTTTCCATGGTTCATATCTTCCAAAAAAGGTTACTAATGGATTTTTTAGAATCAATTTGTAGGTCGAATTTATGTGATCTATACTTGAAAAGTGGTGGGAATGAATAAGCATGTGAGGAGAATAACACCGTAAAAATTATGATGTCATCACAAAATTTATGATCTTATGTGGAAACCGAAAGAGGCCTTTCAATTTTCTTAAATTCATAGATTTTACAAAAATGTTTGTAGAGAGGTATTTTACAAGATTGAATTGAGATTAGTGGGTTAAACTTGAAAGTTGATATTTTTCAAATGTGTAGGCATACATAATGCACTTGAACCATTGTCAAAATGCTCGTGATCGATGCGTAGAACGAGCATGTTCAAACCAGCCATGGATCTCCTCTCTTGTATTGTTGTGTCGCTTAACATGCATGGTCATCTTATCCTTCTTTTGCATGATCTTAATGGTTCTAGTTTTTCTTATTTTAATAAAGTTGAAAATCAAACCAAAGAAGAATAATTTTTCGGTGAATTAGATAAGGTGTAGTACTTTATAGTAATTTACCTCTTATTTTTACGCAAGTTGAAAAGATATTTTGAACTTAAACCCAATTCCCTAGTTACCTTTTTGAGATTTCAGAAAAAATCTGACAATAGTACTTGATACTGAAGCCACACGGTTGGCGAGTCAAACTCGAAACTTAGTAACTACCTCTTGACGACCTTGTGAAATCTTAATAAAACATGTTTTTAATGAGACGCACGATATCTCTATAAACCCCAAAATGAGAAAATCAAGCTTTGACTGTGTTCCTTTTCACATGGAGTCTTCCACCGAACCCTAGGTTGTTCCTCGAATGTTCATTTGACCCTTTTTCATGCATTTAGGAGCCTAATGGGCCTTTTTGTAACTTTAAACAACTGTTGAAAGTTAAAAATGCAGTTTGGTTTTGACCAACAGTTTAGGCCGTGGGTGGAGAAATATAATTTGGATTTCGTATACCTTTAGTATTTCTCAGTGATAATCACAACCAACCCTTAATGCAAATAAAATAATCTTATAAGTGGTTTTCTAGGAGGGTTTTGTAGGCCCTCGGTCATTGGGCGACATGGTCATTCGGGTGCAATTACAATCGGTAGCTCCGAAAAGACAGGCATCAATTGAACCATGTTCGCCAATTTTGAGTTTTGTCAACTCCGAGTGTTTCCCTGTATATAGGGGAGTAGGTAGGGATTTGAATCCTTGTGTGTTTGAGCCTCGGAGATTGTTTTTGAACGTAAATTTTGAGCTACTTGTCTAAATTTGACGCTTTTGGAAACTTGTTACTAAACGGAGAAAATTGTCGTATGACCTTGTTCAAGAAAAATGTTGACCAAGAAACCCTATAAACACTAACATATGACTGTAGGAAAATTTCTTTTGATGTTTGTTGCAAAAAGAAATTGATTGCGGAAAAGTAGTGTTTTCTCTCCTCTCTCTATCTCTCTCTTTAGCTTTGAAAATGAAATGAAATGGAATTTGTATTTCTTACTCTCCCTAGAAGTGTGTTAAGTATTGTTTCATTATGATTGGAAAAACTTTGAAATCATGAGTTGTGCTAGATTATAGGTAGATGCCATGCCAGCATTTGTGTTGACCATGTGGTGGTTACATGTACCACGAAAAGGATAAGTGAAGTTTTACTTGTGTCTTCATAACATGTTATCTTGAAAACAATGTAATTGTATAGAATATATCAACGATATTGTTATAAATAGTAGTGTTATTTAATGTTTTCTATGATGAGTAAAACATTGTTATCATATTGGTATCTTGGAAAATGGGCATTCTATTCGAGAGTGATTTTGAGTACGGGTTTATATCTTGTTCTTATGGTTTAGATGTTTCAAACAATCTTTTACCATGTTAATTATTGTTTTCCCTCTTAATACCTATATTATTTGGTAGAAACTTACTATTCCTAAACTATCGAAATGAACCATGTTCTTAACCCTTGTTGCATTTTTTCCCTCTTAATCGAGTCTTGTTCAGTTTTGCAATACCCTATCATTTTAAGAAAAGACTTAAACCTATCACATGTCATTTCTTGTCTTACACATTTGAATGGTCTCATTAAGAGATCTAAGAGACGTGAGTGGAGTTACTTTTACCTACGCATTAAACCCTTATATTTGACTCCATTAACCCCCTCTAGGATTTAATTGATATTAGGGAAGTTGGATTACTCTAATGTTGACTTGTATCAAGAAATAGATCCCTTGAGTTCAAAATGGAAAGAAGTAAACCTAGTAACCTATTAATAAATTAATTGGCGAATGAACCCACAATGAGTTTTGTCTATCATTTTCTGTCCTCTAGAATATTGAGCTTATGAGGGAATCGAAACATGGAACCCAACCCTTTTAAATCATTATTAATCTCTTCCATTTTCTAAATGATAAGATGAGTTATTCCTTATGAGAACTCGTATTTTGAAACTGTGACATTCTTTCTTGAACATGGGACTCATATGACCATGTGTATCTCAAAATGCATCCAAACATTTATGGACTATAGATGTTTAATTACACAAGAGGAGATAAGATCACAAATCCATGTTACCGTAAGAACATGTTTGTTTAACATCAAAATATATGAAACCATCTCATGGGAATTGTAATGGATCAACTTTGTTAGGACGTTATTCTATAAGACAGCAGGATGGTCATGTTTAGTAAAGCCTTGAGTTATGATTGGATCTAAACTTCTTTCATAGTCTTAAAGACTTGGGGAACCGTAAGATTTTGTGTGCTCCTCCCTAAGAACCTAGTAGAGAGCATTCATGTGGGTATGAAAGTATGTAAGATGCTTGATTCAAGGCATAATGTCACTTATGTGACATACAAGATGAAGTGTCTAGCATGTAATCGTATGGTTTTTCTAGAAACTAAACATCTTTAGAAGGGGAAGATAACGTAAAGTGCTTGGGATCGTAGGAAAATTAGGATATGCATTAATGCACCGTTAAGATTCTAATTGTAAAGGAAATTTGTAACTTGGTCTTAGTTATTGAGAATGTACCTTCTGATGACAATCTAAGAATTTTAAGTACCGTAAAGATTAATTGTAACTTAATAAATCTTTCTTGTGATGTGAAAGTAGTTGTGAATTGATACACGTAAGAAAAAGTAATTGAGAAAACATAATTTACCATTCGGGAATCAAAACTTATGATGTCTAAATGTTAAGATACTTCTTATTAACAATCAAGTTATATAATTTAATTTGTAATAAGATAAATGAACTAAATTAGATGAAATCTTAATAACTTAAGTGTTAAACGAAAGAAATAAAATGTAGTCTAGAGAAAAGGATAATGTGTGTTTACTTGTTAAGTGCTCCTCAAACCTTTAAGGTTAAATAATGAAATGTGATTATAATAAAGATGTATCCATGAAAATGTGGTGTTGTGAAAAGTACTTATCCGTGATGTTCATATTGTCATTGGGATGTTGTTTTGTACTTTTTCACTTATAAAAGTATGCCATTGACTTGCATCTTATGTCATAATGTTGTATGAGTGGGTCCATCTTTGTGAAAGTGTCTCATGTGATGTGGATTTTTGTGAGTAAGCATGTTTGTTGTCTTGTAAACAAGTAACAAAAGTCGAAAAGAAATTAACTTTGGCCTATTTGGTCTTGTGTTGTGGTCCCACATGTGGGTGCTACATATGGTATCAGAGCGAAGGTTCATACTCTTGAACCTCTGGGACAGTTTGGTGTTGTGGTGGTTATTCATGATGGTGGAGGAGTTGGAAGAGTAATGTGTTATTTTGTTGTGATGTGACAAACGTATTACTTGTGAACATGTGAATGACCCTGTTGTGCATACCACTTAGTGTGGATTGGTTATGATGTTGATGTGTTTCTCAATGGGAGTAATTTCTCTCTCTTGTGAATTCAATGAAAATTTCATGTGTGTTACCACCTTGTTGTGTGAAGGAAATGTTTTTGAACTATGAAAGTGTTGTAGTGTTTCTTTATCCTGGGATATTGCATTTGTGTACCAACATGTTGCATGACAAAGTGCTTCGTAGTGAAATATGTTATATTGTGTTAATTTCCACCGTGTTGTGTTGTATTATGGTGTTATGTCACCATGTTGTATTGTATTGGAATGTATGTCATGATGTTAAATCATTATGTTCGTTGTATATATGTATTCATGTCTAATGTGATAAATTTAGATAGTGAGAATGGTGATTTTATGACCCCTAATGTATTGTACTTGCACTCTTTATACGTTATGTGAGAATGTGATGTGTGGAAAATCATGGAATTATTGTGTTGTCTTTCCATGTAATTATACCATGCTTCCAATGTTGTGGTTATTGTGTGTATACATCATTGTGTTAATAATGTAGTTATGTGTTATGTTGTGTAGCCTACACTAACCGACCATTGGGGAAAGCAATCAATAAAAGTGTATTGCGTGGAGAGAGATAAAATTAGATCGTTGACCACTTAACTCAAGTTGAGTACAACCCAGGAAGTGGAGTCTATCATAGTTTGAAAATCCACTTTTATTCTTTTGGTATGTATGACACTTTCTCTATGGGCGTCATGCATATTGTGTTGTGCGGACACCTTAACCTCAGTGAATGGCAACCCGTACCTCTTTCTCTCTCTCCTTAACTAGTTGCCTTATAAACGGCCTTATGTGGTTACGACTGTGTTGAGCCTTGTGGGAGTTTGGAGGTGATAATTCTGCGAGACTTTAAAGCGCTTACATGATTTGATCAGTTATTATATATATTTTACGATTTGAGGCTTGATATCTGAGTACCAACAACTTGATGAGTACCCCTTTGGTGGCCACAGAA
The DNA here is from genome assembly GCA_018340775.1 of Taxus wallichiana var. yunnanensis. Classification (NCBI taxonomy): domain Eukaryota; kingdom Viridiplantae; phylum Streptophyta; class Pinopsida; order Cupressales; family Taxaceae; genus Taxus; species Taxus wallichiana. The sequence continues at coordinate 339,359,590 of CM031239.1, forward strand.
ACACCACGTAGTGGTTGTAATGTGATTTTTCTATGTTTGTATTTTATTCGTAAATCGATCTTCTCTTTTATTTTAAGAACTAACAATTTTTTTATTGATGCATCCTTAATTTTTGGGCATTTAATTTGATTTGGTGCTAACAAGATACATTTACATTACTACGGTTGTTTAGCCATTTATTTTGCTTAGTTTGAAATTTTATTTTGGAGTTTAAAAGTTTTCTATCCTAGCCCAAGGCTTGGGAATTGATGCCACTTGACACTTTGAAACTAATTTATATGTTGGTTCTAATGTTGTGATGTGATAGAATAGGGTCATGGGATTCACCATGGAGTGGTTGGACCCACTTCGTTGTATGGAGGTACACCCCAAGGGGTCACGGGGTTATGTAGCATTGAGTTATAGGTTACTATGCTACTTAGGTGGAGGTGATGAGGTTCTATGTTCCCATGGCCATAAGGTGACCTGGCCTCATTGAATGGAGAAATAAAGTAATGGGTCTCTTTGGCAAGTGACCCGGCCTAGAGAAGTAAGGTCGCGAGGCTCTTTGGCAAGTGACCCGGCCTGGAGAAATAAGGTGACGGGGCTCTATGGTGAGTGACTTGGCTTGGTTTTGGTACTATGATTCTTTTCCAATTAGGAGGCATATGGAGTTGTTTTGGGAGGCTTATGGAGATTTAGGAGGCATATGGAGTTAGTATGTATGATTCATGAGTTACTCATGTGAGTCTTGTTATGTATTGTGATGTTTGAGGCTTGATGTTCCTCTTTGTTGACATGTGCTATTGGATCTTATCTTGATACTATGTGGATACAGTCATGGTTTTGAGTCATGTGAAACCATGTGAATATGTATTTTGTGATGCCTTATTGTATGTTAGACACATGCATGTGTTGGATCTATGTCTGGGGCATATGTGTTGAGTACTATGTTGTGTGGACTACATGTTTCTTCCCATGGTTGGGTTAGAGGTCTTGTTGTGGTACAATCATGAAAATGTGTTAAAAATGTGTTTTGGGGTTGGCTTGACATTGATGTTGTGCTTTGGACCTTGTGTGACATTGTGATGCCAAGCGTTTTTGGCACCCTGCTGGAAATTTGAAAAAGAAATTCTTAACAAGCAACAACTTTGTGAACATTGAACAAGTGAATTGTGTAAACAATAAAGCTAATAAATTGTGAGTGCACACTGATGAGAGATAAAAATAAACAAGTTTGGACAAGAGTATCAAATTTTAATTAAATTCATTATGGAATAGAGAACTACAAATCTTCACATAACATTAAGAAATTGAGAAAATTATTAAATGTGTCTAACCTGTTGGTTGTTGTGTCTTTTAAGCAATATAGCCCTTTTTGCTAATAGGAATTTGTCTTTGTTGACTTCCCATGCTTACCCATCCCTCTTAGTTCCTTGGAGTGTGTCGCATCGTAGACGATGCTTTTATAAGGGAGGCAGAATGTAGTGTCCCCTTTGATTCATAGAAAAATTTATTTTCTTAAGCCTTGATAGTTTTCTTAGAATTGTGAAATATGTTTGTGTTGTTTGTATTTTTCCTGTGTTCCCCATGGAGATAAGGATAACTCTCATGTTTGTGATTTGAGGTATTTAAAATCTATATATATGTCTCGAGTTGGTCATTAAATCTTGGTCTTATAACCGTTGTAGTGTTTGACCATGTTAGGGGCGGTCATCAAACGTCCCCCAATTCTCTACATGGTTTGTGGATGAAGAACCTTTCATTCTTCACTTTTTGTTTCCTTCATGAGAGGATGGCTCGATGGTCGTTTGAAGTCTCCTTTCGCAATCATGAAATAATAATAGCAATTAAATAAATTAAATATCGAGATAATAAAATGATATAGTCTTTTGATATTAAAATGTAAATAACAAAAGTAAAATGAAAATAATTAAATCATTAAATATTCCTAAATTCTTCCAAATTCTTAGAGCTTGGGCCAACCTCATTTCAAGAAAAGAATTAATGGAATTTTTGGGTATTATGAGGGTGCATGCATGAGAGGAAAGTATATTACGAATTATAATTATAATAATCATATAACTAGCAATCGCATGTGTACAATGCAATGTGAACGCCGAACGATATAAGTTTTTTTAATTTTGACCATTGAGATTCCTCCATTTACTGGGTTAGAGATTATTACTCCTTGAATTAATTGTATTAGTCCCCTGATCTAGGTGTTCCAAATGTGGATCGTATACCCTATGCCTTGTCAGCGCAAAATTTAGAAAAATCATTCACTAAAATTATTGAACAGTTAATTGTCACGTGGTTGCTTAACCTATTAAACAATTGTCATTTTTTGAGAAATTAATAATCTTTAATATTTCACAAGGTATAAAATGCAAATACATGTCATAACCTCATAAACTCATTTTTCTTGTCTATCAATCCCTAACTAATGCAATTTATGTTTGGCAAGACCGCACAAATACTAACATTTTACAAGAATACATGCATACATATGTAATAAGACAAATAGGCCAATACACAACATCAGACATGTCAATTAACCATAAATGACAATTATGTATAAGATATGATGACCATTTGAAATCAACTAAAGGCATATTATTAACCTTTCCCACTATAAGGTAAGAACGAACTTCATGTTTCATGAGTAAGCATCCAAAAAGTATGATAGAGGTGAGAAATGGTAATGAATTTATTGTGTATCAGATTAAATATACAAATAAAAGTTGAGCTTATTCAGGATGCCATTCTCCCCTGGAATGAAGTTAATTCAAATGAATATTACTTGACAATTGTGTGAATAAAATGTTAAACTTGGGTATACAAACCTTAAGAGTGAATTTTACTATACAATTTGCATATTCAATAGCAATAGTGAGCATTCCCGCTCTTTACAATGCCTCTTTAACTAAAACGAAACTTTGGGCATCTCTATTGATCAGCTTTCTCCACCTAGAGACTACATGAATGCCTCCTTTCGCATTCTCTCCCTAAGGAGCCAATCAACAGAGTTGTCAGATCACCGGACTTCTCCCCTGCAGCCTCTCTGCCTCAAGATGGTTTTTATAATGAGCATTTCATCAAGATAATCGATAGCACAATCATTCAGCTTGTTTCTCTCCAGCATCACTGGTCACATGGTCTTAAGACTCTCCTTGGCCAGCTGAGGGTACAGTCCCGCAAGTTGTGAGTTAATAAAAACCACAATATGCATTTGGCGATAGGATTTGTCACCTATGTTCTCTCTATGAAGTGGAAAATGAGCAGCATTTTATTTTGCGTTGTCTAACCTACAATGAGATTTGGTGGAGATATCGTTGCATGTATGAAGACTCAAGGCGGTTCTCTATCCACCTTCCTTTTCTATCCAGATCAGACATATCTGGTCCTTTTGAGAGAGGTTGCCATGTTGATCGGTAGGACTTTAATGGACTCCATCCACCTTCCTTTTCTATTTGGATCAGAAACGCGTGGCCCTTCTTTTAAGAGAGATTGCCACATTGATTGGTAGGACTTTAAAGGACCCCTTGGACCACCAAGCTAATTACCAAATTGGAACCCATTTTAGGCATTGGAGGCATTAAGGACCCATTTCATGCAAAGATACAGTCGGTAAGACATCATTCTTCCTTGGGAATTATGGTGGCTTCCTACGGAGCAGGGAAATGGCGGCGGGACCATATTCACGAGCTTCAAACAGGTTTGTACATTTTCAGGGTGGAGGACGGATCCGGTAGGCGGATGGTTGCAGAGCTGGGCCGATGAGAGCACCGTGTATTTTCACAGAAGAGCGGAGGACGGGTGGTGGAGCATCTACAGATTGAACCTGGACCAAGCGGTGCCACCAGAGCAGATAACTCCACCCTCCGTAGAAGCTTTCACTCCCTGCGCTTCCGCTACGGGGAATTGGATAGCCGTGGCCACGCGCAGACCGGAGTCCAAATTCAAGCACATCGAAATCTTCGACCTGCAGTCCAGGTCCTTTATACCCGTGACGGCCTCCATTAATCCCCAAATTCATCACTACAACCCTTTCGTCTCGCCCGATTCGCTCAGGGTGGGGTTCCACAGATTTAGGGGCGAAGATGGGAAACAATTAGTGTTCAGATCGGAACGATCCGGGCACAAAAAACTGTACATAATGGATGCAGAGGAAGGCGAGGAGGGGTGGATTGGAACCCTGACGGAAGGCCCCCGGATTGACACGATGCCCTGCTGGTCTAAAGAAGGAACGCAGGTCAAAAAAATTGTTAAAAATGCGAAAACGTCCAGACGGCCGTCAAACCGTCAATTTTAATACACTCGCAGAAACGTCCGGAGGTCCTCTACCATAGGGGAATGCCTTCGGCGTAAAAATTGTGTTTTTTTTTTTTTGGAAAGCGTGAAAGCATTGCCTGGGCATGCATACGGTGGTTGAATGCCTCCATGAATTAGTGAGATAGTGGAATGCCATGGTTGCAGGGTCGTGCACAACATTCACGCATTTTGGATAGGGGACTTTAGTCAGAGGTTGATGGCGCAAGTGCCTTATTAGATTTTTTGCAAAATGTGGAAGCGTCCAACAAGTCACATGAACCGTTTGACAGAATTTTCTACGCATTGCTGAGGATGCGAAATATGTTTTCAACTCGTCCTAACTAGACGCTTTTAGGGTTACATAGGATTCACGGCCTCTTGGCACGCAAAGATTTCAGGGTCTACAACCAGATCGGTTCACCTTTACCAACATCCTGCCTGCCCCTGCTACCGCCCAGTCTGTGTCTAGTGGTGCTGGAATTTTTAGGTGTGCGGATTTTAACAGGTGTAGGCTAGACTCCTCATCTTTTCTTAGCATCCTCCTTCCACCTGCACCAGAAGCAGGAGCTTGAAAACATTGCATGGACCCAGCACATGATCTATTTGATAAATTTCCCTGAAAGAAAGGCGGTCTCATGGACAGCAATGATTGCAGGATGCGCACAAAATGGGTTTATTGAATAGACTTAAGATACTTTCAAGAAAATGCAAATTTACGAGTGAAAAGCCTGGACACTACCTCATAGGCATCCTCCTTGCCTGCGCCAATTTGGCCCTCTCTTGGAATTGTAGGGTTGCGATGGATAAAGATAAGTGAACGGTTTCAGTTATTTTGTGTGTGCAGCAAGATGTGTTGTGTTTCTTTTCAATTGAATCAAGAGAAGACCATTTAAACTTGAGGTCTGAAAGATTTTGGAAATGTTCATTACGACAATTAGGACAAACCCTTTTGAGGCCCCTGCTACAAGAGTCAAATTCGCACTCATTCTCGGCAATTTCAGTTATTTTCCATGGTTCACATCTTCCAAAAATGGTTGTTAATGGATTTTGAGAATCAATTTGGAGGTCGAATTGATGTGATCTATACCTGAAGATTCGTGGGAATGAATGAGCATGTGAGGAGAATACCACAATACAAATTATGAAGTCATCACAGTAATTTACGGTCTTGTGTGGAAACTGGAAGAGGACTTTGAGCTGTTTTCTTAAATTCAAAGATTTTCTAGAAATGTTCGTAGAGGTGTTTTTACAAGATTGAGTTGAGATTGGCGGGTTAAAATTAAATGTTGGTATCTATAAAATGTGCAGGAATACACAATGCACTTGAACTGGTTGTCGAAATGCTCGTGATGGACGCGCAGAACAAGCACATTCAAACCAGCCATGGAGCTCCTCTCTTGCACTGTTGCGTCAGTTAATATGCATGGTCATCTTATCCTTCTCTTGCATGATCTTAACGGTTATAGTTTTCCCTATTTTAATGGAGTTGAAAATCAAACCAAAGAAGAATAATTTTTCAATGAATTTGATAAGGTGTAGTACTTTATAGCAATTTACCCCTTCTTTTTATGCAACTTGAAAAAATACTTCGAACATAAACCCAATTCTCGATTTACCTTTTTGAGATGTTTGGAAAAACTCGACAATAGTACTCAATACCGAAGCTATGTGATTGGCGAGTTGAACTCAAAACTTAATAAAAACCTCTTCGTGACCTCGTGAAATCTTAATAAAACATTTTTTAATTAGACGCAAGATATCTCTATAAACCCCAAGATGAGAAAATCAAGCTTTGACTATGTTCTTTGTCACATGGAGTGTTCCTTCAAACCCTGGGTTGTTCCTCGAATATTCGTTTGACCCATTTTGGTCATGCGTTTAGGATCTTAGTGGACCATTTTTACAACTTTAGACAATCTGTTGAAAGTTAAAAACACAGTTTGGTTTTGACCCGTGGTTTAAGCCGTGGGTAGAGAAATAGAATTTGGCTTTCATATACCTCTAGTAATTTTTCGTGAAAATCACTACTAACCCTTAATTCGGAGAAAATCATCTCACAAGCTAATTTTCCAATAGGGTTTTATAAACCCTCGGTCGTTGGGCGACAAGGCCATTCGAGTGCAATTACAATCGGTAGCTCCGGAAAGACGGGCACCAATTGAACCATGTTCGCCGAGTTTTGAGTTATGTCACTCCGAGTGTTTCCTATACATAAAGGAGTAGGTAGGGATTTGATCCTTTTTGTTTTTGAGTCTCGAAGGTTGCTTTTGAACATAGATTTTTAAGGTACTTATCTAAATTTGACTTTTTTTGAAAACTTGTAACTATAAAGAGAAAATTGTCATATAACCTTACTCAATCAAAATGTTGAATGGGAAACCCTATAAAAACTAACATATGACTATAGGAAACTTTTTTATGCTTGATGCGAAAAGAAATTGATTGTGGAAAAGTGATGTTTTCTCTCTCCTCTTTGTCGCTCTCTCTTTAGCTTTGAAAATGAAATGAAATGGCATTTGTATTTCTTACTCTCTCTAGAAGTGTGTTAAGTATTGAAGTGTGTTAAGTATTGTTTCATTATGATTGGAAAAGCTTTGAAATCGCGGGTTATGCTAAAATATAGGTAGATGTCGTGCCAACATTTGTGTTGACGATGTGGTGGTTACATGTACCAGGAAAATGAGAAGTGAAGTGTTACTTGTGTCTTCATAACATGTTATCTGGAAAATAATGTAATTGTATAGAATATATCAATGATAATGTTACAAATAGTAATGTTATTTATTGTTTTCTAGTGATGAGTATGACATTGTTAGCATATTGGTATGTTGGAAAATGGGCATTCTATTATGGGAGTGATTTTGATTATGGGTTTATATGTTGTTCTTATGGTTTAGATGTTTTGAAACAATCTTTTACCATGTTAATTATCATTTTTCCCTCTTGATACTTGTAATATTTTGTAGAAACTTACTATTCCAAAACTATTGAAATGAATTGTGTTCTTAACCCTTGTTGCATTTTTCCCTCTTAATCGATTCTTGTTTAGTTTTAAGAAAAGACTTAAACCTATCACATGTCGTTTCTTGTTTTACACCTTTGAATGATCTCATTAAGAGATCTAAGAGACATGAGTGGAGTCAATTTACCAGTTTACCTACGCATTAAACCCTTATGTTTGACTCCATTAACCCCCTCTCGGATTTAATTGATCTTAGGGAGGTTGGATTGCTCTAATGTTAACTTGTATCAAGATGTAGATCCCTTGAGTTCAAAAGGGAAAGAAGTAAACCTAATACCCTATTAAGAGATTAATTGGCAAACGAAACCCACGATGAGTTTTGTCTATCGTATTGTGTCCCTAGAATGTTGAGCTTAGGAGCGAAGCGAAACATGGAACCCACCTCTTTCAACTCATTAGTAATCCCTTCCATGTTTTAAATGATAAGATGAGTTATTCCTTATGGGAACACGTATTTTGACATTGTGACCTTCTTTCTTGAACATGGGATTCATATGACCCATGTGTATCTCAAAATGCATCCAAACATTTATGGACTATAGAAGTTTAATTACACAAGAGGAGATAAGATCACAAATCCATGTTACCGTAAGAACATGTTTGCTTAACATCAAAATATATGAAACCACCTCATGGGAATTGTAATGGATCAACTCTATTAGGACATTATTCTATAAGACAACAAGATGGTCCTTTTGGTAAAGCCTTGAGTTATGTTTGGATCTAAACTTCTTTCATAGTCCTAGAGACTTAGGGGAACCATAAGAGTTTGTGTGTTCCTCCCTAGGAACCTAGTAGAGAGCATTCATGTGGGTATGAAAGTGTGTAAGATGCTTAGATGCAAGGCATAATGTCACTTTTGTGACATACAAGACGAAATGTCTAGCATGTAATCATATGGTTGTTCTAGAAACTAAACATCATTAGAAGGGGAAGATAATGTAAAGTGTTTGGGATCACAGGGACAATTAGGATATGCATTAATGCACCATTAAGATTCTAATTGTAAAGGAAATTTGTAACTTGCTCTTAGTTATTGAGAATGTACCCTTGTGATGTTGGTCTAAGAATTTTAAGTACCGTGGAGATTACTTGTAACTTAATAAATCTTTCTTATGATGTGAAAGTAGATGTGAATTGATCCATGTGAGAACAAGTAATTGAGAAAACATAGTTTCTCATTTGGGAATCAAAACTTATGATGTCTAAATGTTAAGATACTTCGATTAACAATCAAGTTATATAATTTAATTGCAATAAGATAAACAAACTAAATTAGATGGAATCCTTATAAGTTAAGTGTTAAATGAAAGAAATGAAATGTAGTCTAGAGAAAAGGATAATGTGTGTTTTCTTGTTAAGTTCTCTTCAAATCTTTAAGGTTAAATAATAAAATATGATTATAATAAAGATGTATCCATGAAAATGTAGTGTTGTGGAAAGTACTTATTCATGATGTTCATATTGTTGTTGGGTCATTGTTTTGTACTTGTTTGTTTATAAAAGTATGACATTGACTTACATCTTATGTCATCATGTTGTATGAGTGGGTTCATGTTTGTACAAGCGTCTCATGTGATGTGGAGTTTTGTGAGTAGCCCATGTGTTGTCTTGTAACAAGTAATGAAAGTCAAAAAAAAAAATCCTAGTTTATTTGGTCTTGTGTTTTGGTCCCACATGTGTGGGCGCTACACCATGCGACATAAGTTTAGGAGGTTCCCTAATATCAATTTCTCCGTCAAACCTATTTTTCTTTTTAATATGGTGCCCATGCTCCATTGGCAAGAATCTTCGATAGTCTTCATAAACAACCTTTTTGAGATCTTTGAACAACCTTCAACATAGTTGATCATGCACCTTGGAAAAACTTACTTCCCTTACATTGAGAGACCTACATATAAAAGTGATCATCAAACTTAGTGTATAATGCAAATAAACACACACACACACACACACACACACACACACACACACACACACACACACACACACACACACACACACACACACACACACACACACACACACATTCGAATTTTAACATTCAATGAATACTTGAACCAACAGCCATCCTAAGATAATCATGAATACTCCAAAGATAAGATATCATAACATGGGAGTTGTCTCTAACGAATGGGTTTTTAAAAGTCGTACATTTTAATGTCATTGCATAATGTTTAGAACTCATCAATTGGAGGTTCAAGGTAGACACCCATATTTTTTTACTTTGAGTTTATCGAAGCACCGATAATGACAACTTTAAATGATCTTTATGAATCATCAACCATGGAGGACTATTATAATTTATCAATTGTATTGGCCAAATAGAGTAGTTAGTTGACATACTGGAAAACAGGTTAACACCATCCATTGTCAAACCAAATCTTACACTATGTGACCTCTCTCTGAAGTTTTCAAGCTAGAACTACTCGATGTGTCTCATTGCATTTGAGTTAGAAGGAACACAGCAAACTTCATAATTGTTTCTATTCATGTGATGCCATGACATTAACTTTGGATGTGACTTACAACGGAAAAGGCACTGAGCCTAGCAATCATTAGAAAACATTACAATACCTTATTTGGAATGGTGAGGCCTCTCACTCTTTGTTGAAATTGGGGTGCCCCGCAATTAAGACAACCGGCCTCATTCTCATAGTCCTTCCTAAAAAGAATGCAATCATTTGTGTATGCATTATAATTGACATATGCAACCGCTAAATTTGATGATAATTTTATCTATGTTCCTTTCGTGCAACAAACTACTTTTCAAGATATATATATATATATATATATATATATATATATATATAATATATATAGTATATATATACAACGTAAATAGAATTAGCAAACTGTTTTCTAACTTCATAAAGTATTCACACCGATGTTTGACCAACCAAACCTTGTTTTCAAGTCCATCAACATCAATATAGCACTCAACTTTGATGTCCTAGACTTTCATGGTGTGAACAATGAGGAGGGATATTCAGATCTACACAACCTGAAACATAGATTATTCTTCATTATTTTAATTATAAACAAAGATACAAATTTATAGGAAATGTATTCCTATAATTATGGAGATTGTTTAACCAACAAATCTCTTAACTAAGTGTATTTGTTACTCATGTAACAATACAAAAGCTAATTAACATAAATTGTATTAACAACTTATCTACATTACAATAACATTTACTTGATAATAATTACCTTCGTAATTATTCTACTAACCATAATGTAAGCACTAACATAAGAATTCCTAACATTCCCCTCCTTAGTGCGAACATGGGGAAAACTTGTCTTGTAATGCAACGTGCCACCTTGATGCTTGCTCATGATCTGGATGGTTTTGTTTTCAAGATAGCCAACAACCTCCGGGATGGTTTTGTTTTCAAGATAACCAACAAACCTTCGAGATGGTTTTCAAAATGGATAACCAACAACCATAATATCATGATGTTACAATATTATCATCATCTCTCATCACATTCTTCCATCAAGGGATTACACAGAATTGTGCTCACACATTACAAAATGAAAAAATAAACTGATGGAAATGAAACATTGGTGTCATGTTCCCCCACAATGTGAAATTTCCACTTATTCCGCAAACCAAACAAGAACAACTGAAATCTGAAGCACACTGAAAGAAAACACACTTTGAAAAATATGTCACCAAACCTTCATGGAACCCTCGTTGCTGGCAAATGATGAGAGGTCATTGATCGATGTCCAACCTTTGATGCCTACGTCCTACAATTGTTTACTTAGTAAACAAAATCTTCAAAAGTGTCATTGTTGTCTTTAACCATTGGTTCTTCCTCATAATCTAATTCCTCATCTATACTCATATTTGCTTCATCTATTTTGAGTTTTCCTTTTAGAAGATCATTGGCTTGAATTTTACAAAATAGAGATTTATGTCCCTTCTTCTTGCAATAGAAACATTCGATTTCCTCCTTGTTTTTGGAGAAATTCTTGAGAGTTTGAGCAAATTTCAAAATCATCCTGTTGTCTCCCGAAAACCGCTTTTCGTTTTCCAAGTTAAGTTCAAAATTTCAAGCTCTCGCCCTCCTAAAATATTTAAGCCAAGTTGAAAGTTCGAAGAAATAGCAAAATTTGTGCCCTAGTGCTGTTTAAATATCTCTGTTTTGCTAGTTTTGAGAAATTCTCTATCTCCCGGTCTGTGCACGTAATATCCTCTTTACAATCTCCTTTTTTTTAGCAAAATTGTTCGCTTGTTCTAGGGCCTGGGTCGTCAAATCATTGTTTTGCCTCCATGCCTCCGGCTCGCGAAGGAAATTCAAAAATTGGACTCAAAATGATGAAGTTCTCTTCCTCATGTATTTTTCCCACAATCGGGAATGACGGGCGTTTTCTTCCCCATCAAATTTTGGCCCCATCATCCACGAGTACGTGGACATACCTAATTGGAAGCGGGTCGGTGGAGAAATTTTTGTTTTTGAGCCTCTTTGTAAAAAGAGGTGAAAAGTTAAAAAGTGACCCACACCCCGATCAAGCTATAAAGGGAAAAAGTCAAAGGTGAAGCCTGTCGTTGAAAAGTCAAAGCGGGAGAGTGGAACGGTGAAGGACTTTGAGTTTTGAGCCTTTTTCAAAAAAGGTTAAAATGTTGAGAAAAGCCCCATTTCCAATCAGAGGATGCCACGTGTCAAGAGTTCAATCGAGCAGCGGGTCGGCGGAGGAATTTGAGTTTTTGAGCCTTTTTCCAAAAAGGTTAAAATGTTGAGAAAAGGGCCGCGACCCCATTTCCAATGAAAATGTGCCACGTGCCTAAGTTAAAAAGTTGAAGCGGGGTGCGGGCCAATTTGTTCCAAATTGCCAAATCTCTAAAAAATTGCAAAACGCAAAGGGCTTTCCCCGTACCCACTCCAATCTCTTCCTACCACATGGACAACCTAATTTAAAAGTTATAAGAGAAAATCAAACGGTCTATATTCAAACTGGCAAATCAAATGTAACATTCGCATTGCAAGATCTGGTTTTTAACCCGCCATGAGCGTTTTTTTCAATGGAGGAATTTGAAGAGGCCTAAATGATTTGTAAAGTTGTAACTGTTTTGGCATGAGATATAATGGCTCCTCCGAGCCATTTCAGGGGTCAGCGATTGATTTCAAAAAGACCAAAGTGCTCTGTACCTAGAAAAGACAGAAAACGCCATACTTCTTCTATTTTCCCTTCTCCTTAGATTTTCCTCTATTCTCAAAGCTCTGTACAAATTTTGCTTTAGCTTCAATAATAAAAGAAGGAATTTTCACCTCTTTGATTGAGGGATTGATTGGTACCTTGCAACCAATGAATTTCATTCGGTCTTGTAGCTTCTCCTGCGGATTTGTTTTTCTTCTAACTATAAATGCATGTAAACAAAATTTCTAATTAATGTGTGTGGGCATCTGATATTCTACTCACAACATTAGTTTTCTCCTACCTCCATTTCCACTCCCCTTCCCCTTTCCAAGACAAAGTTTCTTCTCTAGCGAGACATTGCTAGCTTTGCCACAGGGTCAGTGGAGTGCCCTTGTTGGATCTCTGGTCGAAAGGCCACCATTGAAACCCATCTTTCATGCATGCACCTACGGAAGCTGCACCTGTTCAAGTAGAGGGACTTAGATTCCCATAGTGTTGGCTTGAATTACACCAATTTGTCCACAAGTCAAATTTTCTCGCCAACACATCCTCTATTGTTCCCGATTATGCGCTTCATCATTATCATCATGTAGTTCATCATCATCCTCATGATTGTAATTGTGATCAAATAAATGGTGAATCATGTTTTGAAACCGAATACTCTCCTCCATTGGAATATCTTCATCAAAAGTCTCAAGAGAGGGTATTTGTTTTTCCCAACACCCCATCATGTGTATTGAGTAAATTCTCTCATATGAGTTTTATGTGCCCTTATAATGTTATTAGGAAGCCTTTCATAATTAGGATGAAACAATGGGAATATGTGCTTTGGCTTTTTCTTTAGTCAAACCCATTCAACATGAGAGTCCCTATCTGAATTTTCAAACTTGGATATTTGCATATGAAGTTAATATTAGTGCAATATCCATATCGACTGTATCAATATTATGATGGCTTCATTTGAATGTAACATATTAAAAATTAAATTTACCTCAAAAAAGAAGTGTGGTTCCAAAATTCCTCTACCGATACGTCACCGTCCTTTTCCGCTTCTTCTATTTCGATCCCTATATCGACCACAAGGTTGTGATGACTTTTCGATACATAATTTTTTTTTAAACTGTATATTTTTGTAAGCATGAAAGAAATAAAAACAACTCATTTTAACATGAAATCAGAATTTTCTATGCGAAACTAAGACGACCTATCGGCTCATATGTTGCATCTATACTCAATGAAGAGTTGTGTTATGGGGAAGTAAATCTCAATACAGATAAAGAACTTAGATCTACCAAAGTAGACCTATGTAGAGGGGATGATGTATACCTATTGGATGATGACATAGTATATGTAAAATAGTAAACCACTTGTTTAAACAATAATAGGTTTATACAAAAATAATCTCTATTTTTCCATCCGAATTTGTAAGTTTTAGAAAAAAACATCGTCTTTAATAAATCATGTCAAAACAACAAATTCCTCATTTTATTTTCTGAAAATTGACCCTACACTTTTCAATATGAATTTCAACAATATATTTTCTTAGAGAAAATGCAAAGTGATAGCAAGATAAAAATGAGTTTGCTACATACCCTAATTTCTTATTATGTGGTTAGACCATGCCCTAATTTTCTCTTATGGGATCTTTAAAAATGAGTTATCGTAATGTAGCCTAATATTATATTAAATGAAAATGGGGAAATTGAAGTTACCTTTTGGCACCTATGGCACAAAGGTGCGTAAATGTTGTTCCACCTTTGCACCACAAATTAACGACATTATTGCACCATAATTTGAATTAAAAACAACGTGAATTTGACACAAATTATAATGTTATTTGCATTATATGTAGTAGTGTTGATCAATTTGTTAAATTGCTCGTTGATGGTGGTTGTTGTATTGAGTTCAAGAATTATCTTTCAAGTGATCACAATGGAGAGCTTTCATATCGTAGATATTTCTAATTTTAGAGATCCACCTTTCGGCATATGATATTGTAGGTCAATTGTGCTCTCTTCTAATACTTTGATTTTCCATTCAATGCTCTGAGACCAAGTCTCGAGATGGATTATTAGGAGAATCATTGAAAATCTTCTTTGGGAGAAGGATTTTCTCATTGGTGAGTCATGCTTCTCAAATCTTCAATAAAGCTTCCCCACAGGCAGCTTCTTTCTCAACAAGTTCAATCTAACTTTTCACCTTCTTGTGTGCCTAAACCAAACGGTCATGATTTTGGATTTCATCAATAAACTTGAGGCCATCCACTAGCGATTTCTCCATCCATGCTTCCATTTTCTTGCCTTGACTCCTATGTTTGTGGATTTCATAAATAGAATTGGGATCAATCTCTTACACTAATGTTGAGGAGGAAAGAGATGATATTGGAGTAGAAACATGAGATAAGAAGTCTTTAATGTACACCTAGTGAGTGTATGCACCGATCTTCAAGTTTCTCTTGTGTTTGTTTTCCTTCTTCACTCTTTCAATGACTCTAAAAATCTCTTTGAGGTTATGCGCATTTCCCTCATGACTAGCCTCTCCTAATGAAATTTTGGTGAGTTCATAATACTCCAATGTGATTTCACCTCACTCTTATTAAAGGTAGGTTTAACAATCTCAACAAATTGTTGGCCAAAAGGATCAGGTGACTAGATAGGAAGAGGTTTTGGCCTTTTGGGAGCCGGTATGCCTTGAGCAAACATACTACATAATAATCAAGAAAAGTGACTTTTGAATAATTCTTTCTTTTCTTCTCAATGAGGGGTTGAACCCAAGTAAAACAAGATTCGTCGAAAGCTACCTCGGGTTGATTTGATACAAGAAAACTTGTAAGGGGGAATAGGAGCAAGAGTTTCAACAATGAGGTGTCAACAAAGGGAGACTTCTCACCTAATGCTTTAGGGATGCATGAGCCCTTCTAACTCACAACTTATGTCTTGAGCTATTTTATACACCCATATTCCCGAAGGAATCTCTTTCACTCATCTTTCTCCACATCAACCGGTAGAGCATCCACTTTCATAGAGTGCACTTGCTACTCGAAGGTTGACAACCTAAGGAAAAAGGCGCATCAGTTGCACTTGAGGAACAATATTTGTTGTAGCATTGAACTTGATCAACTTCTCATCAAACTATTTCTTAGTTCTTACCAACACCATAGTTGTTAGGCCATCAATGGTGTACTCTTCTTTCAATGACCAATCAACAACATGAAGAGGAGAATGTTGGAATTTTGCCTCAAATTCTACGTCACATAGTTCATTGTCATCATCCTCTCTGTGTCATCAAATACTTGACTAATCGAAAATCCCGAATTTGATCCAGAGTCAATCCAAAATATCATCTTCTTCACACCGTAAATTCATCAATTCATTCAAGAAATCTTCAATAGTGGGAATGTGATAATAACTTAAATGAAGTCTAAGATTATTATTGATATAGTGTTTGTTGTCAAAAGATGATCTTTTATAGAATGGATGCATATTAAATGGTGCAATGGTTCTTTCCACATTTTGAGCATTCAAACATAATCTACATAAATAGTGACCCAAGGCAATAATAAAATTGATCCCATGTACTCTTCTATCCCTACATAGACTATGTAAGGCATGAAATTGCCTACATAGCTCAATAAAGATTAGTTTGTCATTGCAGAAAATAGGGAGTTTGAAAGGTGTACCTTCAAAACATGTTACTATGAGGAAAGTGAATTTCTTAAACTAAATGAAGAAGCTTCCATATATTTTGATCAAATACTTTTGCTTCTCTAGAGATTCTTTCAATTGTGTTTCCTTTTAATACTCGCACAATTAACATTGTGAAGGCATCATACACTCTCCTAAAATGATATATTATTTTCATACGTGATGTGAGTAAGATATGCATACATAGACCTTGAAAGATCGTGGTCACTGCTCCTGTTAGAGAGGCCAACCCACATCTTGTAAGCTGCCAAAGTATACATTCGATATGAAGTCATATGATATGACTTAGCGAGAATTTGAATAGGTGAGTTGTTTTTGCAAGTTTGTGTTGAAAAATCCATCTGAATTGATGGTGTGCTTTCTAGCACAAATGACATTTATGATGATGCACATCTAATTATGAAACTTTGTGGTTGTTTGCAATCCGATGAGCATCGAAATTTCTTCCTCAAAATTTGTCTTGTATAGGGTCTTGGGAGTTTGGAAGTTCCTTTCTTATTCACATTCACCCAAGATTTAACAATCATTGTCCAAAGATTTCTTTGGAGTTGGGTCAAAATCAATTTGGGCCATTTCAAGAGTGATTATCTTGGAGTCTTGTGAAGGTTGAATTCCCGGCAGCATTGATGTGTTGTGCAACAATTTAGGCAATTACTTGACCATGTGGCTCTTTCATCTTTCTTGTGTCCTGCTCAAAACTCTAAGCACAACATAGGATTGTTTATCCACATTAAATTGTATTAGGAAAATTTGTTGTGTGAGTTCGGCCATTATCAAGATGTGTTCTACCAATTGAGTTCTCTTCCCATCTTGCATACCAACCCAAATATCTAATAAATCCATATGTTTAACATTTTATCACCAATTTTAGGAGTATTGGTTTGTAATGAAGACAAATGTTCATATCTTGCATGCAAGAACTACATGTTTTTAATTAGAAATTCAAATTTGCACTTTTGGAGGATAAATAAGCAATTTGTGTGGGCAAACAAAAGAATGAACAAATCATGGCTCAAATGGGAAGAAACGGTGGGTAGAGGAAACTCATCTAAAAATCCTTCACCAAACCAATGAAAATGATGTTCTTGCAAAGTGGAAACCAATGGTAATTTCAAATTTGCAAAATGACCGGAGATTAGTGAAAACATGGAGCAAAAACAACTACGGTGTAAAAATTGTGGACAAAAAAATCGTTGGGCGAGCTCTTGTTTCAAATGTAATGAAAATGATGGGCTTTTGATTTTAAATAGTGGCTCAAAGATTTAGTTTGTGAATTGCCCAATTGAATTGCATTTTTAAAAAATTACTTTGGTTTATCGCTGTCACATCATCACGGAACAAATGGAACAAGGGAATCATTCCCCACCTCCCATCAAGCATGGTTAGAGCGATGAGAAACTTGTTTGGCCTTTGTGGATCGCTTATTGTGCTTTATGGCAAAACAAATGAAATAAGGGAAATGTTCCCTACGTTCTTCATGGGTGCGATGCATGCGATTTAAACATTCCTCGAACGCCCAAAAAAATTTAGCCGCTCAAAATGCCTCGTCGCAAAACGGGTGGAATATTGAAATTGTTCCATGAGTTCCTCACAAACACAATTTTAGCGACTCAAATGTATTATAAACATTTTTTTCCCAAAAAGTTCGTCATGGCTATTGTGGAACAAAGGAACATAAGGACTAGTTCCTCCAGCTCCTTCTAGGCACAATTTACACGACTTCTTCAACTCGAGCCCCGAAGATACAAAAATTTTACCTGTGCAAAAACATGAAAAATGCTCAATGGAATCACTTTATAATTGGTAAAATAAAATTTAGAAAAAATTGAGCCAAATTTTGCAATTTTTTTCATGTGACAAGAATTGACTCTTATTAGGGACATGAACTGGACTGACACAGACTCATTGAGTGGCAAAAAGAACATGAAGAACTCTAGAATCTCAATTTATGTGCAATCCATATCCATCGTGGTTTAGAGTTAGACATGAGACACTTTTGAGATGACTCGACAAAATGATGAGGAAACAGGGAGAAAGAAGAGAACAAATAAGACCAAAACAAAACAAAACAAAACAAAGGGAAACACAAACACAAACAAATAAGGCACAAGGGGAAAAACAACAAAACCCTAACTCTCTTATGTACATGCGAAGACAACCCACTTTCATTGCTTATACAATTTCAAGTATTGCAATATAAGGCAAAAAAAGATGAGTTCCATCCAAGTATGCCAAGTAGTATGTGTTTTCACCACGTATGGCGAGATCTTGAACCGCCCAATCAAAGTGAGTCAAATTTGCCATGGTGATGCGGGTGCATCCAAGGGTCAAGGCAATCTTGCATCACATTTTTGGCTAAGGATGGGTGTGTGGAACAAGCACCAACAAATAAGGAGGTAGTGCAACAACAAGCGATTGTGGATTTGTGCGAGATGGTTTGTGTAACACTAAGTAGTGTGCGATGAGTGCACATAGAGGTAGTATAGGCACATAAAAGACAATTGATGGATTACATAAGAACGAGTGCGCGCAAAGGATCGCACAAGAGTATACGTAAAGTTTGGTAGGAGTACGACAATGCATATTGTGCGAAGAGGAAATCACAATGATTGTGCAATATTATCAAAAAGAAGTTTGGGACCGGTGTGTGCATAAAGGGATTTTGCAGATGAATTGGCTAAATGACAAAGCGTGGTAAAAGGTGACAAGAGGGTAAAAACGATCAACTACTGCGCCGACGCGTGTCACTTAAGGAGTGAAAGCTACATGATGAGTTGTTTGAAAAACATCTAAAAAACGTTGATTTGTCTCTATCAAATATAATCCCGTGATCTCAAGCGTAGTCGAAGGAAGATAGAGGGACGATGCAATAGCTCAAGAATTTAACAGACAAATTTAGATTGAAAGAGCGGAAATAGATTCTATCATAAAGTTGGCATTTACACGCTTCAAGACAATTCATAAAAGGCAAATATATTGGATTAAAATATGGCAAAGAAAAAAGAAGAGACAAGTGAGTGAAGATAAGTCCACGTGGGTAGGTTGAGTGGAGGAAGCTAGAGCCGAGTCAAGACAAACCATTTGAGGATAGGTCCATAAAGAATACACTAGAGTTCCTATAAAGTCTATAATCTCCTTAGGTGAACACCATTATTGCAGATGCCATAAAGGATTTGAAAGCAATACAAGACTCTTTTTTTCATTTTAGCCCAATGTGCACTCTAAAATGACTCGGGTTTTAACCGATCCACTTGTCATCAAATTTGGTATCATAGTAACACAACAACTTTGGGAGGAGAGTTGAAATATTTGTGAGAGAAAATTAGCATAACATCGAATCTAAGGAAACAAGTATATTTTTTTTCTCCATTGAGAAGAAGGTATGTAGAGAACATCAAACAAGTGTGAACCAAGAACCCCTAAGAGTATAGTGACTAGGGGAGTTGTGTTATCACGTGTAAAAGAGAGGATGGCGCCAAGACGAGTTGGTTCAAAAACGTAGTAAAATAGCGTAGTCAAAATGTTGAAGGAAATTTTGAGTGAGCTCAAGGGTATAAGGACCAAAATGGAAGTTGTAGAGGAAGACTATGGAGGAGGTCTCAAGACTCAAAGGGCTCAAAGACTTAATGAAAGAGGAACCATAAATGCCGAGAAAAACATGGCATTCAAGACCCAACTCTCGGGAGGAATGAATACTAAAGGTGGAGGTTTCGTGCTCTTCCGTGAGGTCTAATACATGAGAGATGACACATGGAAGAAACTTGCATGAAAAGGGAAGGAGACTCGGCGTGGAGTCAATGGCGTGATTGGGAAGATTGTGCGGGGTTGCACAAACAATACACAACTTATGGAGCAAAGGAGTATCTTGGTGCGAAGAGACCAATGTACAATATTCACGGCGCGTCGCATGCTCAGTGGACAAGGGGGACATTGTGCGGTCAAATGCCCCAAAATGCAGAGGCGTACAAGTGAATGTGCACATATTGCACAATGGAAAAGCGTAAGGTGCAAAAATAGGAAATCACCCAGAGGAGAGAAAGGTGTCAAGACAATGAAGAAAGAGTCAGTAGGAGGTGAAATGATAGATATCCTAGACAAGGTACAAAACCAAGGGAAAATATTGTTTATTGATGGTGGACATTGGAAGCACGACAACTCGGTGGCAAAGGAGATGGTGCGAGATGTTGGGACTAGATCGCAAAATACATCACAATTCGTATAGAGTGAACTGGTGGTGGAAGGTCAAGAAGGCATTATGCGACAAAGAATACGAGGTGGAGATGAAGATCAAAGGATTCAATAATGGTGTTTTGTGTGACATCCTACCAATGGATGATTTTCGTATCTTGTCGGGGAGACCATGGAAGTATGACTGAGAAATGCTCCATGATTAGAGAGTTCACATAGTAAGAGCTCGCAAGGATGGTAAGATTGTTTTTGCATTACTATTATAGGAAGAAGGCAAAGAGCACCGAAATCATGTGGCGTTAAAGAGGAGAAAAAGGTAAAGAGGGAGCACGCATGGCGAAATAGTAAGGTATTGTGTAGCCATAGTGGGACGAGAAAGAAAAGCTCATGAGTAGAGTAGTGGGTGAGAGGAAAAGATGGTGTCACTTGAGAATCATGCGAGTAGGAAGAGGAAGGTGCAAATAGGAAAAGGCGTATGGGTACACTTTATCCTAATGACAATGCACGAGAGTATTGCACCCAAGGTAGAGGAGGAACAGAGAGAAGATGTGAAGGTCAAGAAGGACGAGCCGAGATCATAGTTGAAGGCAATAAAGCAAGAGTGGTTGCAATTATGCAAAGACCATGATGCACACCCGAGTAATGAATAATGCATTGAAGAGAAAGCTCACAAGAGGAAGGAGAAAAGGAAACGGGTTTTCCCCGAAGGCAACCGAGAAGAAGTAGCTAGAGAAGACAACTCGAGACATTGCACAACGAGGAAAATGTATGAAAAGAGATCCACGAAGACCTCAAAGGAAGAATGGTAGAGGAACTCACAAGCAATGTGAGTGCATCAATCAAGAAGAACTACGAAGGAAACATAGATGGCCCTAAAGGCAAAATAAGAAGAGAAATTAGCGAAGGAGGTTGTAATATTGCACACTTTGGAGAGAGCGCAAAGGTAGAAATGGAGAGGAAGGAGATCCGCACATATCTCAAAAGAAGAGGCGAGAAGAAGATCGCCAACCAAAGTGTACATAGTATAAAGGAGGGGATACCGGAGGAAGTAGTGGAGACAGGGCCCATAACCACAATAAGAACCTTAATGGTTAAGTGCACAAAAAGGATGAAAATGTGTAACAAGGGACATTGACAAAGAGAGAGGTGTGCAAATCGAAGATGAGGACAAAGCGTGCAAAGAAGATGGTCGTGAGGCCATATGAGGAGAAAAATTGCAAACGAGAAGACTAAAACCTGGTATTGTGAAAATCATGGAGACATATGGATGACGAGAGTTTGACGGAGGCAAATGGATTGTGACCCAACAGGGGTCAAATGAAGATGGGATTGCATCCTAGCAATGGTCAAAAAGATAGCAGAAGGTAGAGGACGAGCAAAGATATTTCACAAAAATAAAAAGGGCAAGAATGCACAAAGAAAGGGATGCGCAAAAGAGTGGATCCCAATGATGATATGGGCACATACCAAAATAAGCCAAAAAATCTTTAGGAAAAGGTGTACAGACAAGGACAAGCCAAAACTCGTAGAAAAGGGAAGGTGGGGAAACACTGAGGAGGTGATCATTCTATGGTGGGTATAAGCCCATAGATATGCGAAAGTTATCGGGGAAGTCAAAGCAAATGGGTGATGAGAAGTTGGAATAGAAGAAAGAAGAGGTGCAAAATTCAAGTAGGCTCATTAGATAAGAAAGCCAAGACTATTAGCTCAAATAATCCAAAGGGTGGTTCTATCACTCACTCGATCTACTTAAGCTAAGGATGGGTGTGTGAAACAAGCACTAAGGAATAAGTAGGATCCGACACAATAGAAGTTGATTACACGGAATCACATGGATGGTTTGCACAATAATAAGCAATGCACGATGTGTGAGCATAGGAGATAGTATAGACGCATAAAGGAGGATCGGATGGATTGCATGAGGACGAGTGCGCAGAGGATTGTCGTAGAGTTTCGTAACATTTGCTATTAGTAAGGCAAGGCATATTGCACAAAAGAGGAAAGTGAAATGATTACGCAACATTGTCAAATGTGGAATCTATGACCAATGTGCACAAAGGGATTGCGTGGATGAATTGGCTAAATGACAAAGCATTTCGAAAGCGACAAGAGAGTAAAGAAGGAAAACTACGCACAAACACATATCACTCAAGGGAGTGAAAGTTACATGATGTGGTGTCTCGAAAAGCATCTGAATAACATTTATTGATCTCTATCAAATATATTATCCCATATACCATGAGGCGTAAGGAAGACAAAGGGACAACACAATAGCTCGTAGATCTAATGGTCTAAATTCAAATTGAAAGAGAGGGAATAGAGTCATTTGGAAAGTTGTCATCCAAATAATTTGAGACAATTTGAAAAAGATGGATATATTGGATAGAGAATTGATAGAGAAAAGAAGTGATTGGAGGACAAAGATAAGACCACACAACAAAGTCTAGAGGATGAAGCCAAAGTCGAGTCGAGGTAAACCGGTCAAGGATAGGTCCATATGGAATACACCGAGTTAGGATAAAGTGTGTAAGCTCCTTAGGTGAGTACCATTGTTGTAGATGTCATAAAGGTTGTTGAAACCAATAGAAAACTCTCTTTTTTTCTACGTAGGCCATTGTGCACTCTAAAATGGCATGGGTTTTAACCAACCCGCTTGTCATCACAAGGCTACCTTTTGGTTCTCTCTGTTTATCACAAAGAAGAACTAGATATCCAACTTGGAAATCTTGTTGTCTTATCTTTTGCCGAAGATTCTCTTGACCTTTTATTGGTGTGCGATAATATGATCAATCACGACCATATGCTCTTCTCCAATTTGTTCACGTGCATGATTCTCTTGTCTAGAGAATGTCTTAAATGTTCATCCTAAATTGCCTTTTCCAAATGAAGAGTTAATAATTTTAATGTGATAGGAAGTTCAACACCTAAACCATACAAAAACTGAAATGGCGACATGTTTATTATTCACTTGGGAATAAGAGTGTCGTATAATTTTTATGAGAGTTACTCTTATTTCCATCAAAAAACTTATAAATAATAGTGACAATATTTTTATTTGTGGATTATGCTTGACCATTCCCTTGTATATAGTAATCGAAAAATGAGATACAAAAATCCTATAACCATAGCACAAACCTATCAATTTGTGAGAAGAAAACTTAAGAGTATTGTCAACAACAATCTTCCAGGCTACTCCAAAATGAACCAATATATTTTCTTTGACGATATTACATTCTACATCTAAAGTTGTTTGTTTCTTCGGGATTGTCTCCACTCATTTCATTAAGTAGTCAATGGTTATGAGCACATGAGCATGACTAGCACTCAAATGAGGGTTTATATTACCAATGAAATCCAAACCTTATTATTGGAAAAGTGCTTCAATCACTATCGATTTCGAGATAACTACAAATTTAGGCCTATCAACAAATTGTTGGCATATATCACATTTGATACCCATGTCATAGCATCTCTAAAGAGTGTAGGCCAATAATATTCCCCTCTTAATATCTTATATGTTGTGACAGGAGAAGAAAAAAAAACCATTGCACACTTGGTTGTGATAAGCTTTTAACAACCTCTTTTATTTTTTGTTTAACAACACATTGCAGAAAGCGTCCACATATATGTTTCTTGAAAAGAGAGTTTTTCCATATTACAAATTTTGTGTCTCGATCTTGATTGCTCTCTTCTCTTTAGCATTGAGGTGAGGGGGCATTCTCTGTAAGTTAGGAAATGGAATGATTTTTCAATGGTATGACATTCTTCAAATTTCATTTCATTTTCTCTAATCAATTAGTAGAGTCATATGCCTCATTCTAACTTGATAGGCTTTATATCAAGGTCATAATCTTGCAACTTGGCTATCAAGTTACCTTTTTAGGAACCAATTTTTGGTTGGGTCATAATGGACTTGACGATGGAATCGGGCACTAGCGCATTGAATGAGAATTTAGAATATAAAACCTAAAGTGTTTGACTTCTTTAAAAATGGCAAAGGCATGTTTCTTAATTTGTGAATACTTGAGTTCATGGTCTTTCAAACCATAACTTGTGAAGGCAATAAGGGATTCAATCCTCTTCATTTTTTTGCACCAAAATGACAAACAAGGTATGTTCGTAAGCATATTAATAAATAATAAAATCTTTTAAAAAAATTTGGGCATGCCAACACAAGAGCTTTCACTAAAGCAATTTTGATGTTGTTGAAGGCTTATTTCCCTTCATTGTTCCAGTGAAAGGAATTATTTTCTTTCATCATGTTGGTTATGTGATGAGTGAGCTCGGAAAAATCGGGTACAAATCTTCTTTAGGAATTTAACTTACCAAAGAAGGAATGGACTCCTTGCTTGCTAGTTGGAAGTGTCAATTTATGAATAGCTCGAACTCTGTGTGGATCAATCTTTATTCCTTCTTTTGACACAATGTGTCCAAGAAATTTTCCTTCATCCTCCAAACATTGATTTCTTTGGATTGTGAAACGTCATGAGCTTTGCATCGTTGTAATACTTGTTCTAAATGACCACGCACTATATTTGTTATCCACATAGAATGATGAATGGGGAAAATAATCTTTGCATTCAACATCTTTTAGATTTCTTCGTAGATAGTTCCTACAATCTTTGGATAGTAGTGGTGTTGTTTACGTTTGAAAGGATTCACTCTTGGCTTTAGGGAATCATATGTTGTATCTCTTTAGGTCTAAATATTTCAAATTTGTATATGAATAGGCTAAAACATCAACATATTCTTTTAGAAGGGCAACAAATTTTCTCTTTTCTTCTAGAGATCAATGTTGACTAACCTTGGTTGTTCTTCATGTCCAATGTTCACTTTCAAATAATGATTTACTCTACACAAATCTATCATGTTTGTTGAAGAGTTCTTCTAAAGAGACCAATCCTTTTGGAATATTATTACCTTTGAGCTTGATAACTCCATCATTATCAACTTCATTTTCA
The DNA here is from genome assembly GCA_018340775.1 of Taxus wallichiana var. yunnanensis. NCBI lineage: Eukaryota > Viridiplantae > Streptophyta > Pinopsida > Cupressales > Taxaceae > Taxus > Taxus wallichiana. The sequence continues at coordinate 339,384,906 of CM031239.1, forward strand.
ATCCCTTCTTCACCGGTGGAAGAGACAAATTCTTTGCATCTTGCATTGTTACCCTCATAATACAAGTTCTTGAAGTTATCTCTTTGCTCAAGGAAAGAGGATATGTTCTTCATCATTGAAAAATTGCAAGTTTTAAAGATTATTAAGAACACTTGGGCAAAATACCATCTCAAAGTAGTATATTTATGTTTTCCAAAGTCATGATGGGGAATTTGAAGAGATGTAGATATTGTCATGGCATTTACTCGACATTCTTTCCTCTCAACCCATCATTGATAGAAAAGGAATCAAAGTGCTCAATGTAGTCCTACACTCTATTTCTATAGTTCTTGAGTCTCATTTTTAACTTGAAATAGATTCCTTGTTTTGACGAGTTCAACATCTCAAGTGTGCTCTCAACTTTTTGATCTCATTTTCCCAGCTACTGTAAGGCCAAAAAGCAAAGCCTCGTATTCAACAATGTTGTTTTTGTTCGGATATTGTACCTTGTAAGAAAAAGGATGAATTTCTCCTTAGAGAGATGTCGTCACCACGCTTGCTCCTAAACCGCGGAAGAACAACTTCCATCGAATTCCAATGTCCAAATCTCATTGGGATCCTTTTGTACTAGAGTGGGACAATCATTTTCGTCTCCTTACATTATCATATAGTTCCCATGACCAGCATCTTAATAGAGAATGTCGGCCCTAGGATCATCTCGATTTTTGAAAAGTATATTTGGCTTGTCTTTCTAGGATAAGCGTTTTCACTACGCCTTTGACCAAAATCATGGCATGAGACCACCCATTTGAATCTTCCCTCCAACATCTCTACAAAATCTCCTAATTAATAACATCCCATAAGACGTTGAATGTTGGTTACCAAGATGGTGGTTTTCACTCTTTTATCAAGAAAAGTATTGAATGCAACTTGGGCATCTTTGATACAACCAACCAAGGGGACTTGCTTTGTTTTAATAGAAGAACACTCACCAAGTGCTCGAGTGAAGGTAAGATCGAGGGCATGAGCAACTTGAGTTGTCATAGAATTATTACAGGCTCAAATCGATGGTGCAATTAATTAGTTTATGTCCACCGATTAGAAATGACACATAAAAAGGTTCTATCTTTCTAGAAGTGCACGAAGAGAATGCCAATAGGTTTTGTGAGGTGGTAGCCTTAAACTAGGAAAGATTCTTTTAAAGAAAGGGGAGACATGACCAGACTTTGAAGTAGTACTTTTAATGAACTTAACCAATTTGACAAACTAATGAGGATGAGTTTACTAGTACTCAACTTCAAGATTTGGACTTTGGATTTTTTGATATGGTCAATGATATCAAAGGTGGGAGAGACAATGGCTTAAAATTTTACAATGATGGAGGTTTTACTAGATTCGCATTTTGAAGTCAAATTATCCTTTGAAACGAAATACTACAATACGAGATAAAGTACTCACCTTCTTTTTAGATGGATTTTGAAGAAGAGGGATATGTGATCCATTTTTAGCAAAGGTTTTGATATGATTCACTTTTGGAGAATCTTTGTCCTCTTTTGTGTTAGGTTGTGTCACCTCTTTCTCCTTTGTGAGATGGGATCGAGTAAGAACATCACAAGAGTAACTATTCATATCCTCTACAATTTCATCATAATCATCTTCTCGATGATTCGTATTCCAAAAGCCAATGTTTGAATCTTCATCAAGTTCTTCAACTTCTGCACCTTCATCTTCTTGCTTTGTTTCAACTTCTTCTTCATCTTGGATTTCACAAGAAGCACTTACAAAGGTCTTGACAAGCGAGCCTCGATAGCCAGTCTGTGTTGAACAATAGGTAGACGATTCTGATTGTCGAGTTCCTCCTTATGATACCTTTGTATGTGTTCACTAGGACATTTTAGGACACATAATTTTTTAGAGTTGGTATATCATTTGCTAACTTTTGTATCAATGGCTTTGAATTGCTTTGGCGTAAGTTTGAGCCTTACATTTGGTGGGCTCCTTTAGTTCATTGAAATTATTACGTTATCTTCCACATCTATGGCCCAACATTGAGCAACATCTAGATTTGCTAATTGGACTCTTATCAAAGTGAACCCCACTTCGGGAAGTTGAGCATTTATAAAGAAATACCTTTGATACTAAGTTGTTGGTTGAGCGTTAATGGGGATCTTGCGCAAAAACTTGTTAAATTTTGCTACAAACTCTCTCATGGGCTCATAAGTTTCCTTCTTCATTTGAGTGAGTTGACCCAAAAGAGCATGGGAATCATCAACTAGTTTAAACCTTTATTCGAACTTACTCTGCATGGTGGCTTAATTAGTGATACAATGGGAAGAAAGGGATAAAAATATTATGTTGCATTTACTTGTAGACTTTCAACAAACAATCTAACTTAAACATCCTCATGTTTTACACCCAAGACTCGCATTCAATGAAAAAGGCTACAATGTGTTGGTCTAAATATTGCTTGCCATCCCCTCTAAACTTAGGAAAGTTCTTCCTACTTCTTTTGGGTGAGTCATGAAGGGGTTGGGCAAAATCCAAATGCTCGATATTTTGTCCCCATGGAACTAGTGTTGTCATTTTGGGAACTATAGTCTAAAGAGGTAAAAGAGTCCCTAATAAAACAATGGCCTCACTCAAATTAGTCTTTGTTTGGGATTTGATATTCCTACTCGCATGGAGGAGTGTTAATTGATCTTTTACTTCTTCCCCACTTCTTAGAGATGAACCAAAATTGTGCTATCGATATCTAAAGAATCGATCACTAGCACCTTTACTCTGCTACTACGAGTGAACCTTCTCTTAGCCAATTCAAAAAATTTCACACTTTGGTTAGGGTTTTCACAAGAAATGCTTATACCCTTCTTTGTTGATTCTAATTTATCTTGGCAATTTGAATCCTCCTCAATAAACATGCATGTTTTTCTTCTTCGTCCCGTAACCATAGATGCTATATTAAAATGCACATTATTTATATGGTTTCTCCAAATGAAATTTCTCAAATCAAGAAATATTTTACTCATTATCTTGGAACATAATAAATTAAACTACAACATTGGAGGATTGTGTGTGACGGTCATTTTGGGCACGCATGCAACTTATAAATTTTGGGGGTTGCACAACAAGGCAAAAATGTGTCCCAGTGGGTACCCAAAAATGTTGGTATAATATTTTGTATTTGATGAAATATGGATTTCACAATAGTTCAAGGATGAAAGACCCTCCTCTATTATGTGGGGAGGTTCCCATTATTGAAATCCAAAAAAACTTGGAGTATTTATAGTATTTACACTATTCTACCTTGGAGTTGGGGTTTGAATCCCATTTGGTGGAACTTTCAAAGGAAAAGAGGAATGAAAGAGAGCCAAATTGATCTCAAAATCAAATTAAGTGACTCACTTAAGCAATCAACTATTTTCAATACTTAAAAACAATCTCAATTTTTCTTGTAAGCAATTAAAATTGGCTTTAAATTTTAAAACGGATAAACAACGAGCAATTAAGGGAAATACTAAGAAAACGCAAACCAATTTGTTAACAGAGTTCACCCGATGTGGGCTACGTCTCTGCGTCGAGTAAAATCTCATGAACCGATCTATTATGATGCAAAAATCACTTGTACAATTACAAATAAATCACAACGCTTCAATGGTTTTCTAATAATCTCTCGCACAATCTTTAGAAATCCATCGAACCTACCTCCAAAAGATCCATGAAATAAACTCTTCAATCTTGCTCTATCTCTCCCAAAGGGATTGTCAACATTACAAAGTTAACTCTTCATTTACAAATTACCACCTTTTATAGCACTTTTAAGCCTTGTGAGCTAGTGCATAAAGGTTATCATTTTCCTAAATTGGCCACGGTTTGAATCCCTCCTTCGCATTACCTTTGGGCTCATTTATCCCAAAAGTAAGGGATAATTTTTTTATCATTTATAGGTTGTGTAGCCTAATGTTGAAGGCTCAATATTTGGGTACATGGGGTCGTGGGTTCGGCCCACATGTTTGTGGATGGGATTAATATCCCACATGTATCATTCGTTGAATGTTTAAAGGCTTTAATAAGCCTTATTTGGTGAGATATACTTGTGGCTTCAGCCACACATGCAATGTTTTGTTGAAAGCCCATTGGACTCAATAGTTGGCTCGCCATTTAATCCGTCTTAGACTCACCAATTACGATGAGTTGACACATGACTTGAAGTTTGCAAGGTTGATAGATGAACTTTGCAAAATTATGTGGTTTAGTCCCACATGCAATAGAAATTGGTCTTCCAGAAGGTTTATAAGCAAAAAACTTTTAAAATGCAATGTGAAGATAGGCGACAGGGTCCCTCTCCTAAAAACGAGTGGACCCCACCGGTTGTTGGGACCTCATTCGGCACATAATGTGGGCCCCACATCGATTGTCGAAGATCGGAGGCTAAAACCAAAAATAAAATTTTTACACCACCTCCGCCACTTGACAACACCGTATTCATCCACTTGTCACACTCTCATCATGTCACCTCAACTTTATGCAACTTCCTCTCTTTTTGCCAATTGGAAAAAAACTTCAATGGGTTGTATCTTCCTCATAAGGTGTCCATTTTGTCTCATTCAAAGGGTGTCAAAATCTCTCAACGAGCTCTTCCGTGTGCAGGCGCGGTTTCGTAATTTGTGTAGACCATATGATCAATTCATAGCGAGGGTCCTCCTAGCTCACAAAATAAAAAAGAAGGAAATCTAGAAATGAGGGAAAGATTGCATTTTCATAAAAGTAAAATTAGATCTTGAACTACTCATGCATGTCAAATGTAAATTGAAAGCCACCATATTTCGTAATGATAAATTAAATGCTCATAAATCACATAATCCTCCAAAAAATAATATGAATTGTAAAAATCAAGACACGGTTTCTTAAGGCAAAAATGAACTCAAAGTTTCATATTACTTTCCTTGCAAAATGTACAATCTTGAATAAAGAATGGGAAGATGAGGGAGACAAAGAGTTCTCTTCATTGTCTTGCTTTCCAAAAGTTTACAACGTTTTATAATGAAAAAGGTGTCACCTTAAATAGGATCGAGAACCATAACTACCTACTAGTTATCTTTTCTACCTTTTACATTTTACTTTTCCTCTTTTTGAGTCACTTAACCGGGTTTTATAATTTGAAATTAGAGGAAAAAGAAATATAAAAAGTGCATTAGGAAAAAGAAATGCAATAAAAGTCTAAGCATACATGAATAAAAGTGGATATTCTACTAAGAAATATACAAAACAAGAGATATAAATCAACACCAGATTTAACGTGGTTCACCAAATGTGGGCTACATCCACCAAGAAACAAGTGGAATCTATTATCCAAAGCTGAGAATAAATCATACAATTGAAGATTTACAATCTTCCACACAAGTCTCACGATGCTACATATACTTTCTTTCCTCTCAAGCTTCTCCTTTCTTCTCCAAGAATTCTCTCTTCTCAATTATTTTCACAATAATCATTAACTCTCTCTTCTAACCCTAGTTTTGTAGCTTATAAATACATTATACAAACTTATGGCACTTAGCCATGTAATTACAATCAATAGATTGTTTTAATACTAAAATTAGATATAATTCCCGTGAGTTAAATAAAACACTCACGCACGTAACTAACGCCGCTTAGCCCTAACCGATGGCGGCCTCTTACTTCTCGATCGATGTCGGTCATGGCGGCCGATGTCGGTCCCTTGATAATCGATGTCAGTTACTGTGTTTTCTAACAAGTTGATATAACATGCTAAACTGAAGTAATTGAGCTCCACATCTCAACAATCTCCCACTTGAAGATAAATTATTGCACTATAGTTGTACATCGTCATTCTTGGATCTTTTCCTTAGCTTTGTTTCTTCATCATCAAGTCTCAAACTCAAGACCAACAAGTGGAGTGTAGCTCCAACTTCACTTTTGTTAATGGCTTTGTTAGCATATCCACAGGGTTTTCACTCGTATAAATCTTCTCCTGTTTCAATTCTTCATCATCCTCCAATATTTGTCATATGAAGTGATATCTCAATTGAATGTGTTTCGTCTAGAATGAAACGCTAAGTTCTTTACCAAATAAATTGCACTCTTATCTTGTCACTCGAACGATTTGCAATCATTTTGCTCTTTTTCCCAACTCTTCCATGAACTTGTTCATCCATCCATATCATCTCTTTATTAGCCTCTATAGTTGCAACATACTTTGTCTCTATAGTAGACAAAGCCACAACCTTCTGTAATCTCGATATCCAACTAACTTTCATCCCACCTACTATGAAAATATATCCAATATTGTTCCTTTCTACCATCCAGATCTCCAGATTATATCCGAATCAACATAGCCACATAAAAAATATCTCGCAACCTCCATATGATAACCGCATGCTTAGATGTCCCTCTCAAATACTCTGAGTATCCATTGAACTGCTTTCCAATGCTCTTTACCTAGATTGGCCATAAATCTACTCACAACTCCCATTACTCATGCAATGTCTGTCTGGTACAAACCATAACATAAATGAGACTCCCAACTCACCGAAGCATATGGTACTTGTGTCATGTATTTAACCTCCTCATGTGATGAAGGACACTGATTTTTGCTCAATTTGAAATGTCCAACCATAGGTGTACTTATAGGTTTTGAATTCTAATTTTAAACCTTTCTAACACCTTGTAGATATAATCCTCCTGAGACAAATACAATTTCTTGTTCTTCTTATCTCTATGCATTTGCATGCAAAGGATTTTTTTTGCAACTCCTAAATCCTTTATAACAAATGTGTGAGCTAACTTTCAATTAAGCTCACAAATGTCCCTTCATACTAGACCCTGGAATAAACATATCATCCACATACAATAACAAAATAATATAACTCAAATTTTCAAGCTTCTTGAAATAAACACAATGGTCAGATTCACATCTCAAGTAACCATGCTCATGTATAAAACTATCAAACTTCATGCACCATTGCCTTGGAGTTTGCTTGAGCCTATAGACTTTTTTTCAACTTGCACACTAATTTCTTATTACCCTTGACTTCATACCAAAGCAGTTGTTGCATATAAATCTCTTCATCCAAATCACCATGAAGGAAAGTCATCTTCACATCTAGTTGTTATAAATGCAAATCATCTACTGCAACTATACTCAATACAATACGTATGGAAGTCATTTTAACAATAGGAAAAAAAATTTCACCAAAGTCAATACCTACTTTCTGTGTAAATCTTTTTACTACAAGTTTTGTCTTGTACCTTTTTTGTCCATCATCTTCTTCATTGATCCTGTAAACCCATTTGTTCTGCAATGTCTTCTTACCTGCTGGCAACTTAACCAAATCCCAAGTCTAGTTTTGTTCCAAGGAGTCCATCTCCTCATCCATGTCATGCTCCCGTTGAGTGTGGGTCTCATCTTGCATTGTTTCTTCAAAACTTTCTGGTTCACCATTATCACCAATAATAAATAAGATAGAGAAGATGTAAATCTTTCTAGAGGTTTACTTACCTTTGTGACCTTCTCACAGAAGTTTGATGTACGACGCTCATTCTTGACCTCCTGACATTTGTTTCCAATTTTGACAAACCGACGTCACCACCTGTAGATCGACGCTGTTCTACTAACCGATGTCGGTTTGGCTCTTTCTCATAATCGATACCGGTTCAGGCCGACTGACCGATGTCAATCAAGGGTCAACCGACACCACCATTCTTGTATAACCTATAGGTATGACTTTTAAATCTGAGAATTCATTTTCATTCACAAACTTCTCAACCGGTTTGTCCTTGGGTACCAAAATTTGATCCTTATACATTCTCTTTTCATTTCATTCAATGTCACAACTCCTAATAATTTTAGAATTCTTTAAATCCCAAAAATGGAATCCAAAATCACTAAATCCATAACCAATGAAAGTGCATCTCTTGGATTTTGCATCCAACTTTTTTCCTATTTTCCTTATCAATATGCACTAAAAATTCTTAACCAAAAAAATTAAGAAAAGAAAGATCTACCTCTTTTCCGGTCCAAGTTTCATTTAGTATTTCTCCATCTAATGAATTTGAAAGCCCACGATTAATCAAATAAACCATTGTATCAACCTTCTACCCAAAACTACAAAGGGCAATTCAATGTATCATCATATTTCTAGCACATTCCATGATTGTTATGTTTATTCTTTCTAACACCATTCTCTGTGGTGTTTTTAAAACCGTTTTTCTCTACATATCACATTCACTCAACAATAATCATTGAAAATCTTGTTACAATATTCACCACCATTGTCAGATATAAGGCACTTTAACTTTGAATTTGATTTATTATCAGCTAGGGTTTTCCATATTTTAAAAGTCTTAAAAACATCATATTTATGTTTAATACAATAAACACGTACCTTTCTTGTAGCATCATCAATGAAAGTAACATAATATTGGGATCCTCCATGAGAAGCTACCTGAGCTGGTCCCCACACATTTGAGTGTACAAGCTCCAATTTTTGTTCGTTCTTAGTTGCCCCAACTTTGAGAAATTTCACTCTTTTTGCTTTCAAAGACACACATGCTCATAAAATCAAGATCTAAATCTTTCAAATCTAATAACTTACCCTTAGCCTTTAAGATATGCATTCATTTTTTACTCATATGGCTCCAACCGATTATGCCACATGCATGCATCTGAACTCAAGTAGATAACACAGAAAAGAAATCAAGAATAAGGGTAAATAAATATAACGTTCTTACCTTATTGTCTCTTGTCACAACAAAGGCACTCTTGGTGATTTTCTAAGAGTCTCGATGTGAATGTAACCATGCAACCAACTTCACCTAGTTGTCTTGCAAAAATAAGATTCATCTTCGAGGCTTAGCACATGTCTCACATCTTTCAATACCCATGTATTTTCATTCTGTAATTTTAGATGAATTTCCCTTTACCAAGAATACTTTCATCATCACCCAAATAAACATGCCCAAAATTGCCTCGACATAATTTTTGAAATAACCCTTATTAAGGGTTACATGGAAAAAAGCTCCTAAATCTAAAACTCATGATTCTATTCTATTATCCAAAAAAACATATGAGCATCTTGCATTACCTCTGTTGTAATATTTGTCTCTTTATTTGCCTTTTTACCTTTGCATGGTGTTGGTTTTCTTTATCATTTGATCAATAATCTTTTTTTTCGCATGTCTTTTATTTTCACAATTCTAACAAGTAATTCTTTACCTTAGGATTTAGATCTGTCATTCCTTGACTTTGATTTCTCATTATTCTTACTCTTGATCTCTATTTTTGTCTGTCTCTGCTTTCTACATTCAAAGCATTCTCGATAATGATTCCTCTCTACTTTTCATGTGAATTTTTTCATTCAAAATTATACTAACCACATCATCAAACTTCAAAATATTATTAGCAGATGTTGTATTACTAACAACCATTACCAAGTTATCCCAACTATTAGGCAAAGAACATAAGAATAAGAGTGTTTTCACTTCATCATCAAAAAAATATCAACCGATTTTAACTGATTTATAATAGATCAAAAATCATTCAAATGACTAGATCTAGATCCATCTTCATGCATCTTAGAACTAAATAATTTCTTCATCAAATAAACTTTATTTGAATCACTAGGTTTTTCATATAAATTAGCAAGAAATTTCATTAACTCTACCGTAGATGTCGTTTTTGTAATATTGGAAGCCATAGATGTTGTCAAGCTCAATCTTATAGATCCCAAAGTCTTTTGTCAAGAATCTTTCATTCTTCATCAGTCATCTTCGTAGGTCTAGATTTTTCATTCAACGGTAAGTATAGATCTCTTTGATACAAATAATCATCAATCTACATCTTCCATAATTGATAATTTCGGTCATCAAATTTCTCTACCTTGTATTTTTTTTCTTCTGTCATTGTTGTAGCTCCCACTCAATCAAAAACCTCTCAGTGAGTAAATCATCAACACATAAAACCCTCAAACAAATCTCTGATACCAGTTGTTGGGGTTTAGCACAAGATTCTACAAATAATATATCAGATCTAAGCATACATGCACTAAAAGCGGATATTCTACCAAAAGAAATATACAAAACAAGAGATATAAATCAACACCAGATTTAACGTTTCACCCACGTGGTACCACCAAAACAAGTCAATATATTATTCAAAGTTTTCAAGATATACAATTAAGATTTACAATCTTCCACACCTCTCACGATGTACAGTACTTTCTTTCTCTCAAGTTTTTCCTTCTTCTCCAAGAATTTTCTCTCACAATTATTTTCACAATAATCATTAACTCTCTTTTTTAACCCTAGTTTTCTAGCTTATAAATATCTTATACAAACTTAGGGCACTTAGTCATGCAATTACAATCAATAGATCTGCTTTAATACTAAAATTAGATATAATTACCGTGAGTTAAATAAAACACCCACGCACAAGTAACCGACGCTGGTTAGCCCTAACCGATGTCGATTCCTACTTGCCCGACCGATGTCGGTCATATGTGACCGATGTCAGGTCCCTTCATAACTAATGTTGGTTACTGTGTTTTCCACCAAGTTGATATAACATGCTAAATTGAAGTAATTGAACTCCACATCTCAATAAGAAGAAGAAATTTTGAGCTTCATTGCTTGCATTTTGAATCGTGCGGCCACCCCCACAACTTCCCTCTCTTTTGGGATCATAATGTTTGAGAGACCTGTAAGGCAAGTGCCCATAGAATTAGTTATCTTAGAACCATCGCATCAAAATTTGTCAAACCTTAAGATATTGCAATTATTATATTATGAAACTCGAGAGAGCTCATCAAAAGCATTCTCCTCAAAGAGATCACAACGAAGAGCTTTCATATAAGCAAATATCTCCGATTTTTCACTTCACCCTTTTACATATGAGACGCATGTCAATTGTATTCTCTTCTAATACTTTGATGTGCCATTCAACGTTACGAGACCAAGTTTTAGATAGCTTATCATGAAAATCAATGAAAATCTTCTCGAGAGAAGGATTTTCTCGTCATTAGTAGTCATCCTTACCAAATATTGAGTTAAGTTTCCTCACAGGGCAACATCTTTTCAACAGCTTTCTATTTGACTTTTCAGCTTCTTTTATGCCTCAACAAACTACTTATGTTTTTTGGATTTCATCAATAAATTTGAGGCCATCCACTAGCAATTTATCCACCCATGCTTCCATTACCTTGCCTCGATTTTTGAGTTTGGGGATTTCGAAATAGCCTTGGAATCAATCTATTCCACCGATGTTGAGGAGGGAAGAGATGATATTAGAGTAGAATCATGACACAACAAGGCTTTGATTTATGCGGTCAAAAAGTGTGGACCTATTCTTCAAGTTGCTCTTGTGTTTGTTTTCCCTTCTCCATGCTTTTGACGACTCTAGAAACTATCTCTTTGAGGTTATGCATATCTCCCTCAATACTAGCCTCTCCTAACAAAAATCTAGTGAGTTTGTAATCAGCTAAGGTGAATTCACCTCACTCTTATCAAAGGTAGGTTTAGCAATCTCAACAAATTGTTGGCCAAAAGGATCGGTGACTAGATGGGAAATGGTTTTGGCCTTGATGGGAGTAGGGGTGCCTTAGAGAAAACATGTTACAACATCATAATCAGGAATGGTGACTTTTGGGTAAGTCTTTCTTTTCTTCTCAATGAGGGGTTGAACCGAGGTAAAATAAGAGTCACCGACAACTACCTAGGGTTGATTTGATACATGAAAACTTAGTATAAGGGGGGAAAGAGGAGTAGGAGTTCCAGCAAATGAGGTGTCAATGGCGGGAGACTTCGCACTTGATACTCGAGGGGATGTGGGAGCCCTTATGACTCTCAATTTATGTCTTGAGCTTCTTTCTACACCCACATTCCCTGAAGGAATCTCTTTTGGGTCATCTTTCTCCACATCAATGGGTACATCATCCACTTTCATATAGTACACCTTGGTACTCGAAGGTTGACACCCTTAGGAAGAAGGTGCATAAGTTGCACTTGTGGAGCAATCTTTGTTGTAGCATTGAACTTGATAAACTTCTCATTAAACCATTTCTTAGTTCTTACCGAAATCGGAGTTGTTCGATCATCAATGTTATACTTTCCTTTCAATGACTAGTCAACAATGTGAAGAGGAGAATGTTGGATTGTTTCCTTGAATTTTGTTTCATCACCATCATCCTCTATGAATCAGTACTTGACTAATCAAGAAAGCCCAAATTCCAAATTTGCACAATTCTTAGATGAAAATGGAAACACAAGGAAAACAACGCCTAATGTGGTGGAATCACTAACGAGAAAAATCATTAGGTAAAGCTCTTGTTTCAAATGTAATGAAAATGACAGGGCTTTAAGTTTTAAACAAGTGGCTCAAAGCTTTGGTTTGTGAATTGCCAAATTGAATTGCATTAAAAACTTTTAATTTTGGTTTGATGCCTTCATTGCGCTATCGTAGAATAGAGTGAATAAGGGAATCATTCATGTCATTCGTATCAAACGGGACTTGAGAAATGGGAAGCTTGTTTGGCCTTTGTGGATTTCCCATTGCGTTTTGTGGCGAACAAATGAAACAAGGGAAATTTTCCTATGTTCTTCATGGGCGTGATGCATGCAATTTAAACATTCTTTGAGCTACCCAAAAGCTTTTAAAGTCGCTTAAAACCTCTCGTCAGCAGATCAAGAGGAACAGTGGAATTGTTCCACAAGTTCCTCACACATGCGACTTAAGTGACTCAAATATCTTATAAACAAACTTTGCACAAAATTTCATCTCACCTATCACGAGAATGGAAAAACATATTGAACAGTTCCTCCGGTACCTTCTAAGTGTGACTTGGGTGACTTCTTTAATTCATGCCTAGAAAATACAAAATTTTACTAAGGCAAAAACATGAAAAATGCTCAATGGGAACCTTGCACTTACTAAAACAAAATTTTGAGCCAAAATTTGCATGTTATTTTCAAGTGACAACAAATTACTTCCAAAATCTCATCTATAAAAGGTTTCGGAAAGGGTCAATTTTACATGCATCATTGAGTGCTTTGTAGTCTCTACAAATGTGTATATCTCCTATTTTATTTGGTTGAGTTACAATCAATTTTACCTAATTGAATTTTTCAATAGGTTAGATTAATCTAGCTTATATTATCCGCATAAGCCATGCTTTCACCTTAGCTTTCATGTTGGGATTTAGCCTATATGGATGTTTCTTAACAAGCTTCACACCTTTCTTTAGTTTAATGCACATCTCCACTAGAGAAGGGTCTACACCTTAAATTTTAGTGAACTTGGTGAGAAAGACATCCTCATAATCTCTCAATAATTGTAGGATCTATGAAATCTCTTGTTACATCCAATAATCCCCTATGGTTACAAATTTGATAGTACCTAGAGGTCCAATGTATTCTACCCTTTTGTGCATTGGTTCATCATACACCTCTTTTCCCTTGTCTTCGAGTATCCTTGAGCATCCTTGACCCTTATTTTTCTTCTATATTTGGATTATGCAATTGCTCATCTTTTCCCTTTTGCATAGTCTCCTTCTCTGAAAGTGGTCTAATGTGCTCTAGTTCAAACATTTCTTTTAACACCATATCTTCCTCATTGTTTGAGCACGCATCTTCACCTTTTTGCCCCCTACCCTTGACACAACTTGAATTCTTGTCGTTTACATGCACATCACTGTTGGTTTCTCTACTAGTAGTTACACAATTTGGTTTTTCAAATCCTTAAATGATACTCCCCTTTCATTATCTATCGAGCCATAACAGAGACAAAAAAAATTAGCTTCTACATCGTTGCATGATGAACCATAGGATTCCCATCTTCAAAAGTCAAGGATTGTATGAAGTCTTCTTGGACCTTCCTTTAAGTGTGTGTTTCCCTTCTCCGTCCCTCGTGCATGTAACATGCTTTAGGGCGTAAGTGATTATCTCGGGAAAGATATGAACCCACCATTTTAGTTTATTTTGCTACTCTTTCCACACATCAATGCATAGCTAAATGTGTAGCTTTAGACATTTGCTTCCATAAAATCTTGGCAATGCTTTTGTTAAGCTAGAGGGTAATGCAAACTTTGCACACATCATGCCTACTACTTTAATCCATTCCAGTCTTTTATTTATGTGCACCACCCACCACGTTGTTCCCATTCCTTTCAGTCGTAATCCAATGCGCCTACTCTCATCTCCTATTGTAGCACATTCTCTTGGAATTTGATTAGGAAAGTATAAAAATTAAATGTACCAAAATATTGTGGGATTTTTCTTTCTTCCATATGCACCATTCTCATTGGTCTTATGTTGTGCTCTCTCAGGCATCCAATGATTTAAATCCACATCATAATCCCCACTAATGGATGAAGTTGCCTTCCATGGAATACAAATTTTCTCATTGGGCTCGATAGAATCTTGGTAAGTGTGCGCAAATTCATACACTTTCCTATTTCGACTTGGTAGGGGATTTGATTCCACACTGTGAACCTTCGTCTAAGAATGGATTATTTGATTGTGCATTGCAAGGAATCTCCCAAGTATTGCACGAGATTTCTCAATTCTAGCGTGTTTTGTTTTTACTAGTACTTCTCCTAAACTTGAGACTTCTTTTCTTGCTTGGTGTCCACCTTAAACCAACTTTCAATATCCTGCAAATAGGGGACCGGTCCTTCTAGGATAATGCAAGGCTTTTGTTCGGTCTTATTCATAGGTATGTTAATAACATAATCATGTAAGTGTGCTTTCAATCAAAGTCACTATATTGATTGTCATATTTCCATCGTACATCCATTTCTTCCCAATTAAGACTGGTAATGAATCTCATTTGTCTTCATGTAATTAACTTCAAAATCACCTGGTAGGTTGAGATCTCCTACTCTTATTTTGACATCCTCCATCGGCCAATTACATTGAGCCTCCCATAGTAAGCTAAACTCAATGTCACCGTGCTATATGCCAAGGTTGGTGCACCCATAGCTTCCCATGTGGATCCAAACATCATATTCACAAGTGCTCCCAAAATCAAACACTACATCCCGGATCTCATATCCTCCTAAAATGATATTTAACTGTATCTAAATCCCATGGTCTCTTGGTTTTCACATATCAAATTGGCTTGTTAAAGTGCACAACCCCACTAGTTACAATTTCCAAGACAGTTATAAGCAAGTTGGATATGTTCTGAAAAATTTCTTCATTGCACCATACGTAAACTATTTTGAGCATAACGCGATTGCACTACTAACCTTGTTTCAAGATTCACATTGTTTTCCCATATGCTTGTGCTTCCACTTTCCCCCTCATTTTGGCTTCCAATATCCCTATTGTATATAAAATTTAGCAATCCTTTCGCCTCTTCCAAGAATTCCTTCTCTTCTTGGGTTCAAGTATTTGTCCCCATGCACATGTCATATTTGAGGTTTTATAGACATCTCCACGGGTCCTAAGCCTTGTTCTTTCCTTTGCAATCTAGTGTTGGCTTGCAAACTTGCATTTTCCTTCGGCACCACATTAACCATCTTGACATTACGCAATTGCTTCTCCTTGTGTTGTTTCTCTAATGCTGGACAATCTTTTGTGTGATGTTGCACAAGCACTCTACAATATGTGCAATACAATTCCTACGTTGGTTAGATGGGAAATTTCACATAATGTGATTTGGCTCTTTGCAAAGATAGCAAACCACCTACTTTGTCTCTGGGGTCGAGGCCTTGTTCTCCTTTGTTGGTAACCACCTTGGTAACCCCCTTATTACACATTATATGGCATCTATGGAACATTACATCGTTAATTTTGATTTTGATTTTGATATAGTCATACAATCCTTGAGGTTGAGAAATGTTCCATTGTGATTCATTCTACTGACGAAGGAGGTGCCCAACCCATCATATTTTGTGGAAACGCGGAGCCCACTTGAACTTTGTTGTGGATATAGTGGAGTCCATTGCGTATTATGTTGAGGAGATGGAGGAGCCCATCTTTCTACGAAGCCATTTCCATTTTTGGAGTACAGATTGTGGTTTTGGGGTAAATTGGGCTTGTACTACAAATATATTTCCAATTACATCCTCTTTAAGGTCCATTAAAGCTCTGCCATTCTAAAATTCATGCATGGTTGACTTACAAAATATGCATACTACATTTTGAGGATGTCATATATAATGTTGCATCAAATGACATTTGCTTGTAATACCCCAATACTCTACAAATTTCACAATATTCTACTCTCTCGTCCGTAGGAAAAAGCGGCTTATTCCTTGGGATCTTGGACATTCATTTTTGTGGTGCCCTTCATCTTTGCATGTTGCTGCACACTAGATGCTCAATATTGGCTTCTTCCCCTCCTACGTAGTTCTTCTAACCTCCACATCATAGCATCTAACTTACCTTCAATCTTTTGGCTCACACCTACACTATCCCCATAATGCTCAATCTTTTCTACCCTTATTACACCCAATTGCTTGCACCTTGGTGGAAAACTTGGTATCCTCAATACCAAACTAAAACTTATTGTACAATCCTTCGAAAAACCAAGCAACTTTACTTGCATCATCAAAGTTAAAAGTTGTTTTATTCATCACATCGAAAAATCGAAGATTGTATTCCAACACAAATTCTCTATGCTTCTACTTGATCTCCTTCAAATCTTGAATAGTTTGATCGACACACTTATCACTTTTAAATTCTGAAGTTAGCATAGTCTAGACATTTGCTAAGGAAAATGTGCTCAAATGTGCAGTTTATTCAAATTTCAAAGCTCTACCTTACATGGTTCCTATGA
Organism: Taxus wallichiana var. yunnanensis; assembly: GCA_018340775.1. Lineage (NCBI taxonomy): Eukaryota > Viridiplantae > Streptophyta > Pinopsida > Cupressales > Taxaceae > Taxus > Taxus wallichiana. The sequence continues at coordinate 339,401,680 of CM031239.1, forward strand.
GTTCGCACTTTTTCGTATAGTCATCAATATTCCCTCTTGCGCCTCATTTTGGGTTAGTTTACCCATCATATAGTTACAAATTTCCAAATAAGTTAGTAACATGTGCCATATTTCTGCTCCCGAATTGGTTGCCTTCCACCATGTTGAGATGAACTACTACCGATATTCAAACAGTTTGCGAAGGTGGTTGGTTAGTATTTGCACAACAAGATGTGCACTCCGGAGTTTCAAGTCGAGGAACGTGTACTAGATTATGCAAATTCAGAAACCTTACTTGATATTTTGGGCTTGTTGAGCCATCATTGCTACAATCTCCACTTCTTTCACTAGCACTAGGAAAACAAATGTGCAATGACCACTAAACAAGATTTACATTTGGTTCTCCTACGAGCTCTTCTATGTCTATGTTTGTAGGTGTTGAAGTCAAATTTTCTCACACAATGTATGGTTTACTCAACTCCTCCCTTATTTCTCTCAACCTTCCTTGATGTACCTCAATTTCTCGCAAAATCTCAATATGTTCCAATTCGTTCAGAGCATTCCCATGTAATTAATTCCTCGTCTAACTCCAAGAATATGTATCCTAGATGAGGGATATTGTCATCTTCTCCAAGCCTATATGGATTTCACATAAATTCCTTAATATAAATTACTTCTTCATCTATACAATACCAAGGTTTCTATGATGGCTTCTTCGCATTAAGTTCCAATGGTGTCCTAAATCTACTTTTAACTACTTCCATTCCTTGTCCTTCTTTTCCTTGTTCGCTCCTATCCTTATCTTAATTCCACCATCAGCGTCCATGACTCCTTGTGCACCCTCCCGTTCACTTCTATCATCCTCATCCTTTTCCTCTTCTAACCTTTTCGGAGGTTCCTTTCCTCCTTCCTCATCCGCTCTATATACCTTGTTGTTACTCGTAGTTTTCTTGAATTTTCCCTTCACAACACAAGTGCTTCCCCATAAATTGCCTTGCCTTGCCTCCCTTTAAAGTCTTTTTAGTTTCCTTTTTTCCTTCCCTCTGATCCTTTTCGGACCCTTCATTGATCCTCTTTGTTATAAGCCCTTCTCCTTCAACCCCCCCTTCTTCTAGGACTACATCCCTTTGTCACCTACCTGACTATTCCATGTCTAGCAAAATTGGTATCGTGGCCTTTTCCACTGCCAACATTTTTACCAAGAAGGGCAATTTCTTAAGAAACTTTCCTCGTAGTCCACTCAGAAATCATTCTTCGGCGGAATCAAAAGAGCAAAAATTTTGTATAGCAATTTTGGTTCCATACCCCTCAATTGTAGTCTATAACCAATAGTCTATAATTTTGGTCCATTTGGTATCCAGATTCCACAGTTACTCTATCGTGTCTTCACACCACACTTACTCTTTGGCTCCAAGTCTAAAACAATAATATCCACCCTAGATAATCGTGCAACTAGTCGCTCCAAAAGTTCACACCAAAAGATCTCGTGGATATCCTCGTATGTGTTCTGGTTTGATTGTTTTTACAAGAATTCATGTCACAGCCTCTTCATCTTCCGCAAAGCGGTTCATCTTCTCCTCTAGCCATCTCTCCACATCTGGTTGTCTTAGTAGTCATCTTAACATTTTCAGGTCCCAAAGCAATGGAATCATTGTTAGCAGTGGTACTTGAAATCCCTCATTAGGACATTCCACAATTATAATCTAAGGAATTTATAGCTGCAATCACTTTACAACCATTAGAATAATGTGGAATAATCTAGGCTAATCCAACTTACAGGTTGCACAATAACTACATATCAGCAAAATACATAATGAATACATTTAAGCTAGAGAGAAATAAAGGTCACATAAACTGGAATTATATTATTGTAAGAGCCAAACAGCTATCAACTATATTCAGAATATAGATCAAGAACAACCAACCTTTTGTGTGATACGCTTACATCACTTTCAAGGTGACTTCCAGCTTTCTAGTCCCTACATCTTCCCTTTCTGGGCTAGATGTGTGTTTCACATTCCTTTCCTATGCTAAAGAAGCTTTACATTTCTTACACTTTGTTTTATCTAGGCTACACATATAAATTAGATATTGTACAATATATAACATACATCAAGTCGACTTTTTGGTGATAATAACCTTCCAATAAACTTTGAACAAAGGTAACACTCCAACTTACAAGGGCAGAGGCCAGGTAAATATCATTGCTCAAACCCACCTCTATTTTGTTGATAGAGAGCCCCCTATAAACTCAAGTTAGCCTTAAACTTGTGATGCATAGACAAAATTTTGCTGCCTTATGCACAGATAGCCTTAACAGATACTACAACCACCATACAGCTATTCACCTCCCTATCCGAGATAGCCCCATTTTTTAATTGACGCTCCCAACAACAACACCATCCATTCCATTCATCCTATCAAAAACATAAAGTTCTCTTCTAACCTGGACACTTTGTTGCTAATCCAAATCTCACTGACATTGCCAAAATTTATCTGGACCTTGTCAATGCTTTCCACAGGCCGGAAAGTCATCGTGAACTTTTAGGCATCAAGCCAAGGGATCGTGGAGATCTCCCTCCCTTGCTAGCTGAGTGCTTATGAGGCTCACTACTTTGGGAATCCAACAAAGGGGGTTATCAAGACTCTTAAATATACTGCTGAAAAGATGAATGAGAGAATCAAACAACTATAAGGAAGAAGTATTACGACCAGAATCTCAATAATCCAAATAAGATTTACAATCACTGTGAGACAAATTCAAAGAAAGACTAGCAACAACACCACTACCAGCCAAACAATAACTCGTGTCGCTGCTTATAAAGTCCCTAGCATGTATATCGACAGGTCCACAGATCCAAAATGCATTGATTACCCCATGAAGGAAGAGGCACATCTTTCAGTCACCATGTAAACCATCAGTTCAAATGAAGCTCACTTCCCAAATCAGACATCTCAAATACTTAGTCTCCTATGTATTTCTATTTTGCTATAGCTCCTATGTATTTCTGTTGCAGTTCCCTACTTCGGCACCTATGCATTCCACTTCATTGCTCCATCTCTTGCTGATATAGTTAAGTTTATTTATTCCGTGTCCCTTGGGAAATATTTTGCATTGACTCTTATCCTGAATAGGCAATCTCTGACTCACAGAGTATAAGCTCGAATATGTATCGACTCTTGTTCTGAATGGTAAATCTTTGACTCATGTAGTATAAGCTCAAATATGTATTGACTCTTGTCTTGGCTGGTCAGATTATTTAAGTAACTGGCCTCAGGATTCTGCGGTAACTTTCCTCTATAAAATTTAATATTTCACTTTATCAAAAAAAAACTCCATCAGTATAGGGCATTGTAATCGAGATGGGGCTTTTCCTCTTAAACGAGTGACTTGGGTAAAATCCCTTAATAATAAAAAGGATTCAAAGGGGTTAAATAATCCCCACCCAATTAACAAAGAAAAATAAATTCTCATAAACAAATCTTATCCAATTTATCTTAATTCCCCTCTTTCAGTTTTCTGGGTCACACTGTCTTGAACAATAGGAATAAAAGTGTTTGTAACGGTTTAGTCTTGGCTTTAAATCTCTTAAAGGTAAAGAGGATTCAAAGGGGTTAGGTAAGCCCCCAAAGAAAAAGAAAAATTCTCACATAAACAAATTTAATCCAATATATCTTAATCTCTCTCTTTTTCAGTTTTTGGCCCACACAGTCTTGAACAATAGGGAAAAAGAGTGTGTATCAGTTAGTATCCAACCCACTGCAGATATTCTTTATTTTTATAGAACTCCTTATGTTATTCCATAGTTCACCTCTTCGTTACATTCAATCATAGTAAGAGAGTTAAACTAAGTTTATATCAAATGCATTTTCCTGGGAGGGTTTAGTATCTTTTAGAGCACAACCCTTACCACTTTGTTTAACAAAATTTCATTGTACAAGTCTTGTCCCTAGTGACCAAGGTATACTGGGATCAAAATTCAAAAACCCAAACCACTGCCATGCATAATTTTCAAAATAACACAATAGGCCGAATTTGGGAATGAATTAAAAAGCAGATGGAAAAAAAAAAACGTACCACACGGCTGACAAAATAAGCCAACCAAGAAAAATCATTCATTTCTAATACAATTTCACACTGCATTACATTGAGTAATGTTTTTAATGATATAAGTGAATAATGTGGTTGGGACCACAATTTAGCACATTATACCACAGAAAATCAACAAGCTCAGTTTGGTCAGTGGGAAAATATATTACAGTCTAAAATAGTTACCAGGACGTCCTATTTAAGAAGATTGGCACCACTGGCAACAGTTTATTCTTCAAACGTAAAATCAATTTAAAGGTCTCCTCAGCTTCAACTTGATAATGCAGGCCATGGTTTGATGCATGATCAGGATGAAAACGCAACAAAGCTTGTTTATAGGCTGCATTCACCTGCCATTGAAAAAGGTGTTTATAATTTGCTATTTATGTAAAAGTTAAAATCATTTAAAGCAACTCCCACGCACCCTTTAACACTGTCAATCCAGTCTTGTGGAACAAAGACAACAAACATGAAGCCATGTCCAAGTAGAAGATATATACACCTACACTTGTGATTCTCATCTCCCAAGGCACAGATAAGAGATAGAAATCAGTTCAAGCAGACATCTCAACTTTTTGAGGAATCACCAAAGGCTTGTGTACTGCATCCAATGTCATTGACAGCAAGACTTTGTAACTTTTCTTAACCTGCTGTTCCAAGGCAACTATAAACCTCTCCTAACAAACATTTGAAATCCTATTTGTGACAATGAAATGCATGGCTAGATGGCTCAAAGTCAAGATCAGAACTGTTAATTTAATAGAAAAGAAGCATCTTCCAAAACCACAGCAATGAATCAAAGGGTTGTAGTCCAATTGGTGAGGATGATGGCAAAGTGTAGTTGTCACACCATCCACCAGGGTACAAATCCTGAGAGATACAAAAAGGGATGAGGCTGGGTTCAAGTCACAAGCGAATTTGGTGGAATGGGATACCTCTCAGACCTTGGCACTAAACTGAAGAAGGTCAGTTATTCACACACCTGATACCAACATGTGCAAAAAATGTCTTGGAAGGCTCTGGATGTTTATCATTCATGAAAAAAAAATCACAACAATGGAAACACTAGTACAACCCAAGATATATGACTTCAGGAAAAGAGATTCCTCGTGCATATTTGCTAATGATATCATTTTTCTTATTGATCCTTAAAACTGGCATGCTTATTATTTGTCAGGATTTTAATGGACTCGATAGTTTCTCAAATTTTCAGATATTATCTATAGTTTTTCCAAAGCACCCAATTATATAATATAAGCTTCTAGATAGCAATCCTAGAGTAGTTTTCATCTTATTTTTATCAAAAAAATTGTGTCTTGAATTTATTCTGGTTAATGTAGTGAATTTGTTCACAGATCATGACAGTGGTTAATCAATGGTTAGTTCTGAGTAAATTTTTATTTTGCAATGTAATTGTGGCTATTATTATTTAAATAACTAATAATCAAACCAAATTTTACACATCAATAGATTTCTTTATGTGAAGGAAATTCTTGACAAGAAAGTTTTCATTTTGCAAAAGTCCATAAACGTTATGGCCCAATACAGGCTACACCTCATCAACTATGTTTCTGTAATATCCCCATTTTACAGACATTTCCTGACAATGAGACTCAGATGAGTTTTCAGTATTGCTTTATGACTTATTGAGATATTTGATTGTCGTGGACTATGTGGACACACGTTTTGTCATTTTGTTATTCATAAATGCAGAAACATTGTTTCTGCTGCTGTTGCAGTTATAGCATTGTTACATTGACATGTACATTTGTTTCCCGACAGACGCTAGTTATGGATTTGTGGTTTATGCATGTGTAGGAGGAAATTTAAAAGATGTGTCATGGTAAGGGGATGATGTAGACTCTTCACCTGATACGAGCACCATTTCGCCAAAAAAGCTGACATCACGTGTTATGATTTTACTATAGCCACTTGGGTCTTAGGTTTGCCTTGGTTGTATTGTCCTTATTTTTCGTTCCTGACAGTTATGATACTTGGTCATATTTGGTTGCATTGTTGCTTGGTTGCATGATGGTTTCACCCCTTTTAGCAATTTGGTCTCACTTATACGTGTGGATGTTTGGTAGCTCTTGGAGGCGGTTGCCTTACCTTGCTTCGGTTTGTCCCCTATCATGTTTGTAGTGAGACTGTCTTGCTTTCTTATGTCGTCTTAGGCATTAAAACCTAAGGTGCTTGCTTTGTTCTTTTTGGTTTTAAGACAAGTTATATTGTGGTTTATAAACCACTAGGCTGGCTTGGGACTTAAAAAAGGCTTTGGACTTTGGTTTATGAATTACTATACATATATTATAAAGTGGTATATGACTCACTTAGGGGTCCTGGCTTATATTTGTTAATCATTTGACTTAACTGTTGGTTATTTGGATTTGTTGGTTTGTGAAAATTAATTAAACCTCACTTGGGGACCTGCCGTGGAATAAACGCAAAAGGGCATTGGAGGACAAGAGAGGTGAAAATACATTTATCGAATCTTACTTGGAAAGTTATTGTTGATCATTGATAGTTTCCAAACCCGTGGTTATCTTGGAAGACCATGGTTGACTCATTCACTTATTAGGTCTTCCCTAATCTAATGAACAACTATGTTAATTTTTCATGGAAATCATAGTATTTGATTTTCTTTTGGTCTTTGCATTTTAAACATGGAAGCAAGAGAGAGAATAAGGGTTTGGAGGATGAATTAGAAATGAGTGGATGCCATGACTTAACTTGTGAGTATTTTGTGAAGATTTGGCAATTGGGAGAATTTTGTCAAAGTTGTTGAGGTTTTGTGGGAGTTTAGTAGAGCTATTTTCTTGCATTCTCGCCATTTGGGAAGGTTGCATGAAATCTTGACTTCTACTTCGCCATTTTTGCATGCATGCATGGAGGTTTTCTTGTTCTGCCACATCCTGAAAAGACAAAATAGGACTAGGAAGGTTCGTGTTAGAACACTGACCTATTTATGTTGGGTTTTACTTGGAGAAAAGGACGGGGCAGGGAGGGGGAGATGGGGGAGAAGGAGGCAGAAGGTGGGGGTAGAGGGGAATGCACAGTGGAGAACAGGGAAGAAAAAGAAGAGAGTGCAGAAAAGTAAAAAAGGAAGATAGTGGACGGCTGTGAAAATTAGGAATCATTGCCAAGCATGTAACTCTTCTTGTTTTTGTTTTAAAATGAAAGATACGGAAAGGCAAAGCATATTTGTTAAGTATTAATGTGTATGTAATATTTATTTGTCAAAAAGAGTTGTTGATCTAGGGTGTTGCCATTGATGGGTTCATTGAAATATTGAACAATATATATATTGGAAACATGCATAGATTCTATTTGTAACATATTAGGATTAAACCTAGGAGTAGGAAGAGAGTTATGTGGACTATCGTCAAACAAAGATTAAGATTCATATACCATTCACCATTATCATCATCATTATCCTCAATAATGTCATCAGCAAAGAGAACTATCACAACAAAGTTATTCGCTTCTTTGAAATAACAGAAGGATCCGCTTTGCTGCAAGCAAGGCTAAGTTTTAGGCTTTTAGCACATAGCTAACAAAATTTTGACTCCAGATCTATGTAGTAGCTAACAAAATTTTGATTCTACATCTATGTAAATTTATAGTTTTCCAAAACGACTTATAGCTGATGAGTTTAGTTCCTTGGGATTATTTAGACTTCATGCCTGCTTGAGTGGTTTTGGTTTTTGTTTTAAGTGTAAGCCAATGGCCTTGCTAAACCAGTACAGTATTTGTTAAACTGTCTTCAACCCGATTACGAACTGTAAACGTATATAAATATACATGTTCTCAGTTCTCATTTTGGAAACAAGTTATCTTGACCATTTTTTTGGTTTACAAGTTTGCATATAATGTATAAAAAGTAAGGCACGGTTGTTTGTTTTGATCATACTATTTTGTTGGGATTGCATCACTTTTGGCACCTGAGCACAGTCTTTGATTATTTTTGCTTGGCTGTAGTGTGTTAATCAGTTGGAGTAGATAGGAGTTTTGGACTCTTTTATCAAGGCCATAAGTGGTCCTTTGACATTGTCTATACTCATTGCAAACTTTCCATGATCTGTCAGATGATCTTGGGGTTTATATGTGTGTGTGTTTGGGTAAGTTCTGCTGTCTTGATTGAGTCCTTCTGTTGTCTAAAGTCTGTGAGTTGATGGATAAAGAGTAATTTGTACTTGGTGTACAAACCCCTAGTCTTATGCATTTAAGAATCTCTATTAAGTGATTCCTTTGATCTGTTTTATGTGTTTAGATTGAAGCATAACTAGTACAGATATCTTAAATACATCTATCTGAAAAACACCGAGTGATATCAATCTCAAAGATCTCATCTTATATTTTTAATATACCATGATTATTAATAATTTCATTACCTATGTTTATCTTTTTCTTGTAACTTAAAATCTATCTTTACATTTTATATACATTGTAATTAACAAAACTTAAAAATATTATTATTATTGAAATCCAATATAATTACCCTGTTCATTTAATTTAAAAGACGTAGGGTTTTCTATTTCATGATAATGAAAAATTTAAAGAATAGAGTTTTTGTCCTTAACTCTTATTATCTCTATGTTATTGAATAGAATTAAGAAAAACATCTCTCGACATAATATTCAAATATCTATTTGATTAATCTATGAGAAATTTTTAAAAGGGGGTTTTGTTCTTAGTTCTTATTTCTTTAGTGCTTCTTATTTTTCTGTATTTCTCCCTCTCGACCTTTTCACTTCTTCTTTCTTTTTCTTTTTTGTTTGTATTTATTTGATTGCATTTGTTATTTATATTTATATGTTTAATTTTTTCAATACATTTAGTCGGTTTTATTTCATAATATTTTATTTTTATGTCGGCTTTTAAAAGTGAACAACTCACTCCATCACAGCCTTCCAGCTCCCCCCGGATGCCATCGTAAGAACGTCTCTCAGCATAATAAATGGGCTTTTGTACAAATGTGCTTGTTTTTACATCTAGGTTTATGCACCACATCCAATAAATAACGTTTGGTCCGAATGACAATTTGGCTTTACTTTATCACGTATGCTTTATAAGTAAACTTTCGTATTTTATTACATTGACTCATGTTAGAAGCAAGACAATTGCATATATTGGTGAGTGAGATCATACGAGTAATTCATACCTACAGTGTCTAGAAATGATACACAAGTGACACATGTATGCTTGCGAGGGACTTGCATTTACGAGCAACTCAAGGGGGATAACACAAGAAACTAGTGCCTTTAATCAAGTGACTAGAAGCTTATACTCTATGGCAAGGTTAAGTGCATTGATGAATACTTGAGGTCATGTGACATGACCATATGTGACAGAACCATTTGTTCTCTTTCTTGATGGTTCAAGTTGGCAAGCATATTTGTTTGTGTGTTGTTTTCTTAAGGTCATTGTGAGAACCAATTTGTGTAGTAGAGTCTCGACCCTTGATGTTGGCATTGGCTATGAGTTGAACGTATGAGGTGCAGAGTTGATGGTTGGGGTGGAATGCAGCCACTATGGCTGGGGTCATCTTACCCACTCCTTACCATGATTGTCCCAATTGTTGTGCTTTGAAGATACGAATTGTGAAGGAATTTTTGGACTTAAGTTCTATTGTACACGGAAAATGAATGGAATGAATAATTATTGTAACCAATGCAATATTATTTGAAAGAATATTTGTACCTCCTACCGTAACAATTTTTGAAACAAAAATATTGTTGTTGTATTGGTAACTTTGTTAAAAGATGAATGACATTGACATTAGTTCTAAAAAATGCCATCCACTTATGCAGAAAGGAAATGAATCTTGTTTGAGTTTGATAAGTTTGATGGAAAGAGGAAGGGTCAAATTGATTGAATATCTGAAGCATACATCTTGGTCTGAGTTAATCATTTTGGCATTTAAAAACTATGCTTGGTTAAAAACTGAGTCACACGTAGTCGAGTTAAACCTGTGTTTAGGTGATTTCGTAATATGTTTATATGGAAAGAAGATTGTTTGGTTTCGACTCTAGCATCATTTTTATCGAACAAATAATATTTTGTTCTAAGTGCTTCACTTTCAAACATGGAATGCAATTTAGCATGTTCCATATATACTTGATTTGATCTACTTAGAGCATTGGTTTTGAGATTGGGTAGGTATAATGCATTCAGTAAATGTTATTTTGAAGATAAGAGTATGAGTTGGGAAAAGGGAATGCATAGAGAATAGACTTGATGCCTTTTGAAAACATAATGATTGAATTCGAATTGAGCAATGATTGTTTAAATGATTCATGATTTCTAAACCTAACCTTTATAGAATGATTAATGTGAACTGGGATACTAGAATACCAACAACTTACACAAAATAATAATTTCCTAACCTACCAAAGAAGAGTAAAGTATCCAAACAATAGCAACTTTGTATTTATAAAATATATAACTCAATACAATGCATGCAGTATAAGGAGGACCTTATAGAAATGCCCCTACCCCTTTATATAACTACTATTTAAACTCACAATGCGACAATAACGGATGTGAAAATTGATCAACTGACCTTAAGCCATTGCTACCAGTAAAGTACAAGAACATGAATTACAATTGAGTCCCATCCAATAATACCAATATTGACAGCATTTAAATCCTATAAATGAGATATCAACATGGTGCAACACCATGAAGACTATAGGAATTGCTTCAAGACTAGATACTAGACCAAATACAATGTAAGCCACTAAGTACTTTTGGGGAATTATAAACAAGTGGTGGTAATCTATGACAGAAACAAAACATGAGCAGCTTGTATATAGTCTAAGAGATCCTGCAGGACAGCCTAGAGTTCCAATGGCTTCTCTTCATCTCATTCTGATTAATGAATTCGCTCCTCCACAAGGGAACAGACAAATGGAAGCAAATAAATGGCTTGCCAAGATGAAGTTGTGAGATTTAAGTCAGTTTTAAAATTTACTGTTGAATTCTAAAAACTCTGTTATGAAGGGAATTGTTAGACATCTGAAAATATAAAAATGCATTTGTTAGAAGCCCTTTCCTATTATGTTGTTGATAAAGTGCTTGCTTATATTGATGTTGAAGGACTAACCTTAACATCGATGTCTTTGACTGATGTAATAGATTTTGGCAGGCAGCAGGCAATGCTGTTAGTTTCCACAACCAAAGCCATCCAAAAGCTTTCCAAGCATACTTCCCACAAAGTTGCAGCCTAATTTTCTGAAACTAACCCTTTTCGATGTCACCAATATACATCCAAATAAAAAAGCAACGCAAACGAATTGCATTTTGCAAATACTTTTCCCCAAAATGCTGCAAACCTGCTCCTCGCCACACTTTCCTACATTGTCGTTGTTTCCACCACCCACAATCCAAACAAATCATCTGTTATATGTGTAACCAACCTAGCCACAAATCTCCTGAATGCAAATGCAAGAATAAGGCTATTAAAGCAAAAAACTCTACCAACCCAACAATGTGGTGGGATATAGTTGAAGTAAGAGAAGATCTCTACCAACAAGACGAGATCTATGAGCCAATAACTGAAGATTACAAAGAAGATGAACAAGAAGATGAAGATTCAAATGATGTAGAAGAACTCAATCAGCTGGGTGATGATCTTGAAGAACCAGCGTCGTTCATGCAAAGATTGTGGATACCAGAATATGAAGAGGTAAGTAGTAACTATCAAAAATACCCTACAAAGGAAATACCAAAGGAAGAGATAGAAGTCCAGGAAGAGGCTTTCAGCCCCATTATCAAAGGACTCCAACTATAAAGCGTCCTGAACCGCAGCCAATTCAACTACCTCAATCATTCCATCCTAATGAAAAATGGATGAAGAATACATTCAATTCCTTGTTACCAACAGAAGAATTAATAAGTCTATTGTTCTAAAATGGAATGACCCATTCGATGATATTGAAGGAAATGAGAAATAAGAAGAGATTGAAGGATTTTTCTAGGGCTGAAACACACAAACAAGGAAATCACACAAACCCCAAATTGAATGCAATCTGATTTTTATAACAGCAGATCCAATATTACTTGAAACCCTAGCAGTGAACTGAAATTTGCATGTTAGGGCATCAAACACCCATCAAACAAGCTGAAATTAAATATACCAATGCTTCTCCAAATTATATATAATTAATGGAACCATTACCAAGCCAAAACATGTGCCAAATCTGAAATAATACCCAGCTGCAATTTATTTTAGGACAGCAGAAGTGCAGTCCACAAAAATAGCTAAAAATGAGGTCTCCAAACCCCAACAATTACAAATATGAAAGATACTCAGCCTTATAAATTATGATGAAATCTAAATATCAAATAATAATGTTAATTTTGTGCCCTAGAAGGCACCCAAAAACACTCTAACCCTAGTCGCTCCCTAGGAGAGGGCTCCAAACAATGCAAAACTCTTGAAATGACTTCTCCTTGATGCCCTAGTTGCAAACCAGCAAGATGGTCTTCAATATTTTCCTTCACACCACCAATTTGGAGAGTTTTCGTTCTCCAATATGCCACAAGGAAGGGTTTCGTCCTCCTTGGATGCCACACTAATGGATTTTCACCCTTAGTGGAGTTGGATTAGAGCAATCAGCCCTAGAACCAAGTAGAAAAGTATATATGTCAAAATTGATGATCAAAATGAGCCTATGTGACTCCCTTTATACCCTTATGGTGGCGCCAAAGGTCTAAGGGATGAATTACCCCAAGACCGACCTCTTTGGAAGCTTGCTTTAATTTCTAATTTCACTTTGGGAGCTCTCCAACCCAACCGACCTGCCTTAGAGGCCAAAATACAAAATAAAAACATAAATATTAATGAAAGAAATCTGAAATGTGATCCAAGGACTTCCCTTGTTCATCTTCTTCTTGCCCACGGGAAGAAGAATGGGCAAGAAGCCTTCAATTTGGATTAATACAAAAAAGGGGACATTACAGTCCTCCTTCCCAAAATTTGCTTGTCCTCAAGCAAATGCATGTACCCGGATCCCAAATGAATCTCAACTTGCTCCTTTGATGTACCTACACATGAAGCAAACATATCAAAGAAAACAAGAGTGTTTAACAACACTTTTACAATCTCTTCATCATGCCTTAGGGACATGATAGCTAGCTCCCTTCCTTTGCTTGCCATCATCTCATAATTTCCATTCAAATGATGGATTCCCAAAACTTTGGTAATGTTGTCCCAAAAACAGCTGTAACCTTGCATTTTTCTCTCAAAAATCAGAATGTTAGTGGCTGGAAACCACCTTAAATCAGCCACAAATATGCCAATGTTAGTAGTAGTTTGGAATTTCTTCAACCTTATAATTGGAGGCTCTTTTTTTGGTGTCTCATAAGTAGGAAAGTGGCTGGAAAAGTTGTGAACAGCAGTTGAAAAGAGGGTACAGCAGCTGTAATCATGACCTCTCTTCAAAATATTCCACACTATTAATGACATGGGGGCTGGAAACACCCCAACATTGATGGAATAAGTCCCAACAATGCCCAAGAACAGCCATTTACTAACTCCAATGATTGAATCTACTTGTATGACATCAAATATAAAAAAATCACATGGCTTACCCACTTCCCATATCAAGCATCTCATTGCTGCCCCGTAATGGTGACTATCCTTCCATCACTTGTTTTCCCAATGAGCTGATATATGAAAAAGAGAACAATAAGGAAATTCCCCTTGCTTGGCTACCATGAATCCCTCCTTCAACATGCCTTGGATTCTCATTTCTTTGTCTTCAATCCAAAATTCCAATCTTTTCCCCGGGCAATTGAGGGTGAGTTCCCCAAAAACTGAATCCATTGCATTCCAAGAACAAATTCTATCTCAGCTGAAACAAGAAATTCAATGCAAAGTTCGTACCTATCCATGAGAGAAGTGAGAGTTGTCCCCTTGGTTATGGTGATCATGGAGCCTTTGTAACCAACCATACTCAGCCCCATCCTTCTTGCAAATTTCCCTTCAATGAAATTATGTATGGTACCATGAGTTGCAAGCATGGTGGCTTCTTGGCCACGAAGAAGACCCTTCACCTTGATTGGTTGATAAGTATGTATGTCATACACCAAAATAAGAATGCAGCCCTTTCCTCTTATTCTCCTTACCTTTTTCTCAAACATGGAACCATGGGTCAGCCCCTCATCAATAAGAAAATCATAATTGTGATCCTTCTTTAGATGATCCCAATGTAACAATGACTTAGCAAAAGAGGGCTGCAAGGAGTATCTATTAGGAATAGAACTACTAGGCTTACCTTTCCCAAGAGTGATTTTTGACATCTTTCTTACACCGGCACATACAAAGATGAATTTGCCCCAAGTACTGATTTTGGAATGAGTGATTCTCCCTTTCTCAAGTCTCATAACAGCACCCATACCTTTATCATGATGATATCTCACTAGTGGTGCCATAGGAAGACACAACAAGCATGAGATATGATCATCCTTCCTATCCAGCTGTGCATGATGACAACATACTTGAAATGACAAATTGGCCAGCAAGAGAGATGAAATGTTCACATACCATGGGCTGCTCGTGATGTCCTTATGATTCAAAATTTTGAGTTTGAATCAGCACTCTTCATTTGCATGATTTCTTCACCGAATGGATCTTTTCCATCTTGCATTCTCCCCAAATTTGTTGGTGCTTGTCTTGGGTATCCTTTGGCTTCTTATTAAGGTTGGAAACTCCATTCATTGACCTCCTTTTGACTGCTGTTTGGAACAGTCCAGCCAGCTGAATATCACTAATTTCCCTTGAAAAACTGAATTCAACTCCCAATTTTTGTAAACCCAGCTCTCTCTTCCCACTTGGTACCCTTCATCTTCACAAAGTGGTTAGAGTATTCTTTATGATGACCAAAATATTGCAAAGACATAGCATGAATGTGATGTAGCAACTCCTTAAGAAAATGATGAAATTGCTTACCATAGGTTGTTGTCCTGAAATTTCCAGCGAGCTGAAGATTATCATGAGCATCAAAAGTGGCCCTTATTACATGGGCATGCCTCCCAACAATGTCACCCAGAATTCTAGCCCCATTAACCCCTTGTAATTCTGATTTTTCCACATCCTTAGCACCACGAGGAGTGCCCCTTTTCCGTGATTTCCTATGGAGCATCAAACTTGCCCCATGGTCATCCTTTTCAACCCTTTGCCCATGACCACAAATCTGAGATGGTATGGTAGAAAGCAACAAATCTGAATTAGCTTCATACCTTTGGTTGTCTTCATATGTGTTTGGAATGTCTTCATGGCTCTTATGGAAGTCTAATCCATCATCATTTTGCTTTTCATTGACTGCTGTTAGGACAATTCCAGCAGGCTGAGAGTGATTATGGGCACCCAAATGCCCTTTCTTCTTGGGTATGACTTCCAACAATGCCATCCCCTTGTTCCTTCCCCAAATCTGATTTTCCTGCTAAAATTCAGCCCTATGCAATCATTAAATACCAACATGTCAACATCAAATACCAAAAAGTCTTTACCTTGAGTTGTATGCTCATTGATCTCCTTCTCCTTTCTTGGCTCGTGCTCCACTATTTCACCAAACCCTTGTGTCACTATGGTGTTGTTTGGAAAATCAGCCAAGAGATCCACTTTGGCAAGAGTGTTGGGGTTTCTAAGACTCCCAAGGGTTGCTCCCTCTTAGTAACCAGCTGCTGCAATATATCTTCCTCCTTAACCTTAGAGGGATAGGCATGTCCATCCTTGCATAGCGAACTTGGGAGTTTGGCTCCCTCTTCCTCAAGTTTTGTAGCCTCTTCTTGCTTTGCCAACAAGATGGGGCTCTTCTCCTCTAGGGTTGGGATATCCTTCCCATGACCCTTGTGCATGGCTCGGGGCTTGGACCAAGTTCCAATGCCCACTCTATCTTTTCTCCATCCTACAAACTCGAAAAATGATAGGGCATCACGAATAACTTTCGGAAGGGCTTGATACTCCTCAAAGCTAGCTGCAACATTGTTAACCTTTGAAACCCTAGGCTCTTCCTTGAATGTCCTTCCCCTCTGTAGGTTTTGCATGGTGAAGGCAAGAGAGTCCAAGGTGTCTCGCTAGTCTTTCTTGCATCTTCATCATTTTGTCCATCTTTTCTTCACCTCACAAGAAACCCTCAGTTGGGAAGACTGCTCTGATACCACTGTAATATCCCTTTCTAGGGCTGAAACACACAAACAAGGAAATCACACAAACCCCAAACTGAATGCAATCTGATTTTTATAACAGCAGATCCAATATTACTTGAAACCCTAGCAGCGAACTGAAATTTGCATGTTAGGGCATCAAACAAGCTGAAATAAATTATACACTTCTAAATTATATACAAACACCCTTACCAAGCTGAAACATTTGCCAAATCAAATATATACCTCTAAAATATTTTGGAACAGCAGAAGTTAATAAAATAACTAAAAATGAGGTCCAAGCCAAAACAATTACAAGATATGGAAGATACCAGCCTTATAAATTATGGAAAATGAATATTGTAATGTCCCTTTTTCAAACTAGCACCAATTCTTCTTGCCATTTCTCGAAGTGAAGAATAAGGAATAAGACAAAGGAAGTCCTTGGGTTTCATTTTTATTTTCTTTTATTGTTTTAATGTTTTCTTTTAGTGTTTTACTCCTTTAAGATAGGTTGGTTGGGATTATAATCTTCCCAAAATGAAATTAAAAGATAAAGCAAGATTAAGAGGTCGATCTCATCTTATGACTCTTGGCGCCAAGCAAAGGGTATAAATGAGGATCTTAGGGTCTCATTTGCACATCACTTTTGACATATATACTTTATCTACTTGGTTTCTAGGGCTGATTGCTCTATTTCAACTCCATCATTCCACTGTGGCATCCAGGAGGATGACCCTTCCTTGTGGCATCCAAGAAGGATGGCAACCTTCCTTGTGGCATTTGGAGAATGAAAACTCTCTAAATTGGGTGGTGTGAAGGAAATCTCTGAAAACTTTCTAGCTGATTTATATCTAGGGCATCACGAAGAAGACTAAAAAGGATCTTTGCATGATTTTGGAGTCCCTCTCCCTAGGGAAAGACTAGGCTTGGAGTAATTTTAAGTGTCTTCTAGGGATAATTCGTACCCGCATTTATTATCTCGATATTTATAAGGTTGGAATCCATAAGTTGATTTATAAGGTTGAAATCATTCATATTTGGTCATTGTTGGGGTTTGGAAACCTCCGTTTTGATTATTTCTCTTTAGCTATACTTTTTGATGTTAATAAATAATTTTCATACTTGAGTATTTAGTTAGATTTTTTCATGGTGGAAATTGTTCTTTGGTATCCCTAAAATTCATGCTAGTTTATAAATATTACAAGCTGTGGATGATCGAATTAACTTGGTGTTATTTGGGTGAAATCTTGTTGTTTACAAGTTGTTCCAAAAAACATGTGCCAAATATGAAATAATACCATATTGATTTAATTTTCATTTGTTGATCAACAAAATCAAATTTTATGCATATTGAAAAGTGGTTCATGTTATTTCCTTGTTTTTACAGTTTCAGCCCTAGAAAACATTACAATCAAATAATAATGAAGTTCCATGCCCTAGAGGCACCAAAACACACTCTAACCCTAGTCGCACCTTAGGAGGGGTCTCTAAACAATGTCAAAACTCTTTATATGTCTTCTCCTTAATGCCCTAGCTGCAAACCAACAAAATGGTCTTCAATATTTGCCTTCACACCACCAATTTGGAGAGTTTTCGTTTCCAATAAGGCCACAAGGGTTTTGACCTCCTTGATGCCACACTAGTGTTTTCCCTTTACTAGAGTTGGATTAGATCCATCGGCCTTAGAACCTAGTAGAAAAGTACATATGCCAAAATTGATGATCAAAATGAGCCTATGTGACTCCCTTTATACCTTTATGGTGGCGCCAAAATTCTAAGGGATGAATTACCCCAAGACCAACCTCTTTGGAAGCTTGTTTAATTTCTAATTTCACTTTGGAAGCTCTCCAACCCAACCGACCTGCCTTAGAGGCCAAAATACAAAATAAAAACATAAATATTGATGAAAGAAATCTGAAATGTGATCCAAGAACTTCCCTTGTTCATCTTCTTCTTGCCTATGGACAGAAGAATGGGCAAGAAGCCTTCAATTTGGATTAATGCGAAAAAGGAGACATTACATGTAATGTTCCTTTCTAGGGTTGAAACTGAAAAAGAAGGAAATCACACAAACCCCAAATGATTAAACTCAGATTTTATATCAGCCAACAAGTTTTTATGACAGCTGTAAATCAGCAGTCAAATTTTTATAACAGCAACTTGTAATTAGTGAGAAATCACCCAAATATCATCAAAGAACTCATCAACGGCATAGGAAAACACTTTAAGAAGATTTTAAGCCAATTTTCACCATGAAACTTTATCAAATACTCAGCTGGAAAATTAATTTAGAACAGAGGTACAACCAATAGAAATGATCAAAATGGAGGTCTCCAAACCCCAATAATTACAAAAGATGATAGATTCCAGCCCTATAAATTATGATAAATCTGAATATCAAATAATAAATGAGTTATGTGCCCTAGAAGACACCAAATCACACTCAAACCCTAGTCGCTTCCTAGGAGAGGGGCTCCAAAATATGTCAAAGCTCTTTGTAGGTCTTCTTCTTGATGCCCTAGATCCAAATCAGCAAGAGAGTCTTCAATAAATGCCTTCAATTCGCCAATATGGAGAGTTTTCATTCTCCACTATGCCACAAGGAAGGGTTTCGTCCTCCTTAGATGCCACACAAGAGGGTTTTCGTCCTCACGTGGCAAGGCATTGAGCAATCAGCCCAAAAACCAAAATAGTAAGTGTTTATGCGCCAAAGATGATGTGCAAATGAGCCCCTAAGACTCCTTTTATATCCTTAAGTTGGTGCCAAGAGCCATAAGGTGTAGACCGACCTCTTAAGCTTGCTTTATCTTCTAATTCTTTGTTGGAAACTTCCCAACCTTGTTGACCTCTTAATGAGCTTCACTTTATCTTTAATTTCATGTTGGGAACATTATAATCCCAGCCGACCTGCCTTAGGGAGTAAAACACCAAAGAAAAACATTAATAATAATAAAAGAAAATAAAAATGAAACCCAAGGACTTCCCTTGTGCAATTCCTTCTTGGCCACGGGAAGAGAAATGGCAAGAAGTCTTCAGTTGGTGCTAGTTTGAAAAAGGGGACATTACATTACAGTCTTATAAATCATTAGATGTCCAAGGTAATACCTTTGTCTGTAATAAATACAAAAACCAGGAACCTATTAAGATACAAGGAGAACAATTTTTTTGTGACTTCTTTCAGCATAACCAATAACTTGAAGATATGTTTTTGGTGGTGCATTTATTGATAGGTATTCACCTTATGGTAGTACCACAAAGAGTGTTATGTTTACATTAAATAGAGAAAGGATAAGAGCTCCCAAACTAGTGTATGCTTTTAACGATATCCTAGTGCTATGAACCAAAGTCCTAATAACTGAGTCTTAGAAAGAATCGAGAAACTAGAATAGCAAATCAAAGAAGAAATATGTTCTAAAAATCCTCAAAAAATTGGAAGATGCTTGAGATGGAGATTAATCTTATAATCTTATAGAAGGAGAGCAAATGAAAGGTGGGAAGAAAATTCCAATCAAGAATGATGTTTATCAGGATATGCAGAAAGTTATACATGAATTGCTAAAAGTAGGGCTGACTGAACCCAATACTTCACCATATTATTGTTATGCCTTCATGGTGAATAAACATTTAGAACAAACAAGGGGTAAGAAAAAATGGCAGTTAATTATAAACCCTTGAATGCTATTACTTAGCCTTATCCATATCCAATCCTTGATAAGTCTTGTCTCTTTTAGAAGGTTGCTAAGTGTAAATATTTATCACAGTTTGATTGTAAATCGGGTTTCTATCAAATGCATCTCAAAGAAGCAAATGGGCCGCATTCAATTGTCCTTTCGAACATTTTAAATGGAAGGTAATGCCTTTCAGATTGATGAATGCTCCATCCTATTTCCAAGCACACATGGATGAGATCTTTAGAGGAAACTCTTGTTAGGAATTCATATTATTAGTGTTTCACATATAAGTTAATAATGGTACGTACTTTGTTAGTTGTTATATACGTGATTAATAGTAGTTAAAACCACTCATGTATTTAGGGAGATTTGTTATAAGAAGTTTCCTATTTTATAGGAAACATTCTCCCTATTTAATTGTACCCTTTGATGCTAAATGAATATAAGATTATCAGTGTGATTTTGTTGTGCAATTTGCTCGTACCTCACATTTGGTACCAGAGCGTGTTCTTTGAAATGGAAGAATGATTTTCATTTAAAGGGGCAGTTGTATCGATTCTTCACCCTTGTTGATGAAAGATCAGTCTTCAAAAGCGGTAGAGAGTTTAGAGTTCTTTCTGCCCCAACTCAGATCTAGCAAGCTTCCTTCAAATGTAGCCTGCAATAGTGAGAAGCGTCTTTCTAAGAGACATTACAGTTGGTTCTATGGAGATCAGCTTCACATAGATTTGAAACTAAACTCAGTTGCATTGCAATGTCTAAACTGGAGGATGCCTTCACCAAACGTGCATGTCTAAACTGGAGGTTTGTGTTTTCTCTTGCCATTGCCAGACGTGTTCAACCAGATCTTTACCATTTGACCTGCCAAAAATGTCAGTCGCCATATAATTATCTCATTGTTGGTATAATTCATACTCCTAGTTTTTCTGTATTTCTGCGCTATTCAATGCTCTTTACACAACCTGATCTCCTTGTGCGTCAGTGCGTAGATATTTGAATTAGTCTTTGTGATCTGGCTGTCGATTCTCCTTACCACTTTCAACTTGTTAGCTTCTCAGACTCATCATTTTATCTTCTCAGACTCATCATTTCACTCTTGACAGTCAACGTGAAGCTTCCACGTGTCCTTCCACGCGTCTTCCATCAACATCCAAGATACCCGACCCTTACACATTTGCATTTGAAATTTGTTTAAAGCTTTACGTGATTGGTGTATTGAGTATTTTGAAAGTGTTGAATTGTTAGTAAAATGCCATTTTTGAGTGTTGTTAGTTAAAGTCGTGCCATATGTATTGTTGAAACTTTCGTGTATGAAATTCCATTTATTCCATTGACTGTAGTTTGTAAGGTATACGTTCATGTCGTTTTATGTTATGTCTTTGTGTAAAAATTATAATCTATTGCGTATAGATTATTAATTTATTCTAGTTTTTGTTGAGTCACAAGTGTATAATTGTGAATAAACCTTCCTTTGTATAGCTATTGTATTGTAAGAGTCATATTTTTGTCGTCAAAGTAGGTGGTCAATAGAGTCATTATTGTTTCGTGTCATTGTGAGTCGAAGTCGAAAGTTTGAAAAAGGAATTTAAAAAAATTCTCATGGATGCATTTTCGGTGTTACTCGACGTCCAAGAAAATAAATGTTTTCACATTGTGGGGGAGATAAAATAAACACAATGTGGAAGTCATTGAGCATAATGTATTCATTAGCTGAGTAAGCAACTCGTGCAATAGAGGACGGAGGCAATGGAGGCAGGAGGACAATCAGTGTCCTCGAGTTCATCACTACATCAGAGGCCGCAAACTGCTTTAGTGACACCTTTTGTTGTGTGTGATGAATAAGAACAAATGAGCATCCTTGTTTTTGTGTGCAATACAATGTTTGTGTTTCCCTAGGATGATGATGATGTGGAGACTTGTACCATTGATACTATTGCAGGAAGTGTTCTTGATCAGATTGACTTGATGGTTGATGTGAATCAGTTGATGGGTCCTAATTCATGTATTCACTGGATAGGTTGATGGGTCCCTATTCATGGATGATGTAGTTCCCATAGTCATAGTTGAGGATCAAGACCATGTGTAGGCTATAGAGCGGCATGCTGCTTGGTTGAAGATGGTATTTTTCCCCATGTTCGCACTAAGGGGGAATGTTAGGAATTCATATTATTAGTGCTTCACATATAAGTTAATAATGGTACGTAATTTGTTAGTTGTTATATACATGACTAATAGTGGTTAAAACCGTAGTTCAAAAAATTGTAAATCGGGATTAATCGGCAGCCAAATTTTGAATCGAAAATCGGGAATCGGCAAAAAATCGGCAACTTTATCGCTACTTTTAAAAACATTTAAATTCATAAAATATACTTAAATTAAATGTAAAAACAATGTTAAATGATGCGAGAAGTGACTCTATAGAATGCCATAGGCCCATATGCATATTTTCAATTAAGTTTTGACCAAAAAAGAGTACAAAGTTTGCAAACAAAAATGCTCATAGAGTCATGTCACATGTGACTTTTGAAGTATCACTATCAAATATCAATAATATTCTATTTCATTATGCACGCCTAAAATAAGTCTGTTGCACTGGAGGCTGCCTCGTGGAAGTGGAAGGTAAATATTCCTCCTCTGCAACACCAACATTGTCATCTGCAAACATATCATCTGGATCATCACCAACTTCTAATGTCCCTGATGGTATTGCTTCTTCAGTCTTCCTCTCCAAAGCTGTTATCTCCTCTGTAGTAAACATAGGCTCCGCATCATCAAGCTCAGCAATCCAGTCATCATATGGATCAATGTCAGCCAAGTCGATTGCATCATAACTCAGCGTGCCCCCTCTCCCTTGTCTCACACGAAGACAAAGATTGTATCGCACGAAAACAAGGTCATTGAGGCGTTGTGTTGTCAACCTGTTGTGCTTCTTTGTGTGAACAACTTCGAACATGCTCCAATTACGTTCACATCCAGAAGCACTACATGGTTGACACAAAATGCGGATGGCTAGCTTTTGAAGATTTGGTGTTTTTGCACCATAATCTTCCCACCACAAATCTGCAAATAAAACATTTATAATTTTGTAAGTTAACTAAGCTTGAATAAATAAAAGAATTCTAGACTTCTAGTTTCTAGTTCTACGTGTAATGAGACTAAATACAAATGACTCAATTTGTTTTTACCTGGCTGAGAAGTGTTTCTTCTTTTCACACATAGAGCCGAAGAAAAGAGCCTCCCCTCTGCAGTCTTATAAATTTGCAGCTCATCAACAATTGCATCTCTAATATCTTCGTCAGATATCATCCTCTCTATGCATGTATTAAGGCCATCCATAACCTCCTCATCAGCCTTAAATGATGGGGAATAAAAAAACTTCAGGTTTAGGTAGTACGCCGCTGCATGTATATGTCGATGAAGTGTCTTGTTCCATCTGCGATCAATTATACGCCAAATGGGTTCATATTTTCGTTGATTGTGCCCATAATATTTAGCTATGGCCTCCTTGGCCACATCCATAGCCTCATACAAATAACCCATTGGGTTTTTCTCCCCATCCACCATCCGTAGAACTCGAACCAAAGGCTCTGACACCTAAAACAAAATAACATATATATTTAAAATTGAAATTAATAAAAAATTATATAACAAATGATAAATAAACAAATATTCAAGTTTAGATTACCTTCATGATTTCTTCCATTTGCTTTGCAAACATATCATCAAAAACGGTCTTCACACCCTTTCTGCTTCGGTCTTCTTAGCATAGGGAGACTCCAACCATCGCGTGCTCACAAACATCTGCTTAAGGGATGTTAATGAGGTTGCAATGCTCTGCAATGTAATGAAGTTTGTGGCAAATCGTGTGACCCCTGATCGCACAAGCTCCTTTCCATTGGTGTGCTCTCTCATCAAGTTTAGCACCCAAGTGTGATTGTAGATGAATTTTGTAATATTTCTTGCGTCCTCAACCACATTTTTCACCCATGAGAGTTTTCCTATGTCCTCCAATAAGAGATCCAAACAATGGGCTGCACAAGGGGTCCAAAAAAGTGTAGGGTGCCTCTCCTCAAGAAGTCTCCCTGCTGCTACATATGCCGCCGCATTGTCAGTCACAACTTGGACGACATTCTCCACACCCACCTCTTTCACCACCTCATCTAACATATCACACAAAGTGATTGCAGTTTTCACTTGGTGGGAGGCATCAATTGATTTCAGGAAGACCAACTGCCCACCTGATGCCACTAGGAAGTTAATCAATGTGCGGTTTTTCCCATCTGTCCACCCATCAGACAAAATGGTGCATCCTTTTTTTATCCACACATTTTTTTGCTCTTCTACAAGAGTTTTGGTATGTGCGACGGAATCCTCCAACAATGGGCCACTCAAATCATGGGGAGTAGGAGCCTTGAACCCTTTATAAAGAATCAATCAATGAATGACCAAATTCTCCCAATATGGACTTTTTGCCACATTGAAAGGAATGTTGTTGTAGTACCAAAAGTTTGCCGCAGCTATTCTTGCTTCATTGTGCATTTCTTTATTCCAAGCAGTACCTTCAAGTGAAGGTTGTGAAGCTGTTTGACCTCGTGGAGTTGCGGCATTAGAAGATGCCTCAATGTCAAAACCTTCCCTCGCTTCCCTTCTATTTGCTAGGGCTGCAAGTGCATCAGCTTTCCTCTTCTTTTCTTCTTTTTTCTCTGCATAAGTTGCAAGGTAAGCAGACAACTCTCGTTGAGCCTCAGGCGGTGCTTGATTGCACACTGTCACTTCATTCCCTGGTATCCGTGCAATGTGGAACTTAAGGCGATAAACACCTCCACTCATCTTCATGCCACAATAATTGCATATAACACAAGTGCCCTCTGCTGGTTCACAATGCTTCCAAGAGGGGTCATTTGATTTAGGCTTACTACGAGCAGCTGAACCGGAACCGGATCCCGATGCCATTCTACAAAACAAAACAAAAAACAATTGTCTTAGATTTACAAGCCTTGGAGAAATTAAATTGTATGACCGTGACGAAATTAAGAATAAAATTGCTATTGCATGAAGAAAAATTACGAAAAAACTATATTGAAAATGAAGACGTTAGTAAATTATGAATCATGATAATTTCATAGATAATATTTTTAAAATCGTTATACAATATTGATTCTTGAATATACTATTATTAATAATTTAATATACAGAATATACAGTATTTATACTTGATAGTTAATAGTATAATACGTAATATTAATATTAATACTTATAGTATTTATTAATATTAATATACAGTATACACTTACAGTATTTACACTTACAATATTTACTATTTATAATATATATTATACAGTATTAATATTAATACTTAATATACAATATTTTTATTTTTACTGTAATAATTTAATATTACTGTATTTTTAGTATTACTATTACTGTATTTAGTATTTAAGATTAATACCTGCTAGGGCACGATGCCACGAACTGCTGGAAATGAGCACGAAATGGGCACGGAATTGCCACGAACTGTTGGAAAATGGGCACGAAATGGCCACAAACCTGCCACGAACTGAATTTGCGTGCCCTCCCACGTCGAATGCCCTCCTCAGACGTTGAATGAACACGGATTGAGTAAATGCAAGTCGCAGCATAAAAAACGAGTTCGTGGAAAGAGAAAACAAGATAAAAAACAAATCGATTTGGTCTATTTTCGTGTTAAACCCTAGGCCGCATTTTTCCCCGATTTTAGCCACGATTTTCAATGATTTTGCAGTATTTTATCGCGATTAATCGGCGATTTATCGGATTACAAAAATCGCGATTTTTCAGAAGTTTAATCGTTTTGATGAAGGAACACGATTTATCGCCGATAAATTGCGATTTTTGAATCGAGGTTAAAACCACTCACGTATTTAGGGAAATTTGTTATAAGAAGTTTCCTATTTTATAGGAAACACTCTCCTATTTAATTGTACCCTTTGATGCTAAATGAATAGAAGATTATCAGTGTGATTTTTTGTGCAATTTGCTCGTACCTCACACCTCTAACTTCCTTTGTGCATACATGGATGATATTTTAGTTTTTAGTGAATCTTTAGAAGATCATTTGATGCATTTTCAGAAATTCTTTGACGCAGCTAAAAGTGCAGGAATAGTCTTCTCATAAACAAAAATCCAGCCATGCCAAACAGACTGGCAAATTTCTCGGTATGGAAATAGAGAATTCAAGGTTAAGAGGTCATAAGCATATCAAGGAGAAAGTTTTAGAATTTCCAGATGTTATGGATAAGAAGCAGTTGCAAGCATTTTTAGGAATGCTGAATTATGTAAGTAGTTTTTATGAAGATTCTATTAACGACAGGTTTTGTTTGCAAGAATTGTTAAGGAAGAATATAAGGTTTGAATGGAATAGATTGCACACTAAGGAAATTGAGGAAAATAAAACAGAAGGTAAAAAGCCTCCCTACTCTTCATGTTCCAAAATCAGAAGATTATGTATATTATACAGATGCATCAGAGTTTGTATAGGGAGTTCTCTGTTGTATAGAAAATGGGAAAGAATTTGTCATTGAATATGCCTCGGGACATTTGCCAATGACGTGAGAAAATGGATCTCTTCTAACAAAGAGATCTATGCTGTGAAAAAAATGCCTCAAAAAAATCCCTCTTAAGCCCGCACTTGAAACATTTAATCATCAAAACAGATTGCATAAGGTCTTGACTTTCAAAGATAAAGATCATGGAAAGAAGGATGGTCAAGGAAAATATCTGAGATAGCAAAATTATTTCAATCAATTCAATTGTACTGCCATTCATATTGCAACAAAAGAACACACAGTCACAGATCCTGCAAAGACCCTGATGAACCCACCAGGAGCACCGCTTCAATTAAATTTTAGATTAACAAGAATAAAAGTTGTTAAATTTGTTAATCTTCCTTTAGTTGTGCAGGGACATATTTTCTGGCATGAAACTCTAGAGAGATACAGGGTGGCATCAAAGATAAGCTTCTATGGATCTTCAATCCTTTGGTACATGTCATGTTGAAGTTTTTGGTTGAAATATCAGTGAAACGATCACAATATAGAAACTGAATAGTGATCTGCTGGTTGAAAGGTTCATTGAACAATTACAACAACCATAACAGCTCTGGAGAATAAAGATAAATGCTGAACAAAATTCTCATCTTATCAAGGTGGGACCAGAAGCGCTCCATACACATGGCCCTGTTGGAAGACATGCACAAGGAAGAAATAAAGAGAAGGCGGATTGCACACATTTGAGATTGTGTGTCTGTCTATTTATTATGAATGATGTAGTTACAAAACGGTTGATATAGTTACAACCGGTTACAACCATTTCATTAGTTAAATAACTAATGAAGTCCTTATTTAATAAGCCTTACATTCTAATACCCCCTCTTAAGGCTTATCCTACATAAAGCAAAAAAACATTCTAACAAAATAGAACTACGTAATCTTCAAAGGCTTTCACTTTGAAAGCAATGCTATGACTAGGTAGGGATCCATCAAGCTACTTTGTGACCTTCGTAAATGTGTAGCTCCCGAGTTCCCGGATTCTACCTCCCCAAACTCCCAAATCACGAGATCTTCCGAATTATTGGACAACCATCCATACTTGAGTCATCCACAAGCTCCATCAAGTTGTCTCATGACCCTCGTGAGGATATAAATCCCAAGATCCACAATCTCCCAAACTATCTCGAGCAACCATCCATACCAAACTTCATCTACCCTATAACCTTTCTTGCCTTCAAAGTTTAGAGCATCTTTATATTGTGTATTCCAAACAGGGGCCTGGAATTGGGCTTCAACAACTGGATTTCAGCATTCACAGAAAAATCGAGCATCGTCGAGAGAGATCAGACTTGCCAAAACCAACTAGGACACAATTTTGTTGGTTGGAAAACCTCCTAGAAGGCCGACATCACACTTTGAGGGCCTTCCTAGGGTTGACGTCATCATTTCCAGCCCTTTTCAACATGGACACCACCCTTGGAAATTTCAATTGTTCGCCATTCGATATCCAGGGCATCTTCCGGTTGGTTTTTGTGTGGTTTTCAGTTAATTAGCTAGGGCTTCTATTTTTGCAAAATAAATTGTAAATCCAGCTAGGGTTTAGGTGTGTAAATTTTGTCTAAATTGTACCTAGCTGCTTGCAAATTAAATTAAATAAAATTCTAGGTTGTTGTCATAAATTGGGTTGTATGGAACTTCAGAAATTAAGGGTAATTCTAATATTTTATTTTCAACAAGAAGGGCTTTTGTGAATTTTCAATATTTTCTAATTTTCCCAATTAAGGGACATCACAACTCTTTCTCAAACAAGAAGAATGATAGTAATTGACTCGAGCATATGCATACTTCATGAAAAATAAGTTGGCACATCCAAAATATCACAATGAAAATGCACATTTAGTTGCTCGAGCCATAATAAAATACTGGGTGAGTACAAGTTTTTCAGATTTTTGAAATATCCCTTGTGGGATACCACTTTAAAATGCACAAAATTAGAAAAGCAGAAATAAAATACTGAAAATTAATATCTCCCAAAATATCCACCCAAATCACTTGAAAATTTAAAGAGAGCTTGCTAATAATATAAAGAACATAAGAAAATTGTTTTTGGAATTTTCAGATAATAAAATGCTGCCAGAAAATTACAGCGTGCCCTAGACAGCTGGAAAACTTCTAAAATTCATAACTCTCCGAATACAAGTGCAAAAATTATGAAACTTTGGAAATAACATTTACAAATATAGGAGATGATATTCCAACCTTCAGATCTGAATTCGTACCACTGGAAACCCCTCAAATAAAGGCTGCAATATTCCAAACAAGTCGCCTAGCTTGGAAAAGGGTTGGAAATTGATGAAAATGCCTTCAAAGTGATGCTAAACCCTGCTCAAATGGCTGCCGTAAATCTGATCTGAAAACCCTCTGATTATCTTCACCAAATGTCTCCAAAACCCTCAAAACCCTTCCTCTGAAACCTCTGAAAATATCTATAAATCAGCCCTAAAAACAACTCCAAAATGACAAGCTAGGGTAGATCTCTCACTACCGAAGAATGCCCTGCTAGCTAGGGATGGATCTCTCACCACCGAAGCTAGGGTTCCTGTGGGATTTCACTCCACAAGCTATAGATTTGCAAACAACAGTTGCACATGAAGAAAATAATTAGGTATGCAAGAATGACTTTCCTTTTTCCCCCAACTCCTTATATAACTTCTTCCAAGGCAAAAGAGCCCCAATAAACCCTAGTCGCATTTTTCCCTTGGAAGGGCCAATAAAATAAAAGTAACTTAAGTTACTTTTCCCCTTTTAAGTCGCCATGGTCCAAAAGTGACCCCCCAACGCAAAATTAGAACATTAGTACCATGTGGCCCCTTCCTAACGACAAAACATAACATCTAGTCCCTCTAAAACACCTTTTTGCTTATGTCAATGAAGAATTATAACAAAATGGACTAGATATTCATACCCAATAGCTCCCAGCATCCAAAGCCCCTTGGGTATGACCAAGGCTTGGACTCGAATTGGCCCTTAGGCCTTTGGTGTAGGAAAGGGGACATTACAGTCCTCCCTTCCCAAATTTTGCTTGTCCTCAAGCAAATGCAAATTAGGATGCTGTAAAATCTGCTCTCCCTCCCAAGTAGCATCCTCAAGTGGCAATCCCTTCCATCGCACCAAATACTCGGTGATCACTCTGCTCCTAAGCCCCCTCTGTCTCTCCTCAATAATGGATTTTGGTTCTAACACCAACTTCCCCTCCTCATCTAGTGGTGGCAACTCTATAGATGGTACAATATGCTATCCGAGTGCCTTCTTAAGGCATGAAACATGGAAGACATTATGTATCTTACTTGTGCTCCGGTAGCTCTAGCTCATATCTGGCCCCCTTGACTCGACGAACTACAGTACGGACCATAAAACCGTGGTTTCATTTCTCTACACCCTTTTGCTTCGGTGAGGGATTGCTATATATGCTGCAAGTAGGAATACTAGATCCCCACCTCAAAAGACCTCTTCATCTGTGCCGATCTCATATATACTTTTGTTGATTACGTGCCTTGAAGGTTCTCCTTAGAGCCTTAGGAATATCCTGGTTCTCCTGTAACCAATCTCGAGCTTTGGGAGCTCGGCTATCTCGTAATACCAAATCCACAAATGTCATAGCGTCGTACCCATCTGAGGCTCGAAAGGATCATACCTATGCTCATCTGATAGGTGGTATTGTAGCAATACTCACCCATGTGTAACCATCTAATCCATGCCCATTGATGTCCTGACACATAACTCTGCAAGTAGCCCTCTATCCACTTATTGACTATCTCCATCTACTCATTTGCATGGGTGGTAGCTAGTGTTAGGAGTCAACTCCGTACCTGCTAGTCTAAAGATCTCCTGCCAAAAGGTGCTCATGAAGATCTTGTCCCTGTCACTGACAATATTTTTAGGCAACCCATGTAGCCTAAAAATACTGTATAGAAGATCCGAGCCACATCCACCGCCTCATGCCCCTTGGGTAGGGAAAAGAAATGAGCATACTTAGTTAATCGATCAACTACAACATAAATGCAGCTATGCCCATGCACCAAGGGAAGCCCTGTGATAAAGTCCATAGATATGCTTTCCCATTTCTGTTCGGGAATGGGGAGAGGTTGAAGTAATCTTGTTGGAAAAGCTTTCGGATTTGGTTTGTTGGAAAAATACACTCTTTGAAACATGGTTAAGGACATTAAGGACATCCTTCATCCCCTTCCATGCAAATCTCTCACTGATAAACCATATGTTTTGAAATACCCGACATGGTTAAGGACATGGTGTATCATCCTTCTCGAAGGATCTTCTCCTTCATCTTGGACCACAGTACAAGGAAAATCCTATCCTTGTAGAAAATGAGATCATCCATTATCTCTGTATCGGTCATCTGTATAATACCATCCATGATCTCACATGGCCCGATTTTGGAATACTCAACAAGTATATGAGCCTTCCAATCCGCTGAAATCTCAAACATAGAACTAAGCATAGAAGTGAGGTAAGGCCTCCTAGATAAAGCATCAGCAACAATATTATTCTTACCTCTAGTGTACTCTATGTCGAAGTCATATGTTTGTACCTTGTTCACCCATCTTTGTTGGCGATCATTGAGCTCCTTCTGCCTAAGAACCTCAAACTGTTGTTATCCATCACGAACCACAAATTTGTTGCCACAGTCTTTATCTGAATTTGGCCAAAGCATGCATAATGGCCAACATCTCCTTGTCATAAATTGAATACCCTCTCTCCACGGGTTTCAATTTCCGACTCTCATAGGCAATGGGATGCCTATCCTGCATGAGGACTGCCCCAACACCCTCTCCTGATGCATCACACTCTAGAATGAATGGGCGAGAGAAATCTGGTAATGCGAGAACGGGACATGAACTCATCACCTCCTTGAGGTGATCAAAAACCTGTTGTGTTGCCTCTGACCAAGCAAAAGCCCCTTCTTGGTCAAATCGGTCAATGGGCAGTCAATTGAGAGAAATTCTTCACGAACCTCCTGTAGTATGTGCACAACCCCACGAATCCTCTCAAATGTGTCAATGTCCTAGGTGGCGGCCAATCCAGAATTGCTTGTATCTTCTCTCTATCCACCTTCACTGTACCCCCACCAATCACATATCCCAAGTATAGAAGTTCGGTCATGCCAAACTCACACTTAGAAGCTTTCGCATATAGCGAATTAGCTTCTAATATCCCCAATATCTCACCAAGGTGCCTGATATGGTCCTCCCAAGTCCTATTGTAGACTAAAATATCATCAAAGAAAACCAATACAAACTTCCGCAGGTGGCGGTTGAACACATGATTCATGCAAGACTGGAATGTAGCTGGAGCATTAGACAATCCGAAGGGCATCACCAAGAACTCAAAGTGACCATAATGGCATCTGAAAGTTGTCTTATGCACATCCTGCTCCCTGACTTTGATCTGATGATATCCAGATCGCAAATCTATTTTCAAAAATAGATTGCACCATGTAGCTCGTCAAGCAACTCATCAATGTGGTGTTGGATACTTGTTCTTTATTGTCTTCTTATTCAAGGCACGGTAGTCTATACACATCCGCATGGTCCCATCCTTCTTCTTCACCAATACCACCGAAGAAGTAAAAGGGCTGGAACTCGGTCTAATATGCCCCATATCAATGAGCTCATGTATAGTCTTCTCGATCTCATCCTTAAACCGTTTGGGGTGACGGTAAGGAGAAGTAACCACTAGTCTAGCATCCTCGAGCTCAATCACATGCTCAAATCCCCTATTTGGAGGTATGCCTGGAGGTATGTCACCAAAAACTATACTATGTCTGTCCAATAAGCCCTGTATATCCACATGATACTCCTACTTGTCCATCCTCTGATTTCTTGGTCAAAACCAAACAATGTACTGCCCAATCCACCCCATTGTGCCTATAAATCCTCTCGATCCTCTTGGTTGTAACAACTCGGGGTGCCTCTGAAGATAAGCCCCTCAAGATCACATTCCTCCCTTCAGACTTAAACTTCAGCTCCATCGTCTAAAAGTTAGTCCGAAACTCACCAAGGGAATGGAGCCACTATACTCCAAGCACTATGTTGGTCTCTCCAATACCAACAATATAGAAATCATCGGTAACTGTATAGTTACCCATCGTGATGCTCAATCGGGAACCCGTCGTGTGCATCTCATAGAATCTCCATTGGCTATAACCACGTTGAAGCCCTCAAACTCCTTTGTCTGTAACCCTCGCCTCTCAACCAATGAGGCATCAATAAAGTTGTGGGTTGCCCCACTATCAATGAGTACCACTACTCGTTGTCCCTGTAAAACTCCCCTAACTCTGAATGCCTTGTACCTCGGGGTACTAGACAAAGTGGTGATAGTCTCCTGGGGAAAAGTCTCATTATCCTGCTCAACACCCGCACTATCTAATGCCTCATCATCATCATCCTCTAATCCTTGTGTGTCCAACTCCTCATCACCATCACTCTCCTCAAAGACCTCTATGAATTGGGCCTTCCCTCTACCCCTACAATCATGTCCTGGAACCCAAGGTGTGCGGAAATCGAAACATAGTTTCTTTCGCCTCAATTCATCTTTGTCCTCTCTAGATACGAATGGTCTCCTGGTTGTATCTTGCCTAGGTGGAGGTACCTTCGGTTGCGAACCATCGGATCTAGAAGGGAAACCCTTAGGCTGCACTCGAGGTGGAAACCTCGACTTAGGAGTGGATAACTCCAAGTCACGAGCTCTCCTAATAGCCTCATGCAAAGAAGAAGGCTCAAATGCCTTCACAAATCCAGCGAGAGCGTCTGTCAAACCTGCTTTGTGAATAGGGAAATCAACCTCATCTCTATAACATCAGGTACCATGATCGATAGTCTCTGAAAATCTGCGATATATTGATCCAAGGAACCGGTCTGCCTCAAATGAGTCAACTCTCTAAAATACTTGTCGGGGTCCCTCCTATCAAATCTACTCACTAGCCTCTGCGTGAACTCTACATAAGCATAAGTAGTAATGTATATGTGTCCCTGTGTAATCAACCCATGATGCCACCAATCATGAGCGTCTCCCTCAAGATGTAAGATTGCAAACTTAATTGCATCTTCCTCACGCATAGGATTCAAGTCGAAGTATGTCTTCAACTTCTGAACCCAAGACTGTGCAGTACACTTCTTAGAACCATCGAAGTGTGGAATAGAAATCTATCCCAATCTCCTTTGCAACTCTGGTACACATGCACGATGATCTCTCTAATCCTGCTTCTGTTGCGATCTTCATTTTGCAATATTCTTGGAATGGCATGTTGTCATGAAAGCCATCACTCAAGGTCAGTACTTTTCCCAACAAGACTCATCTACAATATCCACTGGCTGCCGTACCTGTGAAACTTCCGGATCCTTCAAGAAAGAAGGTTCGTGAAGCCCCAAAGGCTGGTAGAAGAATGGGGAGACCGCTGCCCTGAATGTCCACCCTCACCTCTTTGACCATGTTGTCCCATATTGCTATTTTCTCCTCTTTCCGTATGAGCATCAATCCTGCCTGTGCTAATCTCTCAGTGAGCTGGCTCAAATAGAGATTGGTAGTCTCCTATTTGTTTTACCATGTTGGTGAATAATTGTTTCATTAGATCCACACCCATATCCTCATTGTCTTTGTCTCCCATCTTTCAACCCCAACAGGCTGGAGAAACAACTGCTCGATACCACTGAAAATATCCCTTGTGGGATACCACTTTAAAATGCACAAAATATTGAAAATTTGCAGCCAAATAAAATACTGATTTTTGCAGATTTTTATAGTTAGGGCAACAAACTAAAGAAAATTAATATCTCCCAAAATATCCACCCGAATTACTTGAAAATTTAAAGAGAGCTTGCTAATATTATAAAGAACATAAGAAAACTATTTTTGGAATTTTTCAACTAATAAATTGCTGCTAGAAAATTACAACGTGCCCTAAACAGCTAAAAAACTTTAAAATTCATAACTCTCCAAATACAAGTGCAAAAATTATGAAACTTTGGAAATAACATTTACAAATATAGGAGATGATATTCCAACCTTCAAATCTGAATTCGTACCACTAGAAACCCCTCAAATAAAGGCTGCAATATTCCAAACAAGTCGCCTAGCTTGGAAAAGGGTTGGAAATTGATGAAAAGGCCTTTCAGAGTGATGTTAAACCCTGCTCAAATGGCTGCCGTAAATCTGATCTGAAAACCCTCTGATTATCTTCACCAAATGTCTCCAAAACCCTCAAAACCCTTCCTCTGAAACCTCTGAAAATATCTCTGTAAATCAGCCCTGAAAATAGCTCCAAAATGACAAGCTAGGGTAGATCTCTCACTACCGAAGAATGCCCTGCTAGCTAGGGATGGATCTCTCACCACCGAAGCTAGGGTTCCTGTGGGATTTCACTCCACAAGCTATAGATTTGCAAACAGCAGTTGCACATGAACGAAGATAATTAGGAATGCAAGAAATAACTTCCCTTTTCCCCCAACTCCTTATATAACTTCTTCAAGGCAAAAGAGCCCCAATAAACCCTAGTCGCATTTTTCCCTTGGAAGGGCCAATAAAATAAAAGTAACTTAAGTTACTTTTCCCCTTTTAAGTCGCCATGGTCCAAAAGTGACCCCCAAACGCAAAATTAGAACATTAGTACCATGTGACCCCTTCCCAACAACGAAACATAACATCTAATCCCTCCAAAACACCTTTTTGCTTATGTCAATAAAGAATTATAACAAAATGGACTAGATATTCATACCCAATAGCTCCCAACGTCCAAAGCCCCTTGGGTATGACCAAGGCTTGGACTCAAATTGGCCCTTAGGCCTTTGGCGTAGGAAAGGGGACATTACATTTTGATTCCATGGGAGGAGCAGCGAGACATTGTTCTAGAGTACAATGGCTCACGACATCGAAACGATTGAGATGAATTTCAAGAATTGTTCATGCATCCTCGATTTGAGGGAAAGACATTTGAACTTTGTGGTTTGTATGCATAATCCCCACAACAAGTTAGTTCACACCGGATGCAAAATATGCTCAAGAAGGGAATGGCGGGTTCGTGGCACAACTTTTTTCCATGAGGCGTTGGTCCAATGAAAACATCTACACCACCAAATTTACAATCAAATCTTAATCGCCACTCAATAGTTTTTGGAGCAATGTTAAAAGGTCTACCGCCAAGAAGAGAGTGTGATAATGCCATTCAACTAGATCCCATGTAGTCAACCACCCAACATCCATCCTTACAGTACCCATATGTCCAAAAGAGTGAGATTGAAAATATGGTCCAAGAGATGTTGGAGGCAGGTACCATCTAACATAACCAAAGTGCATATTCTTCTCTAGTTGTAATGGTGCGCAAGAAGGATGAGACATGGCAGATGTGCCCCGATTACAAAGAACTCAACAAGTGCACCATTAATGATAAGGTTCTTATTCCTATAATTGATGATTTGCTAGATGTTTTAAATGGGGTTGTCTAGTTTACTAAACTTGATCTTCACTCTGGATGACATCAAATCCGGATCAAGGATGAGGATATACATAAGACGTATGTCACAAGGTTTGTCTTCATGTTCATGTTCGGCAAGGATAAAATTCGAAAGAAATTTGCCAACCAATGAAGTTCGGCAAAAAATTCGTGAATAAGTTCGAAGAATATAATTTAAATATTTAATCTTTTAAATAAAAATGAATCTAATTAAAATCCATTTATAATACTAATTTAAAAACCCAAAATATTTATTAATTTATGGTAATATCTAAATTCTAAAAGTTAAACCTAACACTAAATGAAGTATTAATAAAAAACGAATATGTAAATCAAATATGCAAAAATTAAAATATAATGTACAATATTTAGTATTAAAATTTTAGATAGCGGAATTTTTGCAAAGTCATTGTATATACATATATATATATATATATATATATATATATATATATATAACTTTATAAATATTTGTCAAATATTAATATTTTTAAATTAAAATTAACAACAAAATAACAATTAATTTTAAAAATCTAATAAGTAAAGTTCATATTTTAAAATTAAAGTTGGAAAAGAAAAAATAAAATAAAAAGCTAAACAATTTTTAAAAAGCTATAACTTAATGATTAGCCTAATCGTGAAAAAACAAAACAAAAACTATTTTAATAAACCTAAAACCTATACTAAAGCTAAATCGTGAAAAGAAAATACTAGTTAAAAACTTTAACCTATTTCTTTTAATCTTTGTTTCAATCGTGGATACAAAATATTGAGTGGCGATTAGGGAATGGAAAGAGCTCTACATGGCCACTATCAGCGGGTCATTGATATGGCATCCATGCAAATTATGAACACTCACAAATGAAGCTTATAGTGACAGCTGAACAAGAAAGAAATGATTGCAAAAGCCCTAATGTAGTTTCCTTGTCATTTCTAAACGATTTTAGGTTTTTCTTTTAAATAAACTCATCTGAAATCATTTCTAAACGATTTTGTATTTTTCTTTTAAATAAACTTGTCTGAAATCATACTGTACGAATTTTCTGGCGAATTTAGACGAGTTTTATGGTTTTACATAGTTCGGCGAATTTCGAATTTCAAGGAAGAAATTCGGCGAACCCTGTGACAAAGCATAAGACAAAGATTAAGAACCCATGAAGGCCACTTTATGAGCTTCTAATGATGCCTGTTGGCCTCACAAATGCACTATCTACCTTTCGAGTTTAATGAACATTGTCTTTTGCCCATTTTTTTGAAAGTTTGTCTTGGTATTTTTTGAAGTCATCTTTATTTATAGCAAGACATAGGTGGAGCACTTGCAACATGTGGATCAGATGCTACTCACTCTCGAAAATCATCAACTTTATGTCAAGCCTTCGAAATGCGCTTTTGGGGTGAAAGAGGTGGAGTACTTAGGATATATTATGTCACATGAGGGGGTAAAAGTAGACCCTCACAAGATCAAGGCCATGGTAGAATGGCAAGTTCCAAAACTTGAAGAGCCTCCACGACTTCCTTGAGTTGGCGAGGTACTATCATTGTTTTGTGAATAACTATGGCAGCATAGCAACACCACTCATAGCCTTATTGATGAAAGACTCCTTGCAATGGAACGAAGCAACCACCAAAGCATTTGAGCATTAAGGAGGCAATGTGCACCACTATAATCTTGGCTACCATTGATTTTTCAAAGGACTTCATTGTGGAATGTGATGCATTAGGGTATGGAATGGGAGAGGTACTCATGCACGAAGGACGCCCTATCAACTTTGAGAATCGTTGCTCAAAGATGAGAATTTACAAAAATCATACATGAGAAGGAAATGATGGCTATCCTTCATGTTGTCAAACAATGAAGGTCGTACTGATGGGCGTATACACTCGAAGGAGATGACCGATCATGAAAGTCTAAAGTATTTCTTAGAACAAATGTTGTCATTGGAGCAACAACAAAAATGGCTAACTAAAATGTTTGGTTATGATTTTGAAATCATCTACAAGGAAGAGAAGGAAAATGTTGTGACCGATGCACTCTCCAGGAATGATGAGCCCATAAAAGCACTACTATGTGCCATGTTTGTGTTACAGGTTATTTGGGTGGATGAGCCGAGAACCGAATGGGAAAATGATGAGGATAACCGAGTTCTAGTTTATAATTTCAAATAGGATTCAAGCATATCAAAAAAAATTATATGGGCCACTATTTGATACAAGGATAGGTTGTACTTGTGTGAAAATTCAACACAAACAAAAGGTTCTTGCAGATCTACACTCATCTCCAATAAGGGGCATTCAGGACTCCTGAAGACTTATCAAAGGATCAAGAAAGATTTATTTTAGGAAGGACTAAAGGTGGATGTCCAGAAGTTTGTGGTAGAGTGTATGGTGTGTCAACAAACTAAGGGTGAAACAATTACGACCCTCGATCTTCTCGCAACCCTTAGCTATTCCCAGCCAATGGTAGGAAGAGGTTTCAATGGATTTCATTATAGGGTTGTTCGTGTCGAAGGGAAAAATGTCATCATGGTGATGGTGGACAGGTTGACCAAATATGCCGACCTTTGTGCCTTATCCTACCTATTTGTCGAAGAAGACAAAGTGGCATTAGCTTTCATGGGCATGGTTCAAAAGTTACATGGTATTCCCAAGATCATAGTAAGTGACTCGTGATCCTATCTTTACCAATAATTTTTGGACTGATTTATTATCAATTTTGGGTACTCGATTGAGACATAGCTCGTCTATCATTCTCAATCTAATGGGCAAAAAGAAGTGGTCAACAAATGCCTAAAAGGGTATCTTTTTGCTTCGATTCGAGATAAACATGAAACATGGTTTTAGTGGCTATCAACTAGCAGAGTGGTGGTATAAAATAAACTTCCATACTTCTTCTAAAATGTCTACATTTGTGGCTTTATATGGGTACCAACCACCATCCATCACATCTTCCTTAAGGTTACACCCAAAGGTCAGCGCAATGACAGATCACATTCAACACCCACAAGAAGTGTTGGCTAGCCTCAAAGAGAATTTGGTACAAGCACAAAACCTAATGAAGTAACAAGCTTATCAATCTGCAGGTGAGAGGCGCTTTAATGCAGTGATTGGATCTTTGTGCAGCTACATCCATACAAGAAAATGTCCGTGAAGCAACAAAATAAGGATAACAAGTTTGCTACTAAATATTATGGTCCTTATCAACTCTTACAGAAAATTGGGAGTGTACCATACAAGTCGGACTTACCTCCATCTACATGAATAAATCTTGTATTTCATGTCTCCTGCTTGAAGAAGGTCATTGGACAGCGAGTACTTGTCCAAACTGAGTTATCGAAGCTAGAGTAGAAGGGCCGATTTATTCTAAAACCACATGAGATCCTTCAAACTCGCACAAAGAAGTTGCATACCAAGGTGATTCAAGAGTATTTAATCAAGTGGAAGAATCTGGCCAACAAGGATGCAACATGAAAAAATGAAGCATTTCTACAGAAGTACCTAGAGTTAGTCAACATTGAGGACCACGTTGGTTTCAAGGGGCGGGGCATGCTACACCCTTAACCTATTACATGTATTAGGATATGTATAGCTGACTTGTGGCTAACATAATCTCTTAACTTGTCTTTGTAATATTCCTTGTGGGATAATCTTGAAATTTGACAAAATTTAATAAAAATTTGCAGCAAATGATATTCTGAAATTTCTAGAAATGAACCAACTAGGGCAGCGAACTGAAATTTATAGATATCTTGCAAAATACTTACCCAAATCACACGAAATTTTATAGAGAGCTTGCTAAGGTGAAAACAAAGACTAGAAAAATATTTTTTGATTTTTCTGAGTAATATATAACTACCAATAATTTTCAAAAAGCCTTAAACTGCTGAAAAACTTCAAAAATTCATAATTATGTGAATACAACTGATAAAAATCTGATTTTCTAGAATAACATCTACTAAATATATAGAAATGATCCCAACCTCCAGATCTAAAAATGGACACTTGGAAACCCTAAAAAACACTGCTGCAAATCTGGAACTGAGTAGATAAAACCCTAGAAAATAGTTGTTCCAAATCTAAACTGAAACCCTTGATGAAGAAGGGTTTTCCTCTTACTCAAACTCAATTTCGATTACTCTCCGAGATCTGATCCAAAAATCTGAATAAAGCTCCAAAATAGCAAACTAGGGAGGATCTTTCACCACCGAAGAGTGCTCTACTAGCTAGGTGTGGATCTTTCACCATCGAAGCTAGGGTTCCTGTGGGATCTTACTCCACAAGCAAAGAAAGTGCAAACAGCAGTTACTCCAATATCAAAATAGGTGAGTGTATGAATGAATGTCTATTCTCCCCCAAGCGCTTCCTTTTATAGCTTCTCATTGCAACAAAAGGCCCAAAAGAACCATAATCACCCCCTTGGGTCTTTTCTTTAATTAATTAAAATAACTTAAGTCGCTTTATTCC
This sequence comes from Taxus wallichiana var. yunnanensis, assembly GCA_018340775.1. NCBI lineage: Eukaryota > Viridiplantae > Streptophyta > Pinopsida > Cupressales > Taxaceae > Taxus > Taxus wallichiana. Next base: position 339,442,084 of record CM031239.1, read on the forward strand.
CCATGCCAAAAAGTGCACTTAAGTCACACCAACAAAGAATTAGAACAGAAAGTACCATATATTCCACCCATTACTTAAGTCATCAACTAAATATACAATAAAGTACCTTAGGGAGCATCTCACAACCTTATTTCACTTAAGTCGCCTCAAAGTACGTGTCAACGTCAAAACCTAACCTATAAGTGAAATGAAGGTACACACCATACCCAATAACAATCAACGTCACTAGCCCCTTGGGCATGACCAACGCTAAGACGGATGAAAGGCCTCCTGAGGCCACCGCTCGAAATGGGGACATTACGGTCTTATCACACCTCTTTATGCTTTTATGTGGTTCATAAGGTCGGTTTATAGATTAATCGTATCCTAAGTACGGGTATATATAGGAGGTAGGGGTTAGGTATTCTATTTTTATTGAAGGTTGTCGAGGTTGCCCCTTCAAAGTGGCCAAGTCGTATATTCTGTTCTACCGATCTATCAAATATCGAGTACCTATTCTATTTTGTTATTATAATTCGAATTATTGTTATTGTTCTACTTTTGTGTTCGATTATGCGATCTATTGTTGAAACAATCTAAAGAAGTCCATTACAAGTGCAGAGCATGGTGGGATGTTATGATCCTTGAGTGCATATTTCACTAATGCACGAAGGTTTTGGTGTAATATTTCGTTACATTTGGTATCGAGCTACCACCTATGTTCTCGTCGCAGAGCGGGTGACAAGGTGGTCTCTGCTGCCCAAAGTCCGGCTACGGAGCATGGTGAGATGTTATGGTCTGGTGTGCAGATTTCACTAATGCCTCGAGTGAGATATTGGTGTAACGGTTTGTTACAATCTACACCCTCACCCTTGTGCTTTACAAACCGTCTAGTCTTGGCTAAAGTGTGTTTTTCAATGCAACTCTCTAGTAAGGCATGTCAACACCAATCCGGCACTATGATAATTCTTCACCGGAACTCCTCGTCTTTATGATTATTTACTAATGCATGCCTTTAGTTTGGTGGATGTAATCTGGAAACAAAACAACATAACACAAGAATACCATCGACTATGATAAGACAGAATGATGACAAATCTGAAATATCAAAATAAATTATAATATTAACATGAAATCATTCTAATCTCACCCATGAGGTACTTGAGTGTTATTGACTTCACTTGCCTTTCACCAAGACTATGGGAGAAACTTTACAATTACACCTCTTAATGGCTTCTTCAACACACCTTTAAACTGATGGCTTCCTTCGCACACTTCCTATAATATTTCTCACTACTTTCTTCTATGCTAAATGAGGGGGGTGGCCTCTCTATTTATAGAACTTCCAGGCTTATCCATCTTATCTCTAAGATAGGATAAGAAATCCACTCTGACGAATCATATTCCATACCTTAACTCTTATCTGTACATGTAAGCTTATCTGTTAAGATAAGATAAACCTTATCATTTTACATGGGTTCCACATTTTTAGACTTTTTACAAATAAAATACACAAAATATTTATGACCTCACTCCTTGTCTTTATTACCAATATAATATTTCTAATTCCTAATCATGTAGACCCTACTTCTCTAATTACCCAAACTTTGACATTTTAACATTACTGGACCACTTACGACAAATATTTACTTTTTACAACATTCCTATTGTACTTTGATCATTCACAGTACTCCACATTATCAGCGGCACCGCATCTTGACGGCGCCGTTATCTTCTATCGACGCTACTACTAATGATACTTAACAACATTATATTCCTAATACATACATTAATGAAATAGAAATTACGGAGGAAAATTTTAGTGTCGACAGGCATTCATGCTTATATACTTTAGCGAGGATTGGAAAAGTTGATTTATCATATGGAAACATTGCTTAATGAAGATTAAGATAAAACAAAGTGACAAGGTCAATAAGCATAGAATTTGTCTCAATTCAGTTTTCCATTTATTAATGTGCTTTAGTGAACTATAACTTAAGAGCACTTTGTATAATTAGTCTAGTGCTTTGTGGAAGACATTGTGAGCTCTGGTCGTAAGAAACAACTCAAATGTCTTACGAATTGAAGGTCTTAGTCTTAGACCTTAACCTTGGGGCTCTACACTCTGGTTGAATAACAATTGAGGAAGAACCTTAATCAGTAGATTTCAAAGCAAGAAAGATCCAGTACTTGCTGAAAGTAACATTTTTGAACAAGTCAACCTCAAACTTGGTTATTAATGGACAAGATAAATCTGTTTAGGGGAGCTTATAGGAAGTTTGGGAAATAAAAACGTTTGACTTTTAGCACGTTACAGTTTCAAGGTCAGATATGAAATTTTATATGCAAAACAGGAACAACTACAAACCCTCAAAAGCTATAATGACATTTTCAAAGATTTTTTTGACTCGAAAAATACTTCAAAGACATCATTATATCAATATGATATAAAAAGAGACAAAGAAAAAGCTTGCGTAACTTTCCAGACCTAATTCATAAATGAAACTATTACATGTGAAAATACACACTGAAAGCTTTCTGATGATATTACATGCCTATATAATATATTCGATCATATGCCCAAGAAATGGCATTTTCTATATTTTTACCATTTCCCTAATGATAGGGCCAACCTGCTAGTGTCCTAGTGTCAGCCAGCCTGACAGCAATGTCAACAACATTAAATGAAATGTTAAATGTATGAATACAACTCTTCCACCTCATTTAATGCATATGCACCTAAATAGAAATAAGATGGAATCTGCCCTGTGATCTTTATGTGATATGACAGACCCACTAGGTGACATCAGCAAGCTAGTTCCCAATTTTTTTATTGTTGTTTTACTTTGGTTACCTTCTGACATCAACAAGAAGCATTTTCTCTTATTTGACTATTGAACTGGTGACATCAGCAAGGTAAGAGGAATGCTGTTCTGACTCTACTTTGCATATATTGTTGTTTGACTGTCTTTGATTGCTGACATTACAGAGTCAGTTGTGACATCATCTAGGCACGACTAACTGATTTTCTATGAAGTGTCGACAACAATTCAGCATTCAAAAACTCTTTGAGTTGTAACAAACACTAGACTGAAATTCTGGATTTGTAGAATGTAATAAAGGTTTTAGTTCTGATGACTTTGACCCCTTTGACTGAAAAACTGTCATAACACAGATATTGTGCCAAATTACATTGACCAAATTATGAATTTCTTGACTAATATAGATGCCATGAAGAGTTGTAGAGCTATATTTCTGTAATTAATGAAGTTGACTGTGATTGAACTGTGAGATGAAAGTCACTAAAGGATAGCTTCTGGCATCAAACTGTAATAGATCTATGAAATGGGAGCTCTCTCAGGATAGCCATGGATGTTGATTTGCAATTGATCTATGAGGTGAGACCCTCTGCGGAATATCTTCTTACATCAAACTGTGATTGAACCATGAGACGGAAGTCCTTCAGGAATAGCCTCTGATATTGAACTCTGATTGAGGTTAGGTGGGCAGCACATGGTTTGGTGATGCTCTTTCTTTATGCTAGACCTTAATGTTTCTTATGGTTTTGTGAGACTTGTATTTTTCTGTTGTGTTTGTGTATCCAAGTAGGATGACCCGCAACAAGCAACACAATACTAACATTGAAGAAACATACCCAGCTAATGGTTGATTTTTTTGTCTAGATTCCCAATGCACTCAAGTAGTATTGGTTGTCTTAGTTTGTAAGATTGGATCACTTCAGATACGTTCTAATTCAGAAAATATAAAATGGGGTGACACTTCAACCGAGGCTATTACCAACAGGTCGGCAAGATATTTGAACCAGAGCACAAAGGCCATTAATAAAATGGTCTACTTGCCAACAGAAAAAATGAACCAGACAAAGATAAAGATAAACTAGTAATTCAGATAAATAAAGCTGGCAGATTGTTCCGTCACAATCAATGGAATGAAAAGCATCAGGCTATTCACCACAGCAAAGAAGTGTATTGCTGCATACATGCGAAAATAAACCAGACAAATAACATATGTTATTCACCTGCTGTGACAATGGATAGGCTCCCCCTTCCACAGGTATGCCAAGATTCTGAAGCAACGAAGCCATATCATTGGATTTGGAAGCAACTTGCTCAAGCTGTGCCCTTACTTGACCACGCAACTGTTCTTTCAAGTCCATTGTTTCTTCATCCTGTGGCCAAATATGATCAGACCATGAAGTTAACCAAAAAGAACATGGGACTTAGAGTGGCTTCAAATAAATGTAGATAAATTATAAACAGAATAGATAAGATAATGTATTTCACAAGTTTTGTACAAATTTCTGTCAACTCTTTTGTTAAGAGCTAACCTAAACTAAGATCCATCATCTATGGTATTTTAGGCACTTTCACAAAGCACCTCTCAAGCTAATTTTATCGTAAAAATACGAGTGAATGGAAGTCTTTAACAAATAGATCATATAACTTTTTACTATACACACAGGCAAAGGAGCCCTGAATCATATCATCTCTATCAGTATCAGGGATGTATTTAACAACAAATCTCTGGATGTACCACCAACAGAAAAAATAAATAAAGAAAACCTTGAACTTGGAAACCAAGCAAGAGTAAAGAAAAAGGGGTCAAGGAAATGGTGACGAGTAAAACGAACTTTCCATTTTCGTACCTTCTTCTGTGTTTCTCTCATTTCTTCAAGACGTTGTTTTTGCCTCCTCTCCATCTCCAGTTTTCGTAGCTTCTGCTCTTATTCGCTTCCGCTGTTGTCGTGCCTCCTCTGCCTAATAAAAAACACTCTTGTATTGACATGAGATATTATAGGCAGAAAAGTCTAATTGGCCCACAACTACTATAGCTTGAACAATCTGTAATTATACAAATCTGCCACAATTCATTGCATGCAATTTCAAAACAAAAGAAAGAAAACAATATACATCCAAGCCATGCATGATAGAAATTTCCTTCAAAATTGAAAGTAGAAACGTTGCTATATTAGTATTTCGTCGAGTAAAGGATTTCCTAATAGTTAAACCAGGTTTACACAACCAATCAAGTGACGGCATATCTTTCATGAGAGATATCTCTGGGGGAGGTCTTTATGGAAATGCTCATCTCTGTTAAGGTTGTGGGCCATTAAAGTTGATAGGAAAGGTGAGGTTGGAATTTCAATTTTGTAAGTTTTATCTCTTTCATGTCATAGGATGCCAGAAATGCACTTATCATGTAAAATCACTATTGGTATCTTTCTAGCTACCCTCCAGATAAGAAGGAAATTTCCATGATTTACTAGCTTCCACTATTGCAGCTTCAGCTGATTCACCTTCCCATATGCCATTCGTAAGCAGAGTTGGTGATTTTTGCCAAAAAGATGGAGGATATTTTCTTCAATAACTACAACAAGATAAATGCTCAACTCCAATAATTCATTTTCCTCAAACACACTCCACCAAAGACATTTATTTTCCTTTTGCATGCAAAAAAACTCAGAAGCAGGATGTGCTGAAGATATTTACATGTTCTCTCTTGTTTGTGTGAAGGCTTTTGATACAATCATGGTGAGGGGGTCTAATAAAGGACAGCCTTAGACCATGCAGCCTGGGAATTTAGCACTCAAGAATGACATACACATACAACCCATATACAGAATGGGAAACAACAACTATCTTCATTGCTTTCAAGGAGGAAATTACAAAACACACACCTACAGACTGCTAAATATGTGGTGCTACGATATCAGTCCATTCCCGAACGCAGCTTACGCATACACCTCTACTTAGACCTGCACACTCATCAATAAGTCTTTTCTTGTAGTTTTCCAGCTACCTGGAGAATAACTCTATCTCCACAAGCCTCTAGCTATTGAGGAAACTCCCTAGCTTGCTGAACTGAACCAGAACAACCCTTCCTCAAATGACTCATGATTGTAAGTTTTTAACAAGGTGTTGCCCAACGACCATTATGTAAGACCAAACACTTCAACTTCCACCAGTGAGCCGTTTCTCCTTCATAATGTAACTTTTAAGCTTCCTAGCATATGAGGCATCTCCCATAGGTGAATACCACTATGATAGATCTATATTTATATTGTGAGCCCTAGATATGACACCATTTAAGTTGCAGCCTAACAGGAAGCATCTAGATAATCAAAAACATGTTTCCCAAATACCACAATCATGTCTACAACATTTGAGATGGCACAAACCAACGTAACTTATTTTCCTTTTTCTAGAAAACCGTGCATGTGCCCCAAACTCTGATTTAGCAATTCACTTCCTTAGGCTACCACAGACAGGTACACATGGCGCAAGGGCATAAGGAGTCCTGTAGTGTATTCTGCATGTTTCTCGAGAAGTGTGCTTTTGAAGCATGTTCTATAAATTTGCATCCCTTTGTGAGGCCATGTAGGATATGCATACAAAATTTGAGATGGTGTGGAGCACTATAGCTCAGTTTAGAGCTCAATCATGAATTTCAGCTACATATCAGGTTTTCAACTATTGTAGCACTGAGTATGAGGGTGCACCAACATAGAAAGATATTTTGATGATCAAGAAAGTACTACAAACCTTTTGAGGTGTCTCAAAATACTGCAACTCAGTCCACCACCAAAGACCAATAGACCCTACTTATTTCTACCAAACCTACACATGTTTTTGGTTGATACAAGATTGTTTGTACCCCTTGGATGCTCCTGCATCAGACATTCGAGGTAGAAAATGTGTGAGCTCCTGCTCAAAAGGTTTCGGCGAGTGGTGAAACCACTATTTTGGCCAATTTGTTGGAGCACAGTGTCCCCTTCCACCTTGCTAGGTACTTGTGATGTTTTCCAATCTGCCTTTCTCCATTTCAAGCCACCTGCAGGCCCATAAACCATCCTTCTCTGCCTAGCTCTAATTTCCCTTCTCTTTACCTTGTGATTGCTTGGGAATAGTACATCACCACCACCAATATGCTCTCTCTCATCTTCCATCTTCTTGTGGGCTTTGACCACCGCTGTCCATCTACCACTACCAAGAGTATTCCACACCAATATTTATTAAGCCTCCATTGGCTTTGAACCAACACTCTCTTTCTAAGCTCAACATCCTTCTCATTTCTGAATTTCTACCTATATAAGCATGTAACTCAAGCTTTCCTTCCTCTTCTAGCTCACACCATTCTTTTTTCCAACCACATAGTCCTTTCTCCCAAGAGTATACCTCATCCTATAACTACAACCACATCACATGCTTGGCTTCCAAAGGCCCACTCATATGAGCTCTTCTTCACAACACTCTCCTCTTCTTCTGTGTATTCACTCATGCCTGCAATAAAACAAGTAAAATAATTATTATGAGAATTAACAATTCCCATGTGCACTAGCTCCATAAACAACACCATTGCTGGAACATCACTCTTTTGTCACTTCCCTTCTGCTGCAACTTCTCTTTGCATACTCTCAAGTTCAACCTTTCTCCATCCCTCAACTGCTGCAATTAACTCATCATATGTAGGATCATAGGAACTAGACAATCTCATATGCATATCCTCCAATGATATCTCTATTGAGACACTACTTTCTTCCCCATTCAACTCTTCCTCCAAATCAGCATCATGTGCATTCAATTGCACTTCATTCACCTCCGATTTCATGTCTCTAAAAGACATGTTGTTGCTGCAATATCTTCCTCCTACACATACCTAGGCTGATAACAACATCAGCTCCTCTATCTCATTCTTTTTTCTCTTCTTCTCTCTCTTCATCTTCTGTATATCAACTACATGCTGATTACTATCTCCTTTCCTCATTCTCTTCGGCATCACAAACATGCCACGTGTGAAGAAACTTGCACTCTCGTTTCCCATATGAAAACAACGAAACCTTTGACTGGTAAGAGTCTCATCTTCAAATGCTATATGGGCTTCTCCCACATACACAACACCGTGTTCGTCCTTCATTCTTCTTGGTAGAAACATATCCACCTTCTCCATCTCATTTTTTCCTCTATGCCACATAGATGGCATTCCTCCTCTTTCCTCGTTGTCAAGACTCCAAATGCTCTTTAGATCAACCTCGACCAAGAAATTCCTAGCTTGTCCTACAACTTCATTCTGTCTTGAGATGGAGAATGAATGCATATTTTCCTTTATCAACCATTGTCCTTTGGAGAATTTTTTTCCATTTTGTCAATTTCTTTTGCGAGTCTTATTTCCCACCTCCGACTGTTGTTTCAAATGCCTTCCCACTTGTCTGTCCTCTTGGGAACATCCTCTGAATGAAACCATCTGCTGTTCACTTTCCATTGCCTTCATTTCAACATCAAGATAATATTCTACCACTGCCATATCCATAACAAACAACTCTCCAGCTGCTGCAATAGCTTCTCCTTGTTCAACTTCTCTTGATTTATCATGCACATGAGATTGTAGGGCTGAACTACACCTTTGTCTCTCCTTTTTCATCTTATACACTGATGTACCTGCACAAAAATCTGTAACACTATGGGAATCAAGAGTTCCGACAAACACTTTTTCCATCTCTACACCATGCCAAGTAAGCATGTTTTCCAACTCTGCATTCTCATCAAATCTTGTACTCACAGGATGGACTATAAATGGTCTATTCCCAACTCATAAACCCAAGTCTCTACCCTATGACCACTATTCACTTGTATTTCTACATCTACTTCATATGGATGGCCTTCAACTACATTCTTGTTCAAAAAGGTATTTTTCAATAACTAAACTTTTTTCTTCTTTTTGCATCTTCATGCTCTTTAGGCACTTACAATGGATGACTAAACTCCTCTCAACTTCCTCTATCTCTATCCTCTTTCACAAGGATTTCTTCATTTATGGACTGCTCACAACCTTCTCTCATTGTTGCTCTAAGGAATAATCATTTGTTTCTCACGATGCAACACCTCTTTTGAATTCTTCTCATTTCTTGCTTTGCACTCATCTTCGTATACAAACAAATCAACATTAGACTAGAAATGGGATTGGACATCTCCCATACGCTTCTCCTTCATTGGTACCTCCACTATACCTTCATATTCTTGCAACAATACCACTTCAATCTCTCTCTCTACATTCTTCTTTATTGCTATCTCATCTGTACCATAATTTCCTTACAACACTACTACTGCAATCTCTCCTACAATCTTTTCACTGTTACCTCAGTTGTACCATCATCTCCTTGCAAAATATCAGCTGCAATCTCTTTTCTACGCTCTTCTTCATGAGGAATTCATCCTCCATAGGTTACACATAGCCCCATTCTCAAAGCACTGTGTAAAGCCTCTTATACTCTCTATGTTCATCAAAACAGTTCATAGCTGCCTGCATGACAGCTCCACTCTCCCATCTCCTTTCATGGAGATCTTCTCACCATTCATCATAACATCATCCAAGAGAAATTATTTGTCCTTCTCCTCTCTCTTGCTGTTATTCAAAACAAACTTGTGTTGCTCACATGGCCACTTCATTGTTTCCTCCTCTCTCTTGTTATTCAAAACAAACTTGAGTTGCTCACATGGCAACTTCACTCTCTCATTGCCTTTCAAGGGAATCTTCTCCTCTTCACTCTCAAACCTCCATTCTTTAAGTTTCTTTAACCACTCTACTTGCATTTTGGGATGCACTATGTATTCCAATCTTGGAAACCAAATGTTCTCATCTTCTCAGTTCTTCTTTTCCCATTTCTTGTCTCCTCTCTTAGAGAACTCTCCAACACAAAGCTGCACACCAAAAAAACTTGTGCTTGCAAACTCTATCCTCCTAGGGTCTTCAATACGTTTCTCTTCAAAGTAACACTCCAACTCCATTATCCATCTTGTTGGATCTTCCAAGTTCTTTCTAACTGATAAAACAGGAATATCGCCATTAGGATCAACTTCTCCTCTCATTATGACCTTTACTATTCTCTTCTCTTTTGGTCTCCTCTCCTCTTATCACTATGGGGTTTTTTTAATAACTATCTTTTCTCTGCTTGCTGGTCTTCTTTCCAAGGCATCCAATTTGGACACCATTTCATCCAACATCTTCTATACTATTGCAATTTGTGACTTCGGGTCACTTTTTCTCTCTCTTGACTCTTCTCTGAGCTATCTCTTCCACTCTTTGTTTTCTACCCATCGACACACAATGGAGAACAAACTCTTCTTTCTCATGTGCAGACTGCCTCACTTTCAGTGTTTTATTTGCACATTCCTCTACACATTTCTTATCAACGGAAACTTTTCCTCTTCTAGTTCTTTCTTTTCCCATACTTTCAACAATTTCTTCAATCTTAACATCCGGTGTTTCACCTTATCTTCTCCCATGTCATTTACAGCTCCTCTACATTGTGCAATCTCCATAACATCCAGTCTTTCTTGGATTCCTCTCAACATCTCTTCCAAGTCTGTAACTCCATGGACTCTACCTCCTCTTCCAAGAGGTATTCCTCTTACATGTGACATTTCTACCTCTCACAACTCTCTACAATTGCAGAAATTTCTCACACCTACAAGGCTACAACAAACTCACTAAATCCTCACAAGACATGGCCCAACAAGAAAAACCTTGCTCTAATGCCACTTGATGCAGTCATGGTTAGGGGTCCAATAAAGAACAGCCTTAGACCATGCAGCTTGGGGACTTAACACTCAAAAATGACACACACATACAGTCTCTACACAGAATGGGAAACAACAACTATCTTTATTGCTTTCAAAGAGGAAATTACAAAACACACACCTACAAACTACAAAATATGTAGTGCTACAAGTGTGGCTCACTCCCACAGCTCTACTCAGACCTGCACACTCTTCAACAAGTCTTTACTTGTAGTTTCCTAACTGCCAAGAGAAAAATCATCTCCACAAGCCTCTCAGTATTGAGGAAACTCCCCAGCTTGCTGGTTTTAACCAGACCAACCCTTGCTCGAATGACTTGTATTTGACAAGGCATTGCCCAAAACAATTATGGAATCGCAAACACTTCAACTTCCATCTACCAGTCATTTTTCCTTCACAAAATGACTTTTAAGCTTCCCTGGCTTATGAGGCATCTCCCATAGATGAATGACACTATGATAGTTCTACAGTTATGCCGCAAGCCCTAGATCTAACACCATTTATGCTGCATACTGATAGGAAGAATCCACATGGTCAAATACACTTTTTGGAGGCAAAAGAAGCGCCACTTTGTGCCATGTTTTGGTTTGGCAGTTCACTTCCCTGCGATACTGCAATCATATTTGCAAATTTTGAGATGGCACTGAGCATTGTAGCTCATTTTAGAGCTCCAGCATGAATTTTAGCTACGTATCAGTTTTTCAACTATTGCACCACTAAATACGAAGGTGTGCCAACTTAGAAGAATATATAGATGATCAGGAAAGTACCACGAACCTTCTAAGGTGACTTAAGAATACCGCAAATCGGTCCACCACAAAGGACCTAAAGACACAAATCATTTCTACCAAACCTACTCATGTTTTTGGTTGATGCAAGACTACATGTACCCCTTGGATGCTCCTGCATCAGCTTCACTTTCGGATTTTAGAGTTGAAAGAAAATCTTAGAACTCAAACAACAATATGGGGAATATCCCTAGAAGACTACCTCAAGAGATTTGATTATCTTTTAAGTAGATACCCCCAACATAGCCTTGAAGATCTTGACAACTGTCTTCTTACATGCCCTAAAGGATGAATCACAACTTCAGTGATGTTTCTTAATGATTTAAGGAACTTTGTAGGAAGTATTCCCAATCATCAAGAAGATGGGGTAAGAATTCTACAAAAACTTCCTTGATTAGATCAGATCAACGCATCCCATGTTGCTAGAATTGAAGTATGTGACATGTTAGGCGACCTCAAACATGATATAATTTCCTCGCTTGTAGCACAATTTGATACATTGTAGATCAAGAGCAAGAAGAAAGAAGATGATAGAATTCTGGGCATATTTTTTTCCAAACAATGAGGGAATGTTCAGTTAATGAGGTGAGTGAATGCTGATATATTTATTATAGAAATTGCTATACTACGAACTGTACCTTTTTGCAGCTGATTCAGGTAGTAACTAGTGTAGATGAGAAGATGTCACAGCAATTTTACTATGAGATATGTGAAATCATTGGCAACTTAGCCAACTACAGGTAGGGACCTCTTTCCATATGTATCCTTGTAGAACTGGAATCCCACCATTTTAGCCAATAGGTATGCAGTTTAACTAGTGATGCTCCACCTCCTCAATTTTTTGGACAATGCTAGGATACCGATACGCTGCCCCCAGGGGGTCTGGAGTGGGTACGGAGCGTACCCAATACGGATATGGCGCCGTACCCGGCTGTACCCACAGGGTACACAGCGTACCCTGCCTGCTTATCCTGCGCCATACTTGTAAATAGTAATATTAATATTAGTCTTAGGTCGTAGACCTTTAGTCTTTTAAATTTAGCCTTAGGTTTCTTTTCATTTTTAATAGTTCTTTTTATTAATGGTTTAAAATATTTTATTTTATTAAAAAATTAAATTCTATTTTATTTCATTATGTTATGTAGTTTGGGTAGTCGGGACTTAGTTTAGGTTTTGGACTTATATTATTTTAGATTTCGTTTTTTTAATTTTTAGTTTAAATTCTTTAATAGTTTTTTTAATTAATTTCTTTAAATATTTTATTTCATTAAAAATTAAATTTTTATTTTATTTTATTTTGTTATGAAGTGTTAATTTGAAGTTTTTAAATATTGACTTTTTAAATTTTAATATTTATAAATCCTTAGATTTAGCATTTAATATGATAAATTTAAAATTTTAAAAAATTAAATAATATAAGATATAAATATTAAATTTAAAATTTAAAAATATCTAAAATTTAACATATAGAAAACATTAAATAAATTTATTTGCAAATTAATTTGTAAATTTAAATTTAAATTTATAAGTATATTATAATGTACATATATACGAATATTAAATATATTATAAGTTTTAACTTTTATATATATTTTTAATATGTGGTTAATAACTTAATTCTTATTTAGAAGGCTGAAATTTATCTGAAATTTATATATTTTTTAATTTTTATATATTTTTTGTACTGCCGTATCCGGGGCCAAAAACAATTTTGCCGTATCCGTGTATCGGATACTCCATACCCACTCCCGTATCCAAAACGTATCGGCTACTTAGGGACAATGTAATTACTGCCATGTCGAATACAAGAGCACCTACTACTGAGTTAAGGGCCATTTGTTGGGCCTTAAGTGTGGAATTGGAGCATGTAAATCAGTGAATGTTGCCCAACGAAATATGATGTCAAAAGAGGATAATATTGGCTTGGGGAAGGTGGCAGCAGCAAGTAGGACACAACAATGAGGATCCTCTTCCATTTTTGATGAAGCCATCCAACAAGTTTAGGAGTGGGACTGCACTTCAGCCAGCAAGAAAGAGGCCAGCTCCTAGTGGTGGTCCAATGGACAGGATCTTTCAACAAGAACAATGAGATGAGGTTGATCTTACCATTGGGTTCTTTTTCTATCTCAACTTCATTTCATTTAATGTTGCACGGTCTCCTTTGTTTTTGGAGATGTGTCAAGCTCTACTTGAACAGGCTCCAACTAGGTATGTGCCTCCTAGTTTAGAGAAGCTTAGAACCACATTGTTGGTTAAGGCAAAGGAGGTGGATAAAATTCTAGCACCTATTAAAGCATCATGGCCCTCGTCATTGATGTAGTAACTAGTTGTAAGTTGTGAGATGTTTCAATATTTTGTTATTGTTCTAACATCCTTTGTCTATATTTCATTTTTTGTAGTTGTAACTTGTAAAAATTTTAATATATTTAATTTTTTTAAATATATATATATATAAAATGTGTCCCATGTGTCCTATTTTTGGGGTCGAAGTGTCCCATGTCGGATACTCATATTTGTGTGTCCTGTGTGTCTCGTGTCTTCATGTCAAATGACTTAGAGGAGAATACAAACATCATATCTCTAATGGAACACCTCAGCACCATAAAAAGGGCCCCATAGAGTATGTCTCGAACTTCAACATCAAATTCGAAAAGACTTGGGAAAGAATACCCCAAGAATGTAGACCCCTACCAAGTATGGCATTTTTATTCTACCTAAGAGCCTTTGATCTCGATTTTGTTGTTTTGATTCAATCTCTCATTGGTAGTGCCCTTCCTCATGCCTATGATATAGCTATTCAGGTAGAGAAGAGCCTCGTCCCAAGTTGGTGTGATGAATCCCATCCCCATTTTCCCCCTCCTTCCTAAGCATTGTGACAGTCCCTCAACTTTCCATGCACTGTTGAGAACCTTTCCAAGCCACCTCATAAGAAAAACCTCTTCATGTCCCAATCATCCCCTTAGCCTTGCGAGAAAATTCCCAACCACAACCTAAAGTGTTGCCTACCATCCAAACTTTTATGAAGGAAAATTGGGAGGTGTTATCAGCCAATTTTGACTTAAAAATTATTTTAAAAATAAAAAAAAAAATAAAAATGAAAATTTTGAAATTTTTCAAAAGTGTTACTTTGTGTGGTTCATTGCCCTCATCGCGATCGTCTCATTTTTGTGATCGTTTCGGTCTTCGTTTCCTCCTTTTCGGGCAAGAACTCCTCCCGCCAGGCTTTAAATCGCATTAAAATACATTAAAATTAATTAATTCATTCATTAATTAATTAATTGCACCTTGTTTGATATAATTAATTTTTAAATAACTTAGGAGTATTTAATTAAATAAATATTAATTGAAAGTTCATTCGACAAATTTTTATTGCGGGGAAGAAAGCTTATGCTTCCAACTGCCGGGTATGCCAAATTGGCTTCCCGAACCCGGATTTCCCTTTTCTGGCAATCTTCTTTAAATTTCCCACTTGTGGGATTTTCTCCACCAATTGTCAAATCATGGATTGGCTAACAGGGTAAGAAATCTCCCAATTTCCCACATGGGGAAATTGAACGGGATTACCAGCCCACTTTGCCATTCCCGTTGGCAATTGGCCGTTGCTTTCCCCATTTCCCCTAGCACTTAATTCCACTACCCGGGAAGAGAGGAAGTTGGATTAATCCTCATAACTTCCTCCGTCAAACTCGTTGGAAAGAGTCGTGCGAAGCTTTCCGATTGCTTCTTATTTCTTCTGAAGGACATAATATTTTGTCACATCCCACAATACTGCGAACGCCAAGTAAGAAGATTTTTGTATTACAGAGAAATCCACGCCTGAGAATACATTAAGAAGTAAAGAAGGAACATTTCCCACGCACAGCCCAAGGGAAAACTACCAAAGAAAGATCATTACCCACGTTTTGAAAGAAGGAACAGTCCAAATACAAGAATGCGCAGGTTTAGAGGACAGTTTTTTTCCACACATGAGGAGAGAGAAGGACAACAAAAGACAAAAATTTTCTTTCCACGCATTGGCAGGGGAAGCTTTAAATCATTTGTTACCCAAACATCCTCCACGCATTCTCCAGAGAAACCACGCATCAGGAGCGCATAAAAAGACCACATGGGGAAGGCAAGGAGCAGTTTTTTTCAAACACCAAGGAAGATAGTTATTCCACGCGCCCAATCAAGGAAGAATCCACGTGGAAAGGAGAAAAGGCAAAGAAATATTAAAAAAGAATTTCACGCGCCAGGAGTTTAAAGGAAGAATACCACGCATTGAAGAGGCGACCAGGAGGAGACACACTAAATTTAACAAAGCCCACGCATTGGCAAAGGGAAAGCTTTAACATTCTCCACGCACTCTCCAAACATTCTCCACGCATTCTCCGGTCAATCCACGCGTGAGGTAAAAAGAGGACAGTCTCCAATAAAAAAAGTCTCCACGCATTCATCTAAATAGTCCAAGGCCACGTGGAGGCAAAAATGCACAGTTTTAAAAAGAATGAGTCAAGATAGCAAAAAAAACAAGAACAACACAGGTTTCCCACGCGAGAAGGAGGACAATTTCCCACGTATGAAGGAGAAATTCCATCACGCCCAGCCCACGCAGCCTGAAGGAGGAGTATACGCAGGAGTTTGACAGCAAAATACTCACGCAAGAACAGTCCAGAATCCACGTGGAAAGGAGGAAGTTGGAAAATTTTTAAAAAAAAGAGAGTCTTTAAATTCCAACGCATTTTCCAAGGAAGCAACCACACGCCAAGAACAGAAGATCTCTACGCACAGCCAAAGAAAATAATAAATTTTGCAAAGAAGAACATTAAATATTTCCTATTTCCGCCACAAGGAATCATGCATTCTCAGGAGGATTCACGCACTAGAAGTAAAAATCAAATATCGGGATATTAAAATCGGGTGATTTTGTTTATTTTAAATTAAAAATAAATAAATAATCATCACCGAATCAAGAAATTGTAACTTGATCAAGTTATTGTCATTATTATTATTATTATTATTATTATTAAAATAATAATAATAATATTATACGAAAATATTTTTCTTGCATCAACGGGGTTTCGAGACTGAGACCCGGCCCCGTTTGCGTTGTCTTGCGTGCCTAAGTCGTTCTTCTGTAAAATTCATAATGGCCGAAAAATCCAAATCTGCGGGGAGATCAAGGAAGCCAGTGGAGAAATCTAACAAATCCGCCCTGAAGTATGAATTCCAAGGAATTATCCCTCCCAGTTCCATTAAGTCAGCATATGACAACATCAACGATACAAACTGGGGTCACGTCACGTGCAACAGATTTTGCGGCGGGTGAAAATTGAAGGCAAAACCATTTTCTCAGATAGACTTTACCATAGTGGTCTACCCCAAGCAAGCAACATTTCCTGTCTCGGTGCAGTGTCCAGAATTGGTTATTGCTTGCATGGAGCATTATGATCCTGAGAGAACGAGGAATTTTTAAAGATAATCGCGAGCCTTTCCTCTTAATCACACCAGAGCACATTGAGGAATTGCTCGGCA
This sequence comes from Taxus wallichiana var. yunnanensis, assembly GCA_018340775.1. Taxonomy (NCBI): domain Eukaryota; kingdom Viridiplantae; phylum Streptophyta; class Pinopsida; order Cupressales; family Taxaceae; genus Taxus; species Taxus wallichiana. The sequence goes on from CM031239.1 coordinate 339,458,960, forward strand.
TACCCGACTTTCCCGAGAATGCGGATATCACTCGCCAATCAACACAAGAATTCTGGGATGAAGAACCCCTGAGATGGAGCAAGATGGTTAACAACTGGTTAGTAACCAAGAGACCTCGAATTGACAGGCTTCCCAAAGAACTATACCGTGTTGAGTTCGTGGAAGAAATCAAGGACATGATTACTCTCCTAAGTCGAGTTTTCGGTCTACCTTCTGCTAGGATTTTCCACCCATGGATGTATCAGTTTATCTATATCATCCTAGCCAAGAAAGAGTTTGTGGATTGGGCCACCATCATCAGTAACACCCTTCACAAACAATTGATAGAAGTTAAGATGACTGGATGCTTCTACATGACATCGTATTTGACTTATGCGGTAGCAAGAAGAAAGCTATTTTCGGGACTTGAAACGAGAGGAGTCATGGGTCCATCGAATAGTGTTTTTCATTATTACCCTCAACTCAGTTTCAAAAATAGTTCTCACCATTTTAGAAGAGTCAACGATGCATTCACCTTCCGCGTGATCCGGAACCTGAATCGGAATACTGAGGAAAGGTTTTCTAAAGAAGCCATGAGTGTCATTTCCCAATGGGGAACCTGGTTTATTCAATTTTCATCTTTTTCTTACATTCGCGTGAGTGGCTTTGTTGGTACCCCGTGGAAACTTCCTAAGTACGTCAGTGACAGATGGGCATTAATGGAGCTGGCACGACAATTATTCCAAGTTCATTGCCTTCTTAGTGACAAGCACCGTTCAGAATTCATTTCCCAATCCAAATCGGGAATACCAATGTCTAAATCTTTTTAGTGCACAACTCATGGAAAAAGAGTTCGCTCTCATAACCATCCATCCATATGTGAAGAGAGCCCAGATTTGATATCAATGGATATATGCAAAAGATTAGGGGCAAAGTACCAACATAATCCTACCATGGAAGATTTCTGGGCTGCTTGTTCAGATGAACATGAGGTAAGAAGACGGGAGTACTCTCGCCTAACACTTGCTTAGATCAAGGCCTTCCGCATCAAGAGTCCTCCCGATTCATTCATAAATGATGATGAGGATGTCATCGATCCCTCATATGATGTCGTTGCCTTTACCCCATTGCCTCGAATCAATTGGACCAAAAGAGATGAATTTTCTCTTGATGGCAAGAACCAACCAATTATTGAAAGAAGCATATCTTGGTATGACAGAGAACTTGCCAAATTGCAATCAATTCTAGATCACGTTTCGGGATCACAAAAATTGCCAATACGAGGGGGCCTCCATTCGACCAAAGTCTCTTCTCAATCAACCTCATTACCATCCAATCATACACATCAAGCAAGAAAGGAGTGGTTGCCAAAATCCACTTCGCCAAGTAACGTGTCACAAGGAGAGAGATCTAAAGATCCTAACCCTGAAGAAGGAAGAGAGCGTGTGTCCGGATTTTCTACCTCGAGTAGAGATTCTTCTACCCACATCGTTAATAGTGTTCAGAAGCTAGTAGTAAATGATCCTCAGCCATGCTTCAAACAAGCATCCACTCAAGTGCAGGTAATTCAAATATCAAACACTTCAGAGCATGTAGTTCATGAAGGGATTTCCCAAAATCTCCCGAATAATCAGGAAGTGGATATTGAGGTTGTGTCTCCTCAAATCGAGGTCGTAGATAGGATTCAAGAAGGATCTCATGATGTCGGAAATAATGAGAATATTGATTCGAACTCTAGGATTCTGTATGCTGAAATAGTGAATGATACTCCTTCCTGGGTTGATTCCAAAGTGAAGAAAAGGAAGAGAGTTGTCAAGCCAATTGACATTGATTTTGATGCCCTTTTCAAACTTTCGAATGACGCCATTCCTAAGAAGCCTAAGGTGCTTTCTCGAATAATGGTGGATAATGATGGAAACAAATTTGCAGACCTTGCCATTCCACAAGTTGATAAAGAGCGCGATGCTATGACACCTGCCGACTACGAAGTTTCCAGACTTGGACTTGGAAGATCTACATTAGAAAGTGACATGGCGATGGCTCGAGATTCAATTGATATCGTGCTAAAGAGACTTGAGAAATACAAGTCTCAAAACTCTCAGCTCAAGGCCGAAAAGAATCAATTGGTGGAATATGTTCAACATTTGATAAATCCCATATCATCCACCTTCCCAGTACCTGATGCAGTGGCTGCCCCAGATGAAGATACTCTCAATTTGTCAAAGGAAATAAACACATTGGGCCATGTCACTAAAACTTGGCTTTTAGAGATTCTCGTTTTAGGCCAAGGGACGATCAAGACCACGGTTAAGCTTCATGAAGATGTCAGTGCGTATCTTGATCCAATTCTTTCTTTCAAAGAAACTTTTGTTTCTACTATATCAAATTTGGATGAGATATTGCCCAATTTACAGGAAATGACAAGTATGGAATCTTCAATTTTAGCTATTGAAGGAATTCTCGAATTTGAACATCGAGGGACACGTTTTCTTTGGTGTCTGCATCTCAAATCAAGAAAAACACTTCTCGAGGATTCTATGATCCATTATGAAAGCATGTGCAATGAAGCCTTCACTTCACTCTCCTTGATTCAGGAATTCATGGCTAAGATTCCTTGTAACCTCGTAAATGAGCATAATCAAAGGTGTTCATCGGAGGTGGAAGAACAATTTTCACAATTGTTTAAGGACATGTACACTCCCGCCAACAATTTCTCGTCAGTTTCCATGGAGCGGTGCATCAAATTAAAGAACTTATTTGAGAATGCTCAATCCAAAATTGTTAATTTAAATGATATGCCAAGTAGAATTCTTGAATTGCAGGTATTTTGTGAGGCTATTCTTTGACCAAGTGAACCTCCAGAAGAAGAAAAGATGTTTGAAACTTTAGGAAGGTTTAGATCCTTTCAACTGGCAAAAGCGGCAGATCCTAATTTCACCGCGGTTCAGGGAGTTGATTTTCTTGGTATCTAACAAAGTGGGAGAGTCCATTTCTCATACGCTTGAGATAGGCGGACCCCATTTCAATGGATAAGGCACTAATTATTATTGTATATTTTAAAAGGTGTTGTTATTTGTTTTCGGAAACTATGGATATTTTAAGTAATTTCTATTTTTGAGTTGTCTTTAATAAAGTTGTTGAAAAAGTCAAAGGTCACTTAAGTGCCTTATTTAATGATCATGTAAAACCCTAACTACTTTATAACCAACTTTTGGGTTATAAAAGGAAGTGAGGGGCTCATTTGTAAAGGGTGACTTTGAGAGAGGAGAAGAAATACTTTTGTGTGCAAGCTTTGTTTCGAAAAGAAACTTTGTGTTCTTTTGTGAAAACATTTTGGAGTCAATGAAATACGAACTTTGTGTCTCATTCATCATCTCTTGTAACATTTGATGTTCTTATGTTCATTAGATGTTAGGTGTTTGAAACTTGCATGCAAAAGATTATCTTTGATCTTATTGTCAACGTTATTAATCGGTTGTTCTAGTTCACAGTGATCAAGCTCTGATTATCTACTTGCTCATGTGTGTTCCCTTTTACACGTTCTTGTTTGGCTAACTCAAACTCCGTTTTATTTGTGTTGGTTATTCATCTTTCCTCTTCATGCAATATTAGGCTCTGTTTTTACCTAACTCTTGTATGTTCTTTCAGTTCATTCCATTCCACTCCTTTCCTTCATTCCATTCCATCTCCCTCATTCACTTTTCTTTCCATTGATGTTCCAAAACACCCCCATATACAATTTTGAATGTACAGATGTAAATACAGTTTTGGTTTTCAATAAAGGCAGCCTCACCTTCATTGAGGAGGGACTTCGTTCCCATACTGTTGCATGTCATTTGCATGTGTGCAAATCCATATGCTAACAGGAGGTTGTGGTAACTTGAATACTTGCTTTGTTTGGATCCGTACTATTTTCAAACCCGGGAATGAACAAAGGGTTGTGGATGGAAGAGTTTTTTCATTTTCAAAATAAAGAGGACATCCTCCGTAACAATATGCAAGCACCCAAGCTAGCTACGACAAATGAATGTCCAGTCAACTTGGAGAATTTCCATGAGTGAGAGGATATCAAGCGTAATTTCTTGGTCACCCTTGAATTGCAGTGAACGCATCAAAGACGATCATTTCCATCAGTTGGAGAGGCAAATCAACGAAGTAGAACTCAAGTAGTCCCCTCTCGAAGGGCTGAAATGGGATAGAATCTGGCTAATTCTCTCGCCTACTAAGGCAAGCTTCATCAATGAGCTTAACTACAAAAAGAGGTTAAAATATCGGAGTGGATTGACTCTAATAAATGACGATGATGCTTTGTTTCCTCCTAGCCAAAGAGTTTCTGTTATTGAAGATGACTAGGTTGAGCAAGGTGGAATGTTGAAAAGAGGACAAACAAGTCGCATTTACCAAATGCAGCAACCCTAATTGTGCTACATGTGTAGAGCTCGTTGCCACCCTCAAAGACCACAATGATGAGGAGCCAAAAACTTAAGACCAACTTAGAAGAAGGGGACGGTGTTTTTGCATATTTTGTCTGCATGTTCGAGATTGGGGATGATATTTTTAAAGGATGTGGGCCTTTTGCCTTGAGACAAATGTCCAATCAAATATCAAGTCCTTTTAAGGCCTGACCTAGAGTTGCCTCCGATCATGCTCATAGCAGAGCATGAGTTTCAGTTCACCGAAAGTCAGTCGATACACAATCTAGAGAAAGGTACAAAAGAAGGGGTGTCTTTTGTGAGCAAGGTTGATAATTTAAAGGAGGAGCACAAAGACTTATCCTTGTTCCTCTCACTTACCGTGGCTGCCACGAAGCTCATTACATGGCCACGAATCATCAAAAAGGTAGTTACTCCCAATCAGTCAATGGCTTTGTAAATTCTAGCTTTGTACATTTGTTAGAGTAGGTTAGAATAGGTTTTGTTTTCTGCAAATAAGTTCTTTGCACACCTTGCATTTTCCACTTGGAATATGTATGTATTTTAAAGTTTTGTACAAAGTTTTTGAGGCCTTCCAGGAGGATGCAAATTTAGAAAGGAGTTGAAGCAATGTTCTCATATAGACTCTATGCCCAATAGATGCTAGAAGACTATCGGTTCTTTACACTTAACAGGCAAGTGTCCCCGTGTGTCGCCATAAATATTAACCAAGATGTGCCCCGCCCATTTTTGTTAACCTTGTACTCTCAAAGGACCAAGACTCTTAAGCACTTGTCTCATTTTGCAACACTTTGTTCATACCGCAAGCCACGAAACATTTTGTGTAGTCAGCATATCACTCTTGCATTCCATGAGAGCCTATCTTGAGCCGCGATACATTTTTTCAAGCCGCAAGCACTCTACTTTGTTGCATTACACATCTACACTATGTGACATGACCCACACATCATTGAAATGTCTTGGCTTGTCCTCTACGCTAAGACTAAGTCACGCCATGTCGCACCCTTTTGATCCCAATTGTAGAGTGCTAGCAATGCCATCCCTATATGTTTTTTCTTTCCTCCACTTCATTCCTAACCATCTCTTCGTTGCAGGCCCCCATTTCTTCTTGTCGCGTCATGTTGTCACCCGCGTGTAGCCATGAAGTATTGCCCCAAGCCGCGGAAGCTTGTTCAAGCCACACCACTCTCTATATCTAGCCGCAAAAACTCTGTCGATAGCAGCGAAGGTCTCTAAGTGTCGTGGATCATTACGTGAAGCCACACTATTCAGCATTTTGCCTTTATGCTTCTGTTCATGAAGCAGAACATTGTCATCCCCTGCCTTTCCACTTCCCAACGCCCCAACAGTTTCAGCAACCCACACTCTTTTATTTTAGTCGCATCCTTGATGTGGCATTCTCTCTCCTACATTCTTCTGCTCAATTGAGGACCCATAGGGATATCCTTCAGTTCCTGGTGTTTTCTTTGTGCTGCCATGTGCCTAGATTTGTTCGCTCTCTTCTTCTATGCCACAAATCACTTCCACCAACTCCTATCACATAGCAGCGATGTTTCAAACTACCCTTATGTCGCAAGAAAGCTGCAACAATCATGGAGCTCACCCTTCTTCCTGAAGTGGTTACGGAGTTTAATGTCTGATCTAATGCAATGCAACTGGGACATTAATGCAAGCTCTGCAACAGAAGACTTTTTGGGTCACCACTTGGTCTAGATGGTTGTTGGTCCCTTCCAAATCCATTGTTCACTGCCAAAATCTCCAACTGTCTCTCAAGATCAAATGTGTCACTTTAAATTTCAAATTCTGCAACAAGGGACAATCTGTCACTCTTCATTCATGACATCTTTGACTAGTTTCTCAAGTATTTACAGCTCTACCCTGTATTTTCTATAAAGAATACAGCTTGTTCTGCTTTGAGGATTCTCCTCCTCTCTAGAATTTGCTTGAATTCACATCTATGTGTGGTGTTTTATCCTCTATGTTGATGAATGTAATGCGTGTGAGGCCTCATTTTGTAGTCTAATACGGTTGTGTATACTTGATCAACAATGAAGTTATTGTGGCTTATAAATGCCCTACTCTTTTCTCGTCTTCCTAGATCTCTAGCAAATCATTCTTACCTACTATTATGTTGTCACTTTGTGTGTGTGGACTACACTTGCATTCATCTACTATACTATGTTAGCCTCAAACACAAAGAGGAAGAGAGATTCCTATTTCACTCTTGGCGAATCACCAGCCCTTTTTCATTTTGTTTCTCTTCCCCATTTTCCCGCTATTGTTAGATTAAGTAGTTAGTAATAGTATTAGGTGTAGAAGAAAATGACGACCGACACTCTCGGAGGTTTGCTTCAAGTCGTAAGTCCCACACTTGAGAAGCAATCCCATGTTGTGTTGATAGTGAAGCAATCTTCACAGACAAACACTTTCAACCACCAACAGAGCTTACCAAAAAGGCCCGGTCACAGAAAGGGTTGGTAGTTCAATGGTAGAGCACGTCAACATGCAAATGGGAGGTTCTAAGTTCAAGTCCTAGCTAATCAATAGAATATAACAATGTTATTGATTGTTCATTCTTTGATCCTGGTGCATCATGTCATTTTACATGTCACAAGGACTGGTAAGTAAAATTCATTGTTGATTCCGATTATACAAATTTTGTAGACGGTAAGTCACATGCAACGGAAGGCATAGATGACGTCCAAATTATTTTGAATGATGGTATGAAATTCTTAGTTTGGGATGTTAGGTATGTTCCAAAAATGAGAAAGAATTTGTTATCAATTAGCCAAGTTAAAGGTACTCCTAAATTGATGTGAATTACCATGATAAGAAACATATTGTCTCATATGCCAAGCAGGAAGAATGTTTGCCCTTTGAATTGGGCAAGGAGGGTTGTACAGGTTAGTTGATCCTGCCACATTAAATTTGCATGTATTGTCTATGTAGGACAATGCTAGCATCCTTTCCATGAAAGGTATGGCCATTTGAATTTACAATACTTGGCCACACTTAGCTGGACTAATATGGTTCAAGGATTGCCTTTTATACAGGATAATCAGGACATGTGCAGGATGTTTGGCTGGAAAACAAAACAGAAATCCATTTCTTCCTGAAGGTATGTGGCATGCCAGAGAGGTTCTTGATTTCATTCATGCAGATCTATGCAAACCATTATGGAAATCACCAACTGTTATAGGAGCAAGATATATTCTTCTTTTAGTTGATTTCATGTGGAGAATGTGAGCCTCCTTTCTAAAGAAGAAATCTAAATGCTTTAGTGCCTTTGTCAAATTCAAAGTATTGATAGAAAAAATTACTAGAGGATGAACAAAAGCTCTCATGCCAAGTAATGGAGGGGAGTTTACTTCCAAACCGTTAAAGGATTACTGTGAGAAGGAAGCGATTCAGAGGCAGTTGTCAACTCCGTATGCCCCTTAGCAAAATGGGTTGTTGAAAGGAGGAACAAAACTATTATATGCAGATGGCCTAGTACATGATGCACAAATTGGGGTGAAGCAATTCATACAGTAATAACTAATATATGCCCTAAACAGAAGTTTGGGTAATGCCTTGCAGGATATTGCTCCTAAAGAATCATGGTCGAGACAAACACCAAAGGGTGAATCATCACCACATTTTTGGTTTGGCTGCTTATGTTTTGGTTCATGATGGCAAGAGTCGGTTAGATTCCAGAAGTAACATATAATTCTTTGTTAGCTATAGTGAGCAATCTAAGGCTTATAAATGTTTTCATGTTTCTACTAATAAGGTAACATTGGTAGAGACGTTGATGTAAAAGAAAAAGAATCCATATTTTCTTGTAGTAATAACTGGTACAGATATTTTAAATTTATCTATCTGAAAAATGCTGATATGTATCATTTTCACAGATTAAAGGGTACCGTATTAATTAAAAACTACATCACCTTCTCCACAAATTTCCCTTTTCCTAGTGATATATATTGCTATACCATTGCGTTGGGCTTGAAAAACTCTTTCTAGAATAAAAAGCGAGCTCCAAACTCCACCATATGTCCAATATATCACGATTTTTCTATCAACTTCTCCAAGCAAGAAGAAAAACTGTCATATGACAATCAAACGGGCGTCAAATTTAAGGTTGGCCAACTGTATTAGCATCTCACACTATTACATTCCGCCGCCATCACCCCTACTTCCCTAGCTGCCATTATAGGTTATGCCTATCAAAGTAACTAGAAAGCAGTCACTGATATGATTGGAGGATAAGAGATCGAGTTTTGGGGGCTACAAGTTATAATGTTCCTTCCCATGACCCGTGACAGTTTTCAGAGTTGAAGACCACAACTACCACAAGTTTATCAAAGGAGGAGATTTGAATTGGCAACAACTCAAACTGTGGTCTTGCAACAACGCAAGATGCGCAGGAGGGTGATCTTCCTTAGTCAATTGAACAGTCTCAAAGAGCAGGTAAACAAATTGTTCGTTCTAATGAGCATGTTCATGTTGCTCTTTCATCAAACCTATTCCAGATGACTTAGCCATAATCGTATTTAAAAGCCTAGGGCAATCCTAAGTCGTAAGTAGCCACATGGTTTGAATATGACACCTGATGAAGAATCATACCTGGAATTAGCAAGTTTACCTCCAAGTAAAGAGCCCATTAGATGTAAATGGATGTATAAAGTGAAATGTAAAGCAAATAGTACTTCGAATAGTACAAAGCCCGTCTTGTTGTGAAGGACTTCTCACAACAGAACGGGATAGGCTATGAAGAGACTTTTTCTCCTATTGCTAAGATGGACACTTTTTGGTAGGGGCCCTCCATAGCTACCCAGTTTGGGTGGAAGGTGTATCATATGAATGTGAATAGTGATGTGAACTAAATAGATTGGATAATCTAAATGAGCATCAAATACATTAAACTCATAGAAAAATCGAGATACAAACAAAATTACAAAGGACTATATAATATTGCAAAAGATAAGCACAACAATGTTATTGATTAATAATATCTGGAGCAAATTACAAGGAGTGAGAGTTTGGAATATATAGGAGAATGAACTCCTTAAAACAAGGATTCAACTCCAATCTTCAATCCAAAAATCTCTCTCTCTCTCCTAGAATCACTCCCACTATTCTCTCACATATCCCACCAATATCTCACATAACAAACCCCTATTCTATGGTGAGATAAACTCACGTACACACATATAATTCTAACCTATATTATTAATGAGTTGTCTTATCATGACAACTCTTGTAATAATAATATTACAAATATATATGAGTTGTAAATACAACTCATCATTCACACAAATTCTAATATCACTCAAACTTACTAATGTAATATAAGAATATTACATTTAACTATTACAAACAATAATGTGAGCACTAATCCAAGGAATATTCCTAACATTCCCCCCCTTAGTGCAAACATGGGTGAGTTCTATCTAGTACCTGCTCATGTTCTACAATCCAATGGTTTTTAAAGAGTACCATCAACTCCAACAGTTTTCTAGTGGAACCATTAACCACTCTGTATGTGATTTTCTAAGAGATTCACAAACTCTCAAATTGGTTTTCTAGTGGACCACCAACCACTCCATAGCAGCGTACATGTTTCCCCACCCCCATCTTTACATTCAAGGGAAAATACAAGAAATATCACTCACGCAGGAGCTCACTTATTACAAGAGCGAACATGAATAAATCATTTGTTCTTATTACAACACACAATGAAAATTAAACACACAACAAAAATAAATGCCACAAATTCATTGTGTGGCCCCTTCGCTTGCGGCTGGCAAGAGGTCACTGATTAACCTCCTTCCTCCGTTGCCTCCTTCCTCCATCGTGATGATGCTAACTCAACCGAATTTGTCTTTGAGGCTCATTTTACAATTCTATTAGGTGTCGGTTTCAACCGATAATGCACCCTTACAATAATAATCAACTTTATATTTAACCAAAATAATAAAGCATATCAGATTTTTATTGCTGGAAATTAGTCACTATTTTTTTACAGAATAATTAGAAACGTCAGAATTGTTTCCACGATTTCTCTTAAAATACGAAATGGGTTTCTGTAATTTTTGACAAAGTTTCCCATAATACAAATAAACAAACCCAAAAAAATTCAGAAAATTCTGAATTTGGGTTTTTGAGAAAAACACGAATTACCAATCATTTTTTTAAAGATCAAATCCCGAAAAATGGCAACGGAAGCTTCAAAACTCTCAGATCTACATTCAAGAGGCTGCGGTTTTGTCCTACTCTGATACCAGATGATGTGAAATAGATAGATTGGATAATCTAAATGAGCATCAATTACATTAAACTCATAGAAAAATGGAGATACAAACAAAATTACAAAGGACAATATAATATTGCAGAAGATAAGCACAACAATGTTATTGATTAATAATATCTGGAGCAAATTACATGGAGTGAGAGTTTAGAATATATAGGAGAATGAACTCCTTAAAACAAGGATTCAACTCCAATCTTCAATCCCACAAATCTCTCTTATCTCTCCTAGAATCACTCCCACTATTCTCTCACATATCCCACCAATATCTCACTTAACAAACCCCTATTCTATGGTGAGATAAACTCACATACACACATATATAATTCTAACCTATATTATTATCAATGAGTTGTATTATCATGACAACTCTATTAATAATAATATTACAAATATATATGAGTTGTAAATACAACTCATCATTCACACAAATTCTAATATCACTCAAACTTACTAATGTAATATAAGAATATTACATTTAACTATTACAAACAATAATGTGAGCACTAATCCAAGGAATATTCCTAACAAATAGTGTCTTCTTAAACAAGGGTTTGACTGAGGAAGTTACATGGTATAACTAAAAGAATATTGGATACCAAGCAAAGACCATCAAGGTTTACACGCTCATGAAGTTCTTGTATGGACTTAAGTAGGCTCCACGAGCATAGTACATCATAATTGATCAACATTTGAGGTTTTCGATTCAAAAGAAGCTTTTCTTATCTAAATCTCTATGTCAAAAGCAATGGTGATGAGTCGTGATAGTGATACCCATTGTCTATGTTGAAGATCTTGCCATCACTCATAGTAGGGCCACTACACTTCAGCAAGTGACATCTGATATATGCTCAGCTTTTGACATGACTGATTTAGGCCTCCTAAATTATTGTTTAGGTGTAGAGTTTTAGCAATTTGATAATATAGTCTTTATGACATAGAAAAAATATGCCAAAGCATTCTTGGAGAAATTCAGGATGACAGAGAGCAATCCATCTGCTATGCTTATGGAGGTCGGTTTGAAGTTCTCAGCCTATAATGATTCACTGCTGATCAAGGAATTGCTCTATAGACAATTGGTTGGCAGTTTGATCTATTGTACATCCAATCGACCAGGACCTATTGTTTCTTGTTATCTACCTTTCTCGGTTCTTGTCAAAACCAAAGCTAATTCATTGGCTAGCAACAAAATGTTTTACGATATGTCAAAGAAACACTTGACTTTGGTAGATTGTATCAGATGTGGTGTGGTCAGATTTCAGGCTGTCCGGATTTGACGACTAAATAGACTCATTTAGTCGATCCTCGAGAGATCAACTACTGGTTACACTTTTTCCTTGGGACTTAAGTAGGCTCCTCGAGCCCAGGTACATCATGATTGATCAACATCTAAGGTTTTGGATTCAAGAAGATTTTCTTATCTAAATCTCTATGTCAAAAGTAATGGTGATGAGTCATGACATAGTGATACTGATGATAACCATTGTCTATGTTGAAAATCTTGCCATCACCGGTAGCGGGGCCACTACACTTCAGCAAGTAAAATCCGATATATGCTTCGCTTTTGACATGATTGATTTAGGCCTCCTATATTATTGATTAGATGTAGAGTTTTAACAATTCAATAATATTATCTTTATGACATTGATAAAATATGCCCAAGCATTCCTAGAGAAATTCAGGATGACAGAGAGCAATCCATCCACTATGCTTATGGAGGTCGGGTTGAAGTTGTCAGCCTATGATGATTCAGCACCGGTCAAGGAATCACTCTATGGAAAATTGGTTAGCAGTTTGATCTATCTTACATCCACTCGACCAGATCTATGTTTTCTTGTTATCTACCTTTCTCATTCGTGTCAAAAACCAAAAAGGGTGTTTTCAAGGGTGACTTCGGTTTATTATTTTTATTATATGGTGCTCAAAATAAAATAAAATATCATTAAAGCACATATAATGAATTAATAGATTGTTTGAGTGACTTTGACTTAGGAAAGTGCATTTAAATAAATTAATAAATTATTTAAATTGCCTTCCTAGCCAAAAATGCGACTTGTTTGGGTAATGGTCAATTAAACCCAAAAATGCGACTTGCTTAGTGAAGCAAAATAATTAATTAAATATTAATTATATGGTTTTAGCCAAAAAGTGCGACTTGCATCTTTGGAGGAGTTTTGGCTATATGGGGAAAAATGCGACTTGGGGAAAGGCATTCAGATAATCATTATTTTTACCCGGCAGTTAGCTAAGCTTGAGCTTTGCAGACAAAATCCAAGGACGGAAACCCTCTGGATTATTCCTCTTGCGGACGGAAACCCCAGGAGCAGTGAGAGAAGCTTCCATCCAGGAATCTTCATTGTTTACACAAGTTATTCATCATTCCAGCAGTTTCAGAGAAAAAGAATAAATTGCAGCAGTGGGCATTTGTACAACTTCCAGAGTGGGGCGACTTCTTCTACAGTTGTTTATTGCTGTATCAGAGGTATTCTTCATGATAGATATTTATTGTAATTCCCAACAGCAAATATATCAAATCGATTAGGGTTTGAATCATTTACAGTGGGTTTTTGGACAATCTTTATTATTAAATCTATCTGCAGATTTATATTTGTATTGCCGTAATATTTAGCATCAGAAATCATTATTAAATACACGACTGAAATGTTTATGAAGAAATCTGCCTGTTAAACCCTAGGCGCCTTTTCTGTATTCACCCGGATTGCGGGGTTTTGCTTTATTTAATTTATCTATGCAGTTTTAGTGTGGTGTTCTATGAATTCCTTTGATGTTATCAGTTCAGATTTGAGCCAGAGCAATATTTAAAAAAAAAAAAAAAAGTATTCAGGCAAAAACGGGTTTGGGATCTTTCAGTGGTATCAGAGCAGTGTATCCTCCCAGCCTGTGTGGGAAGGAAGCAGACAGGGTATTAAAACAGAAATCAGCTTTGAATGCATCACAGAGAGGACGGTCCACACAGATACTACACCCGCAGACGAGCACGACTCGAAGCCGGTATTGCAGGAGGTGACAGAATGGAATATTTGGGTGAGAGACCTGAGAGTCCTCCTCGAGAGGAACATGCAGATCCAAATAGGAATTTTATTCGGGATATGGCAGCCACGCAGAGGCAGTTATTACAGACCATGGAGCGCATGGGCACTACTTTGGACAGGTTGGCACTAGATAGGCCGCGGGACAGGCACGGCAGGAGGGACAGATCCGTATCAGTTGCCAGTAGTTACAGGGATCATAGCAGATCACCTTCAGAGCTTGGGAGTGTTAGGGGATCGCCACGCCGTGAGCGGAGGCATACTCATACAGGTGAGAGGAGACCTACGCGGACTGCTGATAGGCCTATGCAGCCTAACTTCCTGCCTAGAGGTGACCCACCAGAGATTGAGGGACGACCGGAAGAAGCAGCTTTTCCGGATACTATTATGGCAGTCAGCGATGAGTGGAGGAGTTTGCCGCAGCATGTGAGGGATGTATTTCCCCTCCCACAGTATTGTGCTCAGAGGAGAGACAACATGAGGGCTGGACAGGACAGGAGGCCTAGAGCGCAGCAGAACAGGGATTTGCAGCAGGTTACCAATAAGGTAACCCTCTCCACTTTTGATGGTAGTGGAAAGATCAGTGCTAGGGCTTGGATTCACAAGCTCGACACCTATCTTACCCTCAAACCCATGAGGGAGCAGGAGGCCATACAGTTCGCTACATTGCACCTTGAGGGGGTGGCTTATGATTGGTGGCACCATGGGTTAGTTACACAGGGTCATGAGCTTCTACATTCATACAGGGATTTCAGCGAGAGGCTGATTGCGAGGTTTGATCGCAAGGATGTAGAGTTGTATTACAGGGACTTGGCACAACTCCAACAGAGTGGACACGTTGATTCATACATCAACGAATTTCAGCGGATAGCAGTTATGGTTCCAGAGATGCCTGAGAAGAGGGTGGTGATGTTATTTATAGAGGGCCTTCATGACAGGATGAGAGGATTGGTCAAGGCTCTTAAGCCTAGGACATTGCATGATGCCATCCAGATGGCATTAGATTTGGACACATCCCCACTTCATATCAGCCCACTTCTTATCAGCCCATAAGAAGTTTCCCACGAGTCCAGTGCCATTTCAGCACTCTACGCTCCGCAGAAGAGTGCACCACCTCCTAAGGTGGATCAGGAGACTCGTAATGAGTTAAGGAGGAAGAAGCTTTGCTTTCATTGCAAAGATCATTGGGAGCTGGACATCGTTGCCTTGGTAAAGGCAAGGTGCATCTCATTGAGGTGATTTCAGATGGGGAGGATGATCACTCGCCAGATATAGATGCAGAGGATGAGGGCGGTGACCATGATGCACAGGGGGAGCAGCCCCAGATAGAGCTTGGCGAGAGTGAGGCATTGGATTCATCCGATGTTACTATTGCTACACTCTCGGGCGTTCTAAGTACCATCCCTTTCGGTTTAGGGAGTGCTTAAGGGACAACGGATTGTTTGTCTGGTTGACAGTGGAGCTACGCACAACTTCATTGATGAGGGGTTGGCTGCGAAGCGAGGACTACAGGTTGAGGAATTTGAGGGGTTTAGTGTGCGGGTAGCAGATGGATTTGCTATTAGCTGCACTAAGAGGATTCCACGGCTTAGTATTCAGATGGGGGATTACACATTGACCGATGACTTCTATGTTATTGGACTGGTGAGATTGATACAGTATTGGGTATTCAGTGGTTACAGTCCCTTGGCAGATATGTGCAGGATTTCCGGAGGATGGAGTTGGAGTTTATGGTGGATAAGAAGAAGATTGTGCTTCGGGCTCTTTCTGACGGTGGGCCTAGAGTTGTTTCAGCACACAGGATGGAGTCTATAGTCAGACATGGTGAGGTTGCATGGGCAGCCCAGTGTTTCATTTCATCCAAATCTTCTTCAGACAGTGAGCAGCCTTTTCACATTGACATCTAGTCCATACTGGATAAGCACGGCCCAGTGTTTGGTGACATTCCTCCAGGTAGACCACCAGATAGAGGGTTTGAGCATGTTATAGAGCTTGAGGAGGGTGCTAAACCCGTGATGACTACGCCTTATCGCCATCCTAAGACATACAAGGATGAGATAGAGAAGGCCATTAGAGAGCTCTTGGAGATGGGACACATCCGTCCTAGTTCTAGTCCCTTTGCTTCTTCAGTTGTTTTGGTGAAGAAGGATGGGACCATGAGAATGTGCATTGACTATCGTGCACTGAACAAGAAAACCATCAAGAACAAGTATCCCATTCCTCGCATTGATGAGCTGTTAGATGAGTTGCATGGATCTATTTACTTTTCGAAGATTGATCTTCGATCAGGCTACCACCAAATTCGAGTTCGGGATGAGGATATTCATAAGACAGCCTTCAGGTGTCACTACGGGCACTATGAGTTCTTGGTGATGCCATTTGGACTCACTAATGCCCTGCTACATTTCAGTCATGTATGAACCATCTCTTCAACAGGTAGTTGAGGCAGTTTGTGTTGGTATTTTTTGATGATATTCTGATTTATAGCAGGACATGGGATGATCATTTGAGGCATCTTGATGAGGTACTTAGCATAATGGAGACTCAGTCTTTGTTTGCTAAGATGTCCAAATGTGAATTTGGACTTACGGAGAGATATTGTATCTTGGGCACGTCATTGGGGCCAATGGGGTCAAGGTCCATCAGGAGAAGATACAGGCGATGCAGGATTGGCCACCACCCAGGAATATCTCTGACTTGCGAGGATTCTTGGGGTTATGTGGTTACTACAGGAGGTTTGTGAAGGGTTATTCTCAGCTGGTAGCTCCATTGACAGATCTTACACGGAAGGGTGCATTTAGTTGGTCAGATGAGGCACAGGTAGTATTTGAGAGGCTCAAGGTAATTATGAGTACCTGTCCAGTTTTGGCTCTTCCAGATTTCTCATGGCCCTTCATTTTAGAGTGTGATGCTTCGGGATTGGGAATTGGTGCAGTTCTCATGCAGGATCGCCATCCTATTGCCTTTGAGAGCCGGAAGCTGAGAGATAATGAGAGATTGTATTCCACCTACGATAAGGAGATGCTTGCCATTATGCATGCTTTGGCAAAGTTCAGACAGTATTTGGTAGGTGGAAAATTTGTGGTGAGAACCGACCACAACAGTTTGAAATATTTCCTGGAACAAAAGGAACTCAATGAGAGGCAACAAAAATGGGTCAGCAGAATCCAGGCATATGATTTTGACATTGAGTATGTCAAGGGGACGAAGAATGTAGTGGCTGATGCACTTTCCAGGAAACCCCATCTCGCTGCCCTATGTTCTTTGAGTGAGATTTCAGCAGATTGGAAATCTCAATTGTTAGTTGAGTATTCCAAAAACACTTGGGCATGTGACATTATGGATGGAAAAATTCAGGATGGCCGGTATAAGGTAATAGCTGATTTGATTTTGTATAAGGGCAGAATTTACCTAGTTCTTGAATCTGAGCTTAAGGAGAAGATTATGCATGCTTTCCATGATGCACCACTTGCAGGACATCCAGGGTATTTTAAAACATACAGGCAGATTAGAGAGAGATTCTCCTGGAAGGGTCTCAAGGATGATGTCTTGCGCCATGTCCGTGAGTGTATGACTTGTCAGCAGAACAAGTCAGAGCATACTTTCCCAAAGAGGGGTTTGCTACTGACCATTGCCTATTCCGGAGCAAAAGTGGGAAAGTATTTCGATGGATTTCATTACAGGTCTTCCCATGGTGCAAGGGAATGATCGCATTTATGCAATAGTGGATCGGTTGACAAAATATGCACACTTTTTCGCTGTCCCTACCAGCTTTAAGGCACCTCATGTGGCTGATTTGTTCTTCCGTCAGATATTCAGGTTGCATGGACTTCCGAAGAACATAGTCAGTGATCGGGATAACAGGTTTATGAGTATATTTTGGCAGGAGCTTTTCCGTTTGGTTCACACTGAGTTGACTCCTAGCACTAGTTATCACCCTCAGACAGATGGGCAGACAGAGATTGTGAACAAGTGGATAGAGGGTTATCTTCGTAACTATGTTGCAGGGCAGCAAAAGGCATGGGTAAAGTTGCTATATTTATGTGAGTATTGCTATAACACCACTTACCATATGTCTATTGGTATGACTCCATTCCGAGCGTTGTATGGATATGATGCGAGATCTTTTGTTGATATGGCATTTGGGGACAGTAGAGCTCCCAAGGCTCAGGAGAGTTTACAGGATAGTCAGGAAATCCTTAAGGTACTTAAGGAAAATATTCAGCGGGCACAAAATCAGCAGAAGATGTATGCAGATAGGCACAGAGTGGAGAGATCATTTGAGGTAGGAGACATGGTTTTTCTACGACTTCAGCCTTACAGACAGAGTACTCTCAAGAAGAGTGGGGCTGAAAAGCTCAAGCCACGATTCTATGGGCCATACAGGGTGTTGAGGAGAGTTGGTGAAGTGGCATACGAGCTAGAGTTGCCTTCTGAGAGTAAGATACACAATGTTTTTCATGTATCTTGCTTGAAAAAGGCCTTGGGGCAGAACATTATTTCTTCTACAGAGTTACCACCCTTGGATGAGGAAGGGAGATTGGACTTAGTGCCAGAGGAGATTTTGGACAGCCGAGAGAGGAGGCTGAGGAATAGAGTTATTCGGGAGTTCCTGGTGAGGTGGAAAGAGTTACCTGAGGAGGATGCTACATGGGAGGGCGAGACTATATTACAGCATCCAACTCTACAGTTGCTTGGGGACAAGCAATCTCGGGAAGGGAGGACTGTAATGTCCCTCTTTCTCGAATAGTCCGGTCGAAGACCTTTGGCCTGTTTTGTCTACCCGACGGCCAAAGGGTGTTTTCAAGGGTGACTTCGGTTTATTATTTTTATTATATGGTGCTCAAAATAAAGTAAAATATCATTAAAGCACATATAATGAATTAATAGACTGTTTGAGTGACTTTGACTTAGGAAAGTGCATTTAAATAAATTAATAAATTATTTAAATTGCCTTCCTAGCCAAAAATGCGACTTGTTTGGGTAATGGTCAATTAAACCCAAAAATGCGACTTGCTTAGTGAAGCAAAATAATTAATTAAATATTAATTATATGGTTTTAGCCAAAAAGTGCGACTTGCATCTTTGGAGGAGTTTTGGCTATATGGGGAAAAATGCGACTTGGGGAAGGGCATTCAGATAATCATTATTTTTACCCGGCAGTTAGCACTGAGCTTTGCAGACAAAATCCAAGGACGGAAACCCTCTGGATTATTCCTCTTGCGGACGGAAACCCCAGGAGCAGTGAGAGAAGCTTCCATCCAGGAATCTTCATTGTTTACACAGGTTATTCATCATTCCAGCAGTTTCAGAGAAAAGAATAAATTGCAGCAGTGGGCATTTGTACAACTTCCAGAGTGGGGCGACTTCTTCTATAGTTGTTTATTGTTGTATCAGAGGTATTCTTCATGATAGATATTTATTGTAATTCCCAGCAACAAATATATCAAATCGATTAGGGTTTGAATCATTTACAGTGGGTTTTTGGACAATCTTTATTATTAAATCTATCTGCAGATTTATATTTGTATTGCCGTAATATTTAGCATCAGAAATCATTATTAAATACACGGCTGAAATGTTTATGAAGAAATCTGCCTGTTAAACCCTAGGCACCTTTTCTGTATTCACCCGGATTGCGGGGTTTTGCTTTATTTAATTTATCTATGCAGTTTTAGTGTGGTGTTCTATGAATTCCTTTGATGTTATCAGTTCAGATTTGAGCCAGAGCAATATTTAAAAAAAAAAAAAAAAGTATTCAGGCAAAAACGGGTTTGGGATCATCCTTATATCACCCAAGTCCAAACAGCAAATAGAAAAAGGTTAATCACCTTATATGTCTAGTGGGCCTTGATGAAATCCCAAACAAATCAGCAATCAAAAACTTGACAAAAAGCAATTCACAATCTCTCGAATTATACACCAAAGGAATTAATCCCCTCAAAGGAGAAACCATGTACGAAGCACTTGTAGACCACAAGACAAACCAGCGCCTATTCAAGCAGGGAAACCCTTTTTCCATGTACACAGAGGAGAGATTGTTGATCCTTTACCAATCACAGGGATCGGGATGATTCCTCCCGCAATGTGGAATGTTCCCGGGTCATTAGGATCGGTAGCAAAGTAATCGATGTGTATTACTATCCACCTTCTAGAGATTAAAAAGTGGGGCATGAGCCCAGTGAATGTCACTTTGGTAGCCAAGGTGGTAACTTGGACAAGTGAAAGAAACGTGGCATATGGTTAAGCCCCAGCTTCGCCGGTGCAAAAAAAAATTCTAGGCTCGTGTATGAAATCAACAAAGAGCAAACAAATATACATACATACATCTATATATATATATATATATATATATATATATATATATATATATTTTTGTAACAACTTTTTTAATGTTATTTCACCGAACAGTAGATTCCAACCACAAAACATTTCCTAACTTATGAACCTCTTTCCACAGAAATTGATGAAAAACAAAATTAATGCTCCAAATTTGATTTGACATTTTTCTTATTTTCTTATAAATGACAAAATTCAAGATAATTTCTGAAATTTTGTATTCTTCTCGAATCTATTCCTTTTTAGTGACTTAAGAAAAATTCCAAAGATGACAATCCCTCCTTCAATCAAGTGTATGACTTTTTAAATCAATCGACTACGTCTACCTTCATCCACTTTTTTAATTTATATATCTCCTACCAGAGACGGAACAATTTACAGCAGAGGGATGATACTCAAAGCAGAATTATTTGTTTTGCGAGAATACTTGATGATTCTCGTAGACAAACCATAGATGGAAAACTCGCCAAAAACTCGCCGGTTTTTAAAAACTCGCCAAAAAACCTTGAAAACGGTTAAACCGCCCAAAAACTCGCCAAAACAGGGCTCGCCGAGTTTTGGCGAGTACTCGCCAAAACTCGGCGAGCCTCAAGCAAATACTCTGCCACGCGGCTACGCGGATACACGGTTTTCACACGCAAAAACCACTTTTTTTACACGGTTTTGGCTCTTTAAAAGCCCTCTACTCCCTCATTGTCACTCACACAACCATTTGAGCTTGCATTGCTTGTGTTGAGTGGATTTTGGAGCGAATTCGAGGAGAGAATTTGGAGATTTGCATTTGGAGGTAGGTTTTTTTTTTTTTTTTTCTTTGAAGTTTTTCCAAATTTTGTGTATATTATTTAGGTTTTATAGATTCCTATTGTGATTCTAAATACATGTAATGTAAAATCGAATGCTTGTAATTTTTTTATACTCATTTGCAGCTAGAGGTATGTATTTTTATTTTTTTTAACGCAAATTCATTATAAATTAGTTAAATTTTATGTATGTGTATCAGAATCGATTCGCTTGTAATTCTAAATACATGTAATGTAAAATCAATGCTTGTAATTTTTTTAATACTCATTTCAAAGCTGAGGTATGTTTTTTTTTTTTAATTAACGCAAATTCATCAGAAATTAGTTAAATTTTATGTATGTGTATCAGAATCGATTCGCTTGTGTAATTCTAAATACATGTAATGTAAAATTGAATGCTTGTAATGTATTTTTTTACTTACGCAAATTTGTTATTCAGCATGTTTTGTTTTTAAAATTAAATTAAGTTTACGTTTTCTAATTTTTTAAATGTGCATTGTGTCAGCAGAGATTAGAGTTTAACAATGGCATCAGCTCGCATCGATCGTTCCGGATCCGGATCACTAAGCAGGACCGCTCCTCCGAATGCCCGCTCCATAAAGATGGAAGTATGTCAGACGTGGAACTTGTGAGGGCGAAATTTTTTTTGCACTTTCTAGAATAAGAAAATGAATGGAGGCATCAATCGCTTCAAATATCACCTTTCAACTATTCCTTGCCGAGATGTTACGGTTTGCCCCAACGTGTCGAAGAGGCAACACGAGAGATTAAAGCAGAGCCGGGCAGAGTTAGAGGAGAAAAACTAGAGAACGCAAGGTCAAGGCAGCCATAACACAAGCTATTAGACTCGGGGCTGCAATGGAAGAGAATTTAGACGATGATGCAAAGCAAACAATCAGGGCTCTACTCGTGGTCCACGACATACGAAGAGGAAGAGCCTAAGAGGCTCATCTTCATCGAGTTCGAGCAAAGGCATACCGAGTTTTTTTGTGGCAAGGAACACACTGAGCACAACCTTCATCGAAGGTACATTCTGAACAAAGATATGCACGAGGAAGTGGATAAAGCTTGTGCAAATTTTTGTACTACAACAACTCGCCATTCAATGTGGCAAAGAGCCCATACTGGAGTACTTGGTGACAAATGCTGATAAATAGAGGGAAAGGGTACAAGGCACCCTCTCCAAAAGATTTGAGCGGGAAATTACTTCGAGGGTGCGATCACAGATGCCACTACCATGCTAAAGAGCACAAGAAACAATGGAAAAAAGTTTGGATGCACCATTCTTTCAGATGGGTGGACTCGATGGAAGGAACCGCACCCTTGTTAATTTTTTAAAGCAGCTTTCAAACGGTGAGATGGTGTTTTTAAAATCTATCGATGCCTCTAACATAATAAAAATGCAGAAAATTTGAGTGTTATGTTAGAGACAAATTGATTAGAGGTCAGGTGTACGTAATGTTGTGCAAGTCATCACGCATAACGCAAAGAAAGATATGTGGCAAATGGGAGACTATCAGCAGAGAGACATCCATCACTCTTTTCGACTCCTCAGGCACTCATCGCATTGACCTTCTTTTGAGGACATAGCAAAATTGATTGGGTGAGGCCGGTTGTAGAAGATGCAAGATCTATAACGAAGTACATATATAATCACCCTTGGATTCTCGAGCTTGATGAGAGTACACACAAAGGGGAAAGAACTTGTTCGAGCCGGTGTCACACAAGGTTTGCAAACTAACTTCGACGCTTGCAAAGTATTTCTAGTTTGTTGACACTGTTGAAACAAATGTTTGTGAGTCAAGCATGGCTAGACTCAACATATTCAAAGAAAGTCGATGGAGAGAGGGTCAGAAAGATAGTTTTTGATGATATCTTTGCAAAGAGAGCTATAGAGATCATCAAGGTAATTTCAAACTTCGATTTATATTTCATTCCTTTATTTTAATTTGTTAAATTATAAATATATTGTTCTACTTTTCACTTTTTTATTTCATTTCTAATATGTATTGTAAGTTTGCAATCTTACATTTTAATTTGTGTAGATGTCGAGCCATTGGTGAGAGTTTTGGGTTTGGTTAATAGGGAGCAAAACCCCATGGGGTTTATATATGAGGCCATGGATAGGGCCAAAGAGTCTATCCAAAACTATTACAGGGGGGATATCGTCAGATATGGTCCCTTTTGGGAGATTATTGATCGGAGGTGGAACAATCAACTCCACCAACCTATTCACGCAACGGGGACTACCTCAACCCCAAGTATTTCTACTCCGACAAATTCACGATGTGAATGGAGAGGTTATGGAGGCCTTTCAACATGTATCGAGAGGATGATACCGATGTCGAGACGAGGGACCTCGTCATTTTAGAGCCAGCAGAGTTACAAACATGGTAGGGGAGACTCTTTTCTTCGGTGCTAGCTATTCGAGGGAGAACCACACAATCACTGTAATACCAAGTTACTTAGAATGTTTACCAAGTTACTTATTAGTTACATATTTGATTTTATTAATTAATTATAAATTTTTGATTATCTTGTTAAATGTTCAGAGGTTCTCGTGGGAGGATCGGGAGGGAATACCCCAAATCTTCAAAAGTTAGCCCTCGTAATTCTATCTCAACCTCAGAGCGCTTCGGATGTGAATGCAACTAGAGTTTGTTTGAGGCCATTCACACGAAGAAGCGCAACAAGTCGACTCTCAAAAAGACTCAACGACTTGGTTTTGTGCAATACAATCTCCGGCTTCGCACAAAAAAAGTTGAGGCGACATCGAGGAGCTCATTGATTTGGATGAGATAGATCCATACAAAGGAGTGGACTCGGGCAAGAAGAGGAAAACTGCATTCACAAAGCGGACGAGATTGCTTCTTTTGAGAGGGAGGCTATGGAGGGAGAAGCACTAAGCAGACTCCGAGGAGATATCGAGTGGATGACATCTTTGGAGGTGATCTCCAACATGCAGCAGAGGAGCCACCAAAGACCACCATCTAGTTCCATGATCGAGCCGATTCGCAGCCTTCTCAGGAGGAGCGTGGAGACGCAAATGAGTGTGGGGACTAGTGGAGCCAGAGGGCACTAGACCCTCTCCCCAATATTTCTCTAGATTGGGGAAGAGGAAAATGTAATTTATCAGATATCAGAATTTTATAGATATGAAATTTATGATGATATTTTTCAATGTCAATCACATAAATTCATATTACTTATCACTTGTCGTATTCGCATGATGATGCGATTTTGTATTGTATTTGTATTCAAATCTAATAGAAAACACTTCTCCAACATTTTATGGGCTCATTTGATACATTTTGTAGCTATGTGTTGCTTAAAATTTATGTTTTTAAAAAAAAATTGAGTATTTTTTAAGTTGCCGAGTATTCCCGAGTATTGGCCGAATATTGGCGAGTTTTTTTTTGGGGTCCAAGCGAGTTTTCCTACTATGGGACAAACAATGCAAATGCGGTAAAATCGACAAATAAATGTGCAAAGTCTTCAAGGTCAACTTTGAGGGAAAATTCAGGAAGACATTTCAGGGCGTCTAACAGAGATATTTTTCTGTCTTCATCGAAGATCAGTGCCTTCTCTATGGCTGATCAAGGGTGTTTTCTCCAGAATGCATTGATTCCTCTTAACAAATATTCGGATAATTTATTGAATGCCATTAGGTCCCTTTGTCCGAGTGTCTAGTGTCTTGAGGTTGAGGTCATTCTCCAAAGGTCAAGGTTGAGGCCATTCTCCAAAGGTTCTCGATGACTCACGGTGCCTTTTTATAAAATTTATCTCGCCTAAAGTTAAACGTTCGATTTAAACAAATATATTATCTCTTGAGCCCACAAAAACGAAATTACCAGTGCAACTTGGCTTAGTCCAGCAATTTATCAATTAAAAATAGTAGCATCAATAACTTTTTAGGTGGCTCCAAATCCCTCCTACCAGTTTCCTCCATGAACCGACTCTAGTAGGTTACTTCTTCTCGCATAGGTACAACTGAAAATACCCTTCTCCGCCTATTTAACATAGAAACTCTCCTTTACGAGCCATATCAAACATACTCTGAATGCCATACAGTTTCTTTGGTACCAAATGAAGAACAAACAAAAATATCGTAGAGAAAAAAAGAGAGTCACTTGTAATGAATAAATATTTATAAATTTCATGATGTCCGACATTCATACATGTAGACAAAAGGAGGTTTCCATTAACTCTGTTTGACTTCCAAGAAAACCACCCTTATTTATGTAACTTGTTCTTCACACTCGACTTTATTAGTGACTAGTAATTAATATCCGATTTTCCGAACCACATGGTACAAATATCACCATTATAAATGCTAATCTAGCACCCTAAAGTAGGTGATCATTAAAAATTACTTGACTGTAGATGAATCACTTTACTGAACATTTCGTATACAATTTTAGTATTTTATAAAATCCTTAGCAATCGAAGTCAAGTATCTTCTACCAATCATCTTACAACTATCAGAGCAGATAGGATTTACCCAAGGTAGATTATCCTCGATGATTGTTAGCAATCTAGGAATAGATAAAGTGGACTAGGAATATAGTGGAAAACATTGCTTATAAAGATAGATTTTGAAAAATAATACTAAACCTGTAAGGAAACCTTCATCTTGAAATTCAAAGGTATGTATTTCATCAAGCAGCCATACCTATTTTTGCTAATTTCACTACACATATGACTATCAAGGATGCGGGAATAGAAGAAGAAGAAATTCAGATATTTTCTTAGACAAGGTTGTCCCTTGCAGTTTCCTTGATTCTCGTGATTACCGATGCCCTAGACTACCTTTTGGTCAAAACCATTGCTTACTTCTAAACATAGCACATACTAGATGTCCTTCTATCGCAATTTCTAAATAAGGGATAAATAAGGCCATCTCTAAGAAAAGCTTTTAAAAGCACAAAGACTTTTTTGTATCTAAACCCAATTGATATATTACCCGCACTACTTCTCGTAAAATTAAGAGTTGCCACAGCTTTCTTCTACATAATACCTTTTCTTCCATATGCCTTGCTACCCAATATTCATTTTGGTCAACTCATATTTTATAGCCATTCACTTTTAAGTAAAACCTAAGTGCCACTTACCTCGCAACTAGTGTAATTGCTTGAAAGAATATTCTAGAGTCCTTTTACCTTAGCACTTTCTATTGTAATTGGATGTATTTTCAAGTCTCATTGACCTACTTTTGGTCATACATGAACATTAATATAATTTCCTTCTTTCTTCTTTCTTCTTTAGCATTTCCTAATGTTATAAATATAGTAGAATATGCCGGAAATAAGTAAAAGTTTCACGAGTTTCTCTAGCAGACGTCATATTTTGTGAGGACCATAGAGTTGTCATCATCTTTTAAAGCAACGCTTCCTTCTTAGATAATGCCTCTGAGCTAAGGGAAAACAGAGGCGCCGAGTTTTCATTAAGAGTTGCGAGAAGGTTTCGGATCATTGTATCTTGTAAGAAGCATCAAGTTGTCCCATTTTAGGCAACCCTTACTTTCATATGTGCTGCCAATCAAACTACGAGAATGTTATCTACTAGCTTGAGAGGAAAAAAATTTAAAAAAAAGACAGACAACTATCATGAAGGGGAAAAAATACTTAGCAACCACAAAAATTATTAGGATACTATTGCTTTCTAAACTTATACGATACAAAGGCAGAAATACTCATCAAGAGAGATTCTTCCCTGAAAGATCCCTAGATGGATCCTCCTTACACTCCAATGAGTTTTTATATCAAACAAAACAGCAAATACAGATTTATGTATTTTATGGCAATTTCCCTAATGCAGATCTGGAAAATGCGACTAGGGTTTAATAGAGATGTCAATGTAAATAACACCCAATAATAATACTTTTGATTTCTAATGACTGCCCAGATATTTAGAGACTGAATTATACAGAAAACTGAACTTATTACAGTCCAAAATAGCCCAGAAAAATCAGATCTGAAGTCTGTTATTATTCAGACTGGAAATCTTCAAAATACACTTCAGAAAATGATAAAAAGTACAGCAATTGGTTTACAGTATTATGGCAAACATTTGACAAATATTTTTGGATGAAAATACCTCTGGAATCGCTGCCAAACTGCTTACAATAGGTCGACCCAACTGCTGATTGAAAATCACTGAAAATCACCTTCAAACCTCTTCACAAACACTGCTGAACTGAACCTGGAAATCTGATGAATAACGCTGGAAATTTCTGAGTGAAATCCCCTCTCAATCCCTTGGGGTTTTCATCCGCAAGAGATAAATCCACAAGGGTTTTCGTCCTTGGAATTTCTGATAAAAGCTTAGAGCTCTTAACAATGCAAAAGATGATAATAAAAATCTGGATGCCTCCATACAAGTCGACTTGTTCATTTAAAGGGAAATCAGCCCAACTACCACCTCCAACCCAGCCAATCAAATTATTTCACTCCCCTATGCTGGTCGCATTTTCCTCTTTTGGGCTTAGTGGCACGATTTCCCAAAAATGACTCCCAAGGCAAGTCGCACTTTCCCCTTTCTAATACAATTACTTTTAATTGTATTTTGATGTTGACATTTTAATTTATTATTAAACTTTATTATTTATTATATGTGCTTTTCATAATATTATTATTTTTAAAACAATAGCACAATATAATAAAATAATAAAGCTTAGTCACCCTAGAAACCCCCTTGGCCATTTCTAGGTTTATACACTCTTTGAACTGGGAATGTAATGTCCCCAAAGGTCTTCGTCCCAAGCTTATTCGGAAAGAGGGGACATTACATTCCCGAGTTCAACGAGTGTATAAACCTTGGAAGATGAAGGCAATTTAACACAAACCTGCCTAGAAAATTACAACAAGCAGCTATTGTACCAAACACCCAGTGCCAAGTCTAGAAAACATTTCATTGAACAGGCCCTGGGCAACTTCATGAGATCAAGGTCCAATATCAAGTTCGTTGGCCAAAGTCCTTTGTAATAGCTTACCAATAGCTCTGCAGCCAACACGACTTGCTTTACAAAGGATATCCTGTAAAATACTCTAATTTTCTGAAACATATGTTGCAAAACAACTATGTTTTATCCTCTTTATTTATCTGGATCAATCACATTGCTTCCAGATGTATGTTTCAAAAATGAAAACCTGTGAAAATAATCTACTAGTTCTCTTTTAGCTTGTGTGAAAGAGACACTCCCTCAAGTGCTCCTTATCATGATCTATCCAATAGTCCCAAAGACCAATTTTGGGCATTTGTAAACAGTACTGCATCTTCTCTTCTTACATAAGTATGGGGACTGTTTCTTACCGCTCAACCCAAGAACAGCTTGCCTAAGTTCCTATTTGGCAACAACTAAGGAACATTGTGGCCTGAATTCTGCTCAGAAACTAAATTGAACCCTTCAGTGGAGTTTTGACAAGCAGATGTTCTTACAATTTTCCCAACGTGAATGGCAAGTAATCTTGAAGAATGAGATGGGAGCAGAAGCAGAAATTAATAAAATCATAACGATGCCTCCAAAAATTCTTGTTTCAAATGCCACAAGTGTAGATAAGAATTGAAAAAATATAGGAAGTGATTAAAATTTGGGAATAAGCAAGAAGAAACCCAGCTGAGCGAGGAAACAAACCTGGCACTGCAGTTCTAACTGTCTCTGTGCCCATTCTTCTTGTTCAGCATATCTGAATGCCGCAGTTTTCTTAAGCTTCTCACGATCAGCAACCCATTTGCTTGAGTTTTCTGACACTGCGAATTCTGATGTTGTTTCTGCAGCAGAAGATGTTAACATCTTATTTGCCACTTGCTGAGATTTTGGATGAGACGGATCCAGATGAACTTCTCTCATCTTGATACCACATCTGTTTTGACCCCATTCATGCCCGTCTCTAGATGACCGGACATCAACAGTATTTGTAGATAGACTGACTGAGGCTCCATTGGAGGTCTCTGCACTGGGATTTTGTGTCTCTGGCTCCTTGGGAGTTCTGTGGCTTGTCACATCATCCTGACTTGACGCATAAACTATACCGCTAGCACTTACAAGATCTGGGGGATCTATTGAATACCTATCAAATTGGTGTTCCTGAAAATTAGCATCTAAATGCTCATTACAGCCTTCTTGCTTGAATTCGCTGGAAGGGTTATTAGGGTAGAAATTTGAACCAGAACCACTAAACTCTTCCTCAACAAGAGGTCTCTTGTACTTCATACCATGAGAAACTTGCTTCCTCGATGCCGCTTCTTCCCACTGTTCACGAATCTGACCATAAGAGCCTTCCATTATTATTTCACAGTTGGCACTATCGCTGTCTGAATTCAAACTTTCACATACTCTGTCATGAACAGCAGGAGTACGCCTTGAGGATCTTTGCCTGTGGGCGCTCTTAATACTTCTGAACAGCCTAAATCTCCCTGCCCCAAATATTTGACAGTTATCTTTGTCTTCTGAATGATTGGTGAATTTAGGAATTCGACACCTGTTAAAATTGAGCCTCTGCCCTGTTGACTGGCAGGAATTGGATATTGGATTTTTAGTTGAGCTAGCATCATTTTCTGAAGTTAGATCATGGTCATCCTCTTCACTGTCATTGCTTAAATCCTCTGTATTCGGTGCGCTATCATAACCATTCTCATTTTCTTCATCGTCGCTATCATCCTCAATAATAATAATATCCTGAGGAGGATGCTTACCATCATGAACCCTTCTTGGGATCTCCATATCCTTGACTCCTGCCATGGAAGATACATGATCAGTTTTGGATTTTATGTTTTGGGTTATATCTTCCTCCTTTACCTTAGAACATTTTCCTGGAGCTCCTTGACCTGACTGTAATCCTAGTGTTTTAACCTTGCCACATTTCTCAGCTCCACTCCACCTGGTGCTTACTAAGCATCTTTTAGCAGTAGCTCTTAACAACCGTGATCCTTGGCAATTGCATTCACACGGTGTTGATGCAACATGCTCTCTGAGATCCTCCCAAACATTAACTGATGATGTTTCTTCTTGCATGTTATGCACATGCAAACCTGGAACTTCTGCATGTGATTGAAGAGGAATGAGATGATCAAATTTAAGTTTGTAAAACATCATCACAGAAATGATATGATAGCATTTAAGGCAGAAAACTAACAATAACCCAAACATATTATAGATGATATGGAAAGGGATTAATAGCTTACTGTCAGTATATATCTTGTGAATAACCATTCAAAATTAGGACCTCAACAAATCTGTAAAGAATGTGAGTGCATAGCCTAATTTACAACACTACAATGAAATATTTAAATGATTCAAAACTTTCTAATAATTCTCAAAAATTACACGTGTTGCAATTTTTTTGGCTAAAACAACTATTGAACTCGAGAGGCTTAAACTTGAAATGGAGATAAATGGATTAAAAACTTTAAAAAAAAAGTAAAAAAAGATATTGAAAATCCAGCGAATCTTGAAATGTTTCAAAACAAGCTTGTGTCTAATATTTGGCATAAAATATAGAGAGGAATAATGAAGAGTTAAAGACTTTGAAAACGTTTGCCAAAAAGAAATCTAAAGAATGAGAATAGATAAGAAAAAGAAAAATTGCGCTGAATATTTTTAACTTGGGAGGAAAGAAGCTGTCAAGTTCACTTCTTAAATAAATAATATGATCTTCTGGAGTAGATGCAGGCATCCAAAGAAATATACTCAACCTAAACACAAACTCAAGACACAGAGAATCTCTTTAAGGTTTTTTTCTTCTTATTTTTGTTGAAGTGGGCGCTTATATTATCGGCGTGCAATTAAGAATACAAGTACAGTACATGGAAGAAGACTTCCAAAATAAATAGAAAATAACAAGTAAAAACAATCACCACAAAACCAACTTCGGCATAATAGGACTTCAAAAATATCATAGTACCAAATAAGACTGGGTCATGGCTGATGGTACATAACTTTAAGGGAAAGAGTTGTCGACATAAAGGATAAAGGTCTAAACAAGCCAACCCCGTGGTAGCAAAAGTCTGTGAGCTGAGTTGATGTTTCCTTTTGATCTTATTGCAAAGGGCCTGAAATTGACACTTTATATCCTGCAAAGTGATGCAAGAGCATCTGGGTTCACAAGCAAACTTGCATCAACCAGAAATCATTAGTACTAATAAGTAGTGTTCACAGGCCCTTTGATGGTTAAGGATTTGAGTTCTTTGATTTCACACACAAAGCCATGAATGGGTGTGTTTCTGATTGTCTGCATACCCTGAAAAGTTCTGCACAGCCTCCTTTAATTGTGAAGTTCCATGCAATCTCACAAATCTGCGAGGCCCCACAAAGTGATGCACAACTTTTGGCTGTCGGCGAGTTTCTGCAAAGTTCTAGTAAACTTCACTCTAAGAGCCCCTCCACAGCCATAGAGACCTACACATCTCCACACAACATTGAATAATTCTCGCAATTGTGTATCTTTCCACGTGAGCTTTTTTGTCTACAGAGTTGGGCCAGTGTCGTGAATATCTGCACAAGTGCTTTGCTTGTGAAGTTCATGAAGCTCTGTGAATCTTTACAGATACATCAACTTGCAACCTCTGCACAGAGAAAAGGTTCGTGTTAGCCTAGAATGCACATGGTACTTTCATTTGGAAGCAGCAAAGTATTTTGAGGATCTGCCTCCAAGCAGGGTCTCATAACGACATTTTGTGTAGTATTTCATCCTGGACACGCACACAACTTCTGTGAATTACACACCATCTCTGCGAAGTGCCTAAATTGTCATTTGAGTGTATGCAAGTTCCGTCATCCAGAAGCCAGGCAATCAGACCATGATAACCAACAGAAGTTAAAGAGTCGCAAACGGAAGATGAAGCACCTCACATTTGGAAGCTGGACCATTTAGACTTCCATAACAGTTCTTGATGAGCGCTTTGATAAGGAATGAGTTTCTTTCAAATCAGGGAGGCTCGTCGGATTGACTAAGGATAGATTTAGTGGCATTTAGAGTTAGCTGCAAGCAAAGACTTGCTAAGGATGAGCAGGTCTGAGTAGAAATGTAAATTTGGACCACAGCCATTGAGGGCCTGATATTGTAACTTTGAACATTTTGAAGTCTGTAATAAAGCTAGAACAGTGGTGTCTATCTATTTTATGGTTTCCCATTGAAAGGTAATAAAGGTAAGGCACGTTGTGTTCCGTTATGCGCACAGACTCTATGTATTAGCTTGTTGTTGAGCGTTGCAATCATAGGTTACAAGGTCTAAGGTGGTTGTTTATTTGACGCTCTGACTGTGACTGTATCATTTGGTATGAGGTAGATTTTATCTTTTGAATGTGTTGAAGAAAACCTGTTTTCCACAATTATGTGTGGGTGGATAAAAGATAAGGCATATTCCAACAAGAATAGGGTTGAGTAGAAGGTGATGTTGTTGAGAGAGTGAGGAATAGAAATGGCAGACAGAGCCATACCTATTGAAGAATATACTCTTGTGAAGGACAGGAGGAAGTATCCTTTGAGACCATTGAAGGACAAGGGGGAACAAGTGGACAGCCATCCAAAGATACTGTTGGTTTGAGGAAAGCAGTTCTTGAAAGAGGTGGAGGAGGAAAGAGCGTGTTTTGTTTTCATTACCGGACCTATGCAGATTGGAACAGAGAGTAAAGTGGATGGAAATTCACATAAAGTGAAAGATTTGTTGGGTAAGTATGAGATCATTTCCAACAATCTTCCATAAGATCTGCCACCCATGAGAAGCACCAATCATCACATGGATATAATTCTTGGATCTCGTTTGCCAAACAAGGCTGCATATAAGCTGACACCTATGGAGAATGAGGAGGTGAAGAGACAAGTACAGGAGTTGTTGGAAAATGCACTAGCAAGGAAAATTTTGAGCCCATGTGCAGTTCCTGCAGTGTTAGCACCAAAGAAAGGTGAGGATGGGGAATATGCATAAATTCAAGAGCCATCAACAAGATAACAATCAAGTACAGATTTCCATTGCCACGGATAGATGACATGATGGATTGTTTGAGTGGAGAAATGTACTTCAAAAAGCTTGATTTGAAAAGTGGTTACGATGGATGACTTGATGGATTGTTTGAGTGGGGCAAGGTACTTCACAAAACTTGATTTGAAAAGTGGTTTATCACCAATTCAAAATCAAAGAAGGTGATGAGTGGAAACCCGTATTCAAGACACAAGATGGGTTGTATAAGTTGTTGCTTTATGAGTGGAAATCCGCATTCAAGACGAAGGATGGGTTGTATGAGTGGCCTGTCATGCCATTCGGATTGACAAATGCACCAATTACATTCATGAGACTCGTGAATG
The DNA here is from genome assembly GCA_018340775.1 of Taxus wallichiana var. yunnanensis. Taxonomy (NCBI): domain Eukaryota; kingdom Viridiplantae; phylum Streptophyta; class Pinopsida; order Cupressales; family Taxaceae; genus Taxus; species Taxus wallichiana. The sequence goes on from CM031239.1 coordinate 339,492,155, forward strand.
AAGTGCTGAAACCATTTCTTGGTAAGTCTGTTATTGTGTATTTGGATGACATTCTAATTTTTAGCAAAACAACGGAAGAACACTTGATGCACTTGAAGAAAGCTTTACAAATGTTGGAGGAAAAGTTGTTGGTCAACTTGAAGAAGTGTAGTTTCATTAAAGAAGAATTGGTCTTCTTAGATTGTGTGATTTCGCATAATGGATCGAGGTGGATCCAAAAGCTAAATTCCATTATTAGGTGGCCCTCACCAAGAAGAATGTTTGAAGTAAGAAGATTTAATGGTTTAACAAGTTTTTATAGGAAGTTCATCGGAAACTTTAGTGGGATATGTGCACCTATCATAGAAATAATAAGAGGTGATAGAAAATATATCATTTGGACAGCTGCAATGGAAAGTAGCTTTCAGAGTGTAAAGAAGAAGATGACCAAACAACCAGTTCTAGCATTGCTGAACTTCAACAAGGTATTCCAAGTTGATTGTGATGCTAGTGGAACAGCAATAGGCGCAGTTTTGAGTCAAGAAGGTAAGCCCATTGCTTATTTCAGTGAGAAGTTGAATGAAACAAAGAGGAAGTATTCTGTTTATGATCAAGAGTTTTATGCCATAGTGCAAGCTCTCAAGAAGTGAAGGCATTATTTATAACCGAAGGAGCTTGTTTTGTATACAAAACATCAAGCACAGCAATTCATAAATAGTCAAGGAAAATTAAATCAAAAACATATGAAGTGGGTTGAATTTCTACAAGGTTATCCATTTGTGTTGCAATGTAGAAGTGGTAAATCAAACACAGTTGTGACTGCAATCAGTAGGAGATGTTTCTTATTGACCGAGATGCAAGTAGAAGTTTGACGCTGTGAAGGAATTGTATAAGGAGTATGAATGTAAATTTTGTGCAGGGATGTAGGATTTGCCAGATGGGAACAGGTAAAATTCAAAATGCATGGTTGCATCAACCATTTCCTATTCCAGACAAACTATGGAACACATCTACATGGACTTTGTTTTAGGATTGCCTAGAACTCAGAAAGGCCATAATTCCATTTTTGTTATTGTATATAGATTTTCCGGCTCATTTTGTAGAATGCTAGATAACTAATGATGCTACGCACATAGCAAAAAACAATTCCATGGGAAGTTGTTAGGTTGCATGGATTGCCTACGAGCATAATATCTGATCAAGATTCAAAGTTTGATGGGCATTTCTGGAGAACCCTGAGGAAGAAGCTAAACAACAAGATGCAGTTTAGTTCAGCATACCATCCCCAAACATATGCTCAAACAGAGATTGTCAACAGAAGTCTTGGTAATCTTTCAATGTTTAGTAAGGGAAAGGCACGGACTATGGGATTCAGTCTTGGCACAGGCTGAATTTGCATATAATAAATTAGTCAACAGAAGCATTGGAAGGGCACCATTTCATATTGTGTATGAATGTAGACTAAGAGGGTTTAGAGAATTGCGAAGAGCCGCCATAATATATACTTGGGCCCCAAGGGCTTCTAACCAGACCGGATTCGGCAGCTGGATGGGATTATAGATAAGATATTAGGTTCAGGTCAAAGCCGGATCAGGGACCGATCAAATAGATGTTATGTAGATAGACCGGCACCTACATAATATATGTCGATTGTCGAGTCGAATTGGGGGACTCGCCAAACAGAATTATCGACCCTATAGATATATGGCACAAACCGGATGGGTGAGTAGCCCATAGATCTATATGGGATCAACCTCCTTGGCCCGCAGAGAATTTAGAATGCTTGCGCCCGCCACCCCCACCCTTGCTATATATATATGGAGGAGAGCAGGGTCAAGACCCTTATTGTGGTTTAGGTGAAAGGAGTGAGGTAGCAGAAGACTTTGTTGGGTATATGTATGAAGAACATCAGCAAGTGAAGGAGCAATTGGAGAGCAGTACTACAAGATACAAGCAGCATGCTGATCTCAGAAGAAGAGGACAAGAATTTCAAGTGGGTAACATGGTTTCAGTTCATTTGAGGAAAGAGTAGTTCCCAATGGGAATAGATGACAAGCTGAAAAGGAAGAAGATTGGATCATGCAAAATTCTGAGGAAATTTGTTGCAAATGTGAATGAGATAGAGCTACCAGATGGGATTGATATCTCGAATATCTTCAATATAGCATATTAATACCACTATCTTGAGGGACGAGCAAGTGATGTGGGTGCAAGTCCATATTCTTCAATTATGGATTGGAGACAACAGTTACCTGAGAAGATAAGAGAAGATATTGAGATAGTGATCGATTCCATGGTCATCAAGAAAACACAAGGAAAAGAGTATAAGGAATATTTGGTGGAGTGGAAGGGCAGAGCGGCTGAAGAGACAATTTGGATGAGCGCATCCGAGATTGCCAAACATGGAAGGTCCATATAAGAGTTCATGGAATTTTAATGAACAAGAGTTCATGGTTCTTCTCACTTACTGAGGGTATATGATGCAGGAGCATCTAGGTTCACAAGCAATCTTGTGTCAACCAAAAACTAAGTAGTAATAGGTAGTGTTTGCACACCTTTGATGGTTAAGGATTCAAGTTTTTTTGAAGTTCATGTGCACAGCTGCACATGAGTGCATTTCTGATTGCCTTCTTAGCATGCGAATTTCTGCGCAGCCTCCTTTGACTGTGAAGTTTCTCATGACTCCTGTTCCCGCGAAGTCAAGCCTGCTTTGCCTGCGAGATCCCTGAAAATCTCATGAATCTTCGAGGTCCCCAGAAATCACACGCATAAGTTCTGGTTGTCTGTGATTTTCTACAAAGTTCCGGGAAACTTCACTCTAAGCGGCTCTGCGCAGCCACAAAGACCTACACATCCCTGTGAACATTGAATAATTCACACAATTGTGCATCTTTCCGCACAAACTCTTTTGCCTAAGGAGTTGGTCCAGCGTAGTGAATTTCTGCACATGTGCTTTGCTTGCGAAGTTTGTGAAGCTCTACGAATCTTCACACAGATACATTGAATCACAGCCTCCGCGGAAAGAAAAGGTCTGTGTTATCCTAGAATGCACACAGTGCTTTCATTTGTAAGGAGCGGAGTGTTTTGATTCTTGAGGATCAACCTCCATGCAGGGTCTCGCAGTGACATTCTTCATAGTATTTCGTCCTGGACACTCGCACGACTTCTTGGAAGAGCTCAGACTGTGGTTCACACGCACGCAAGCTCCAACATCCGCATGCCAGGCACTCAGACCATCAAAACCAACAGAAGTTGAAGAGTCACAAAGGAAAGACGAAGCATCTCACATAACGAAGCTGAAGCATTTATGCTTCCATAACAGTTCTTAATGAACACCTCGATAAGGAATGAGTTTCTTTTGAACGAGGGAGGTTCGCTATTGACTAAGGGATAGATTTACTCTTCTTCCGCTTCTGGCAGTTAGAGTTAGCTGCAAGCAGAGACTCGCTAAGGATGCACAGGTCTGACTCGAATTGTAGATTTGGATCACAGGCAATTGAGGGCCTGATATTGAAACCCAGTATGTTTTGAAGTCTAAGAAAGCTAGAACAGTGTTGTCTATTTGTTTTGCAATTTCCCATTAAAAGGCAATAAAAGTAAGGTCCACTGTGTTATCCTCAGCGCACGGACTGTCTGTGTTTGTGTAATGTCCCCTCTGTCCGCATAAGCCTGGGCGAAGACCTTTGGCCCTTTATGTCTACCCGACGGCCAAAGGGGAGTTTTTAAGGGTGACATAACTTTATTATTTTATTATATTGTGCTATTGTTTCTAAAAAAATAATAATATTATGAAAAGCACATATAATAAATGATAAAGTTTAATAATAAATTAAAATGTCAAAAATGCCATTAATTGTATTAGAAGAGGGAAAGTGCGACCTGCCTTAAGGAGTCTTTTTTTGGGAAAACGTGCCAATTGGCCCAAAAAGGAAAATGCGACCAGCATAGGGGAATGAAACAATTTGATTGGCCGATTTGAGGGTGGTAGTTGGCTGATCTCCCTTTAAATAAACAAGTCGACTTGTATGGGGGCATCCAGATTTTTATTATCATCTTTTGCATTGCTAAGAGCTCTGAGCTTTTATCAAAAATTCCAAGGACGAAAACCCTTGTGAATTTATCTCTTGCGGACGAAAACCCCAGGGGATTGAGAGGGGATTTCACTCAGAAATTTCCAGCGGTATTCATCAGATTTCCAGATTCAGTTCAGCCATGTTTATGAGGAGATTTACAGATGTTTTTCAGTGATTTTCAACCAGCAGTTGGGTCGGCCCAGTATAAGCAAGTTAACAGCGAATTCAGAGGTATTTTTATCCAAAAACATTTGTTAAATGTTTGCCATCATATTGTAATCTGATCGCTGTACTTTTTATCATTTTCTGAAGTGCATTTTGAAGATTTTCAATCTGAATAATATCAGACTTCAGATCTGATTTTCTGGGCATTTTTGGACTGTAATAAGTTCAGTTTTTTATGTAATTCAGTCCCCAAATATCTGGGCAGTCATTAGAAATCAGAAGTATTTTTATTTGGTGTGATTTACATTGTTATCTCTCTTAAACCCTAGTCGCACTTTCCAGATCTGCACTAGGGATTTGACATAAAATACACAGAAATCTGTATTTGCTGTTTTTGCTTGATTAAAAATCATTAGAGTACAAGGAGGATCCATCTAGGGATCTTTCAGTTTGTCTGTTGTTGACTGTCAAGTTCATAGGCTGCACGGTCCAAGGTGGTTGTTCATTTGAGGCCCTAGCCGTGACTGCATCACAAAGTCTGGCGCATCTCAACAAACTTTGTCTGATGACAGAAAAAGAATCAGGCAAATCTCTGAAAAGACTTATCAGCTTTAAAGAGAGGTCAAGCACCAAATGGAAGAGAAGCACTCAAAACGAGAATTGTGATCCAACCATTACAAGAGCATGCCAAAGTAAAAATATGATCAAGAATAGAATGTGCCATTGCGAGCAGCACAGAAAGCGGTAGCATAACCAAAGCATCCAAATGGACGACCGAAATCCAGAAATGGTCTCAACAAAGAAACCAGATAACCTCAACCCAGAAAACATATTTTACCTTCTTTAAATGAACACGGCCAAGACACTTCACTGGAATGATTAAAGCATGCAACAAAGAAGAGATAGAAACCTCATACTCATCTTAATTTTCTATATTCATGCCAACCTATAAAGCCTCAAAAATGGAATATCGAAGTTACTATTCAAAATTAGGTCTCATCAACAATGAATCAACTAATCAGAGACGATAGGCTTACAACGTGAAATCAATTTGTGAAGCAATGTAATCGACATTCAGAGATATGTCAATTGTATTCCAGAAAATGTTAACCATTATCCATTTAAATCTTTGAGGTGGGGAAGTATGAAAATTGAAAGATACTACGATTTCCATCTCTTTTAAAAGCAAAATTATTTGGCAGCAATAGATCATTATGGTGAATTTGAACGGATTATATTTCAAATTTTGCAGCAATGAATTATCATGGTAAATTTGAACGGATTATATTTCAAATTTTGCAGCAATGGATCATCATGGTGAGCTGAATAAGTTTCAGATACAGTTAGATCCAATACGATGTATTACATCTAAAACAGAGTATCATAGATACACTGCATTGATCCAACTTGAATTTGAAATGTATTCAGTTCACTGTAGCAATCCATGGCCGCCAAGTAAGCTTTCGTTTAAAGACAAAGATTCGAATCCTAAAATCTTTAAATTTTCCAACTAATTTATATTTGGAATCGTAGTACCCAATATTCATATGGATAAACTCCCATACCCTATTTTAATTTTTCAAAATGGTGTCCCCGTACTTGTATTCTACGTGTCCCAAGTGACTGTTGTGAATACAGGGTTAGTAAGCAGTTAAAGAGCTAATTAAGAACTCGTGATCCTTATCCCTAGAAACAGCTATCCATATTATTACCGTAAACAGACGGCTCCGAAACAGTGCCCATTGTGATGTATCAAAGATTCCCTACAGGTTTCTCCTTCTCTTCTATTATATCCCTGCCAAATCAGCCAAATAATTCCATTGAATAACTCGAAAGCAAAAAAAAAAAAATGTGACAGACACCATTAAAATCAGTCTTACAAGATGTAATTGGCCTCGTAATTTAGGGTTCACAGAAATTGCCTAAAATCCAATCCCATCTAACACATCAAATGTTTTATTTTACTGCTACATAAAATCGTTTAATTAAGTACCTGTTTTTATGCAAATTCTGCTACTAATGAACAGAAAAAGAACAGGCGACACGAATAAAGAATGATTTACAGGCCAAAAATAAATAATTCTTCATTCACCTGAGAGGATTAGGAATTGCGTTTGTCTGAATTTGCAGGGAAATTGTAAGGGTTTTGGAACTGGAAAAGGAGCCCCAGGAAACAGATTCGGGGATATCGCGGGAAATTTGGAAGTAATATAATAATGAAATTCATTGGTAGATTGTCAGCCTTCTAATTTAAGTAATCCCAATTGTCGTCGTCATTTTTATTTTCCGTGTGTGGATTACACTTCAACGAGGTTAATTTCGTAGCTTTGTTATGTACATAAGGCCGCGGTCCCATGCAGGGGGCAAGGGAATAGATTTTTAGCAGGTGCTCCACAGAAATTTTAGGAAAAATAGCAGTCCTACAGTCACATGTATTCCTAATATTTTGTGCAGAGCCAAAATGTGCAAGAAATGATTTGAAGGAAACCGAAGGTAAGTAGATTTTTTTAAAATATTCTTGAATCATTGCTTGGTTGACAAGTGGCCGAAAAAAAAGGAATGCAAGGAAAAAAATTACAGCCCCGACCCATTGTTGTCTCTCAAAGTGACCCTCCTATGCACACATTGCTCCACCTTTTCGTAAAGATTCAATTTTATGTAGTTCGCAGAAAAAAATTACACCAAACCACCTGCAACTTCAAATTTATTGTGGTTGCCCCATGCATGGGACCGTTGCCTCGTTGATTTTATTATTTTAAAGACCGTGTGCAGCAAAAAAATGGATTGTAATAGAGATAGGTACTCCATTTGGTAACAATCATGTGAAATGAATTTAATTTTTGTCTATGAGATTTAACGGTCTACTTATGGTATCATGGATTCTTCTGAGTGTCTCAAACATTCAAAGATCGAGAATCGATATTTTTATTTAAGAGGGCAATCAAAATTTTTATTTAAGATAGTTGTTCCTTCTCTTAGTGATTTGAGATTTTAACTACCGTAAAGCTCTTTTTCTAGACTCTTCAAATATCTCTACCATGGAGCCAACTCTTAATGTTTATATATATATATATATATATATATATATATATATATATATATATATATATATATATATATATAAATCAAATGTTTGTGAAGTTCGGGCATCCGAGGATAAAATGCTTCTTAGTTTATAATGCATTGTGGTGCATAAAATGAAAACCATCTCCTCGACTCATGCTTAAGTGTTGTCCATCTCCATGTCTCATATCTAACCATGTGGGAACTCCTTGTTTGAGACACAAGTATTTTCTTCCTTTGATTGCAATGCCTATGTATTGTTGGGCAATATATTTGGTAGTGCTCCATTAATTATATGAGTTGGTAGAAAATAATATTGTTACGAGTTGTTTCAACAACTCACGTAGAGAGAAATATTTGTTAGGAGATTGTTAGCAACGGGTAATTTGTTCCCTATTTTGTAGGAGGTTGTTGTGCCTACCTCCGTGGCTATATATTAGCCATTGTATTAGCAGAAATAATATAGTGTGAAGAATATTATTATGTGTGCAATTAATTATCTGGTTTTTCCTGTACATTCCTCACCTGGTTCCTATCAGTGGTATCAGAGCGACTATGAGATCCTGAGCATTATGTGGGCAGATCCATTGTGATTCATGGTTGCCCGTACATGGTTTCATTTTTAAAATAAGTTTTGTTGTTTTTAGAATCAAGTATTTTATTGGTTGACTTCTTCCTATACACACAACTTTGGTGTTGGTCTCCCACATTGCTGGACATGGTGACTGGAGTCTTGGATAGAGCCTGAGAACTCGGCTTCTCTACAAAGAGTATTGTCTGTGCATCTTGCAACATTCATGTCATAAACTACGAGCTGAAAAATCTGTAAATATCTTGAACGCTTTATATTTTTCTATGATATGTTGAGACACTAAGTGTGCATCGTCTTTCTGCAAACCCATGGTTAAATGTCTCTGCCACTCTTATCTCTGTATTAGATCTGTATAATTTCTAAATATTAAAGATGGCTGGTCATATTGGCAACTGGAGATGTAAATAGTTGGAATTGAAGCTAGGCTAACATCAACGAAAAAGTATAGATCGATTCTCCCTTGTACGCAATTCGCATTATTTCCATCTATACGTTGTGCATGTATTCTCACAAAATTAGTGAGTCAGAACTCCTCTGCGTCCACTAGTACATGTGGACAATATCCTTAAAATCGCAGTTTATCATTGTGTTCAGTGTGTCACAATTTATTTGCTACCATTGTCAAAATCGTAGGTTTTATAATATAGTGAATTGATCCTTGAATGCAAGAGTTCCCAAGTCGTGTCAGCTTTAAAGTGTGATCCGAAGTTTGTGGGGATTCTCCTCACCTCCATCGCAGACCAGTGTTTAATACGCATATCTGCATCATTTGGATTCAGATATCTACGTCCTGGTCCGTCATTTATTCCAAACAGCTGCACATATCTGTCCACCTTGGCATCAGAAATAAAGTTTCATGCACATTTTTCTACCTCTGCAAGGATATACATGGGTGTTTAATCAACTTGCATTTTGTGTTCTTCGTGATCTACTTCGCCCATATTCTGCATTCAGATCGAAGTAGTCTCCCTCGGAAGTAATTGGTATTCATGTTTTGGCTACCTTGGCACAGTCCATCTTTCTGATTGGTCAGCCAACGTTTTATCAAATGCCATGTGGCTTTAATGCAAAGTGGAGATATACTTAGTTCGTGCAAAGACCTGATCCTTCCACGGCTCGTGGAAACATTGTGAGTTGTATTGTTATCAAGTCATTTAGATTAGGGATTAGTAATTTTATTTTAATTGTTTAGGTGTTATGAAAATGTATAGAGTCACTTAAATTTATGTTCGCGAGTCTATGTGGTCATCATTTATTTTAATGACATTTTTATATGTCATTTTCCAAGTCTTAAAAAAAAGTAAGAATCATATTTTAAGTCACGGTCATTAGTCCATAAAATTTATGAATATAGTGTTATTGTTCATCCAAATGAAATCATTCATAGTCAAATGTCAAAACGTTATAAGTCATCATTGTTTGTCAAGTTATTAACGTAGAAGTGTCGTATTGTTTGAGTCATTACCTCCTTATTCTAGAGTCAATATTTGAATTCGCCATTTTATCATCGAGTCTAAATTTTGAGTCATTTTTGTAAGTGTCATTGTATAAGTCCATATTTTAAAAAAATTATCTTACGGACGCATTTTCAGGGTAACTCGACGTCCGAGTTGTAATTGAGCCTCAAAAGCCAAATTCGGCTGAGTTAGCGGCATGAAACCGGATGACATAGACATCAAAGGTTGGAGGTCATTCAACGACCTCTCGTTAGTCGCCAATGACGGTCGCATGTATAATTTGGTGGAATTTTTTTCAGTTGTGTGTTTGCTTCAGTTTGCAGTGTTCCATAAGTGGAAATTTCACATTGAGGGGGAACATGATCCCAATGTTCCATTTCCATTATGTCAGTTTTTTCTATGTATGTACGAGCAACAAATTTCAATAGAATTTCCTATGTTATTCCTTGCAGTGAGATGTGATGAGGGTTGATAATAGTACTTGGCATATCATGATGTGGTTGTAGGTAAACCACTTGAAAACCTTCATTTGTGGTTTGTGGTAAACCAATAGCAAAACCACCATTCTTGGTTGTTGGTAATTCATTTGCAAAACCATCACCTTGTGGTTTGTGGTAAACCAATTGCAAAACCACCATTTTTGGTTTTTGGTCAACCATTTGCAAAACCATCCTTGAGGTTTGTGATCATCTTGTGAAAATCACCAGATCATGAGCAGGTGCAAGTACAAAGGCGGTTTTTCCCATGTTCGCACTAAGGGGGGAATGTTGGGAAATATATTTGTTAGTGCTCCATTAATTATATGAGTTGGTAGAAAATAATATTGTTACGAGTTGTTTCAACAACTCATGTAGAGAGAAATATTTGTTAGGAGATTGTTAGCAATGGGTAATTTGTTCCCTACTTTGTAGGAGGTTGTTGTGCCTACCTCTGTGGCTATATATTAGCCATTGTATTAGTAGAAATAATATAGTGTGAAGAATATTATTCTGTGTGCAATTAATAATTTGGTTTTTCCCGTGTACATTCCTCTTTTGGTTTATATCATGTATGCCTTTTCACAAAGCTCGTAGGTAAGGGTTCAACTTTGTAATATAATGTTTTCGTTTTTTTGCTACTTTTTTCTCCATGTGACAACTCTAAAAATTTTATTCATGTACTTTTTTGTTTCTTTGTTTAGGTTTGGACATTCATTCATGTTGATATCTCATATATCCATCCATTTGTTGATCTATTTCATCCATGTGCTCTTCCTTCTATGTAACTTTTCTTATCTTGTGAACCAAGGCCACATGTTGGTCTCCATGTTTTATGCTTTCAAGTAAAATAGTAGTGTAGTCATAATGGTTGTCTACAATGAGAAAATGCATGTTTTGTAAGGATTATTTTGTACATAATCAAGCCTTAATTTTGAAGTTGTTTATAATTAAATACTTTTGGATCCTTCAAATAACTAGAAAAATGGTTCAAAGCATTCTCCCGGCCTTCACCGAGCGAGCAGCTGGTGGTGTATGCCCAGGACCGGGCTGCCAACCGTGCCCGCCTAGTGCTTCCTAATCTGAAGACCCTACGCTTCGTTGGACCCTATCCCACCCGAATGGACCTAGCTACGACTGCCTCTACATGGTAGGGGCCTATGACTTTCTCTGGCTGAACTGGACAAATTGTGAAGTGAAAGTTGAAATGGAAGATGATACCAGCCTTGGTCGGGTGTCTCAGGTTGCTAGTGTTGCTGTCACCTTGGGGTCTGGAGAGTAATCCCTCTCTTGCCTAGTACTATAGTTATAGTATATCTCGAGATAATGTTGGCCTATGTTCGTATATCCAGCTTGTTTTTTTGCTCTTATGATTTTGTTGTTTTGCTTTGAAATCTTGAGGTCGGGCCTTTGTTTATGTAAATAGGGAACGGGTCCCTTCAACCCGCTTTATCTATCCAAAAAAACTTTTGGATCCTTTCTCTTTGTCTCAATTTCAAATTTTGTATGTCGTCACACCATACAACACCACTAAGGTGATAAGTAACTGAATAAGACCCTAATAGTCTACAATCCCATAGTTCGACATCCCTACATCTATTTTGAAGAGCATAAATAGGTTTTCATCCACCTTGTATTATTTTCCAAAAGTATAAAGTTGAAAGACGTTTCCATTTTTTTATATTGAGAAGATATGTCAAGTACAATGAAATCAGAGTACCCTAAAATGGCCCCATGGCCTTTATTTTATGTTTATTTGTATATTTTCTACATTTATTTACGCCTGCCATAGGAATCTATAATGGCAATGAGGGTGGTCATGGAATATGATGCTTATTTGTTAATAATTAATTAATGAACTTAAATTTGACATCTATTTGATAATCACATATAAATTTCAACATTGAACTTTACATCAATTTGACTATCACTTAAAAGTTTATTTTATTTGCTTAGATAAGTCAATCAAAAATCTCTAACATCTCAAATCCATGCAATATAGTTTGAGCCCATTTTTTCCAAAAAAAAATGTTTTGGAACTTGAGATAGTGGTGTAGCTGACCAACGCCATTTGTCACTAGTTAAAAGGAAATTCAAAGAGAAGGTAATGGATTTATTAATCAATGTGTTGTGTGAAAAATCCAAGATAAGTGCCTTGAAATTTATATTTTTGGCATTTTAGGTAATTGTATTTAAGATATTTGTACTAGATATATATAATTCGAGCAATTTTGAGACCTAATTAGTTATTTGGTATGTCTCTACTAAATTTGTGTGTTTTTCAATTATTGGTCCAAATCATGTTCTTGTTGGTGTGTGTTCCCTTTTTCAATTTATGACGTGTTTTTCTCTATCTCCTCTTGTTTACTTCATTTTTCCTCTTGTTTACTTCATTTTCATTAGCTTTACCTTCCCAATTTTCTCAATCATCCCCTTATTTATTGAGTTTCTAGCCTTTTTGCTCAAGAATGTAGTAGGGTTTTGGTCAATAACTAGGATCATACTACAATCATGGCTCCTCTTTTTGTGGACCCTTTTGACCCTCGCTTCATGTCCCTTCAAGTTTATGGCCCTTTTTATCGATATTTTCCACCTATCAATGCTAACATGCACATTGATCGAGTCTCACTTTGAATTTAAGGAATCTATAAATGCATAGGTGCATTGGTTTATATAGGATAAGGGTAAGAGTGATTTAATATAAATTGAATTAAATCTATATTTCAAGATAACTATTGTAATGAGTGCTATACAATGATAATATACGAGAAATGGACAAACCACAAGTAAACAATAATATGAAACCCTAAACAAGAGGGAGAGAGAGGGTAACTTAACTAATTTCATAGAATCTGAGATGATCTCATGGCAAGAGAACTGTTGAAACAAGTCAGAAGCGGCATTGTCAAGGCTCACTGGAGGTTCTGAGACCGATAAATGCGCAGACAGAATGTTCACGGGAGGATAGGAGTTTCGGCACTAGTGAGTGATCGATCTCGGGCATTGGTGTCCAATCAAAGCTAATGTTATGTCCTTTTCTTTGTAGGAGGGGCTTCGTTATCAATTTCCCTTTGTCATTCTAGTTTCTCTCCTAGATCACTGATTGTACCTATAACCTGAAAAATAATTGTCTACTCCGCACATGTCCTTAAACCACATCAAATATAATTAAAAAGATGCAAAATGGAGTCGATGCACTCGATAGTCAACCGAAGAGTGGACTTAGTACTAAGCAATGCACTATATTTCAAACTCCACATAATTTTGTGTGCATGTGTGTGAAATGATGCCCTAGGTTACCCTTGTGCAAGTTGCACTATGATAATGGGCTAAATCTAGAATGTTCTAAAAATGTAAATGTGTGAGATGAAATAAAAGAGACTTCCCCTCCTATGTTGTGTATGCAGAGTGATACAACCCTTGTCCCTTATATGGATGTGTTATATGGATGCTTTGTAATGCTCTTGTGCCTTTGGATGCAAGCTTAGGTGATAATAGATAATGCTTAGTGTTTGCCCCTTATTTGAGAGCTATAACTATGTATATATATATGATTCTTTTTTTGAATTTTGTAATTGACAACTAAAAGGCCAACCCAAAGTTGTAAAATATGACCCAAAAGTAAAAGATACCCAAAAGAGTAAGAAGAAAGCAAAGAAGGTCGGAATGTCAGGAGCTTCGCCTAAATGGCACTAGTGTCCGAGACCATAAAAGATAAATCAGTCAAATACCGATAGGGATGTAGGGTGTGTAAGGTCAATAAAGTATAAAAACAAAGTAAAAGGCCCAAAAGACATTGTCAATCACTAATTTTCTTGCTTAGGAATCATGTATATATTAGTATGCTCTAGGACCTAGAAATGTACCCAAGTGCATAGATTTTGTGTCTACATTTTACCCCCACTTTATGTTGTTGAGTGAATACTCAATAGCATAAAGTAGATAGAAGATATGTACCTTGTGATCCTGTAGAGAAGAGTGTAGCCGATAGCATGCCAAGTGGACAAGTGAAGCATGAAGTGATCATAAAGCGAAGCGTGGAAACTAGGAAGGGGAGGTAGACCCTAGGGGTGGAGTGTATGTGTTAGAGCTTGTGTTTTTTGATGTGAGCTACTTCTTGTTGCGTATAAGGATGAACCTGCAAAAGAAGAGAGAAAGAAAGTAGTCAAAGTCCCGTATATGAAAAATTGAATTAACATGTGTATAAGTAAGTAAAAGTGTAAAAGTGTGTAAAAGGAAAGTGTGCACCTGATGTATAAGAGAGTAAAAGATAGAAAATTGTCCTAATTTTGCTTAGAGATACCGCTGAATTTGTTGCCGAATGGTGAGGTTTTTGGGCGATATCACGCCAAGAGAAAAGTGTTGGGGAGAGAGGTTTGTTTTACTCTCCTTCCATGATGCTTCCCAAATAAGTGCCACTACAGATGACACATCACTATATGTAACTGTTTGCAACTAAATGTAAACATAATTCTGAAACTGAGTCAAGTGACTACTACTTGTAGAATTGTGTTGTGAATTGTTGGAAACCATGTTAAATCGAGAAATTGATTGTGTTTTCCCAAAGACACAAGCGACCACCATTCATGTCCGATTTGAGCTTTAGTGTCCTGGTCTCGTGTTTGTGACCCAAGTCTGATTTTGGGCCATTCTTTCACCGTGTTCTATTGCCAAATCTATAATTTTCTACTCTGATCTATACATTTTTGTTGTTGTAAGGGTGATTTTCTCACCCGAATGATACCCCCTTGTTTGGGGTGCATGTGACAAAAGTAGGAGAAGGCGGCCCAAAAAAGAGGGCCAGATATTGATATGCATATCTGATAATGGATGCATACAAGGGGTATGGGATGTGCATGGTGGAAACCAAGGAACATGCAAATAAGATGGGCTAGGAACAAGTGTTAGTGTAACAATAGCTAGCATGCAATAGAAAACAATGTAACAAGCACCTATGAAGACAAGATGTACCACAAAAGTGGGTTTCATACATGGGACATCACTCACAATGTCACAAGACAATCAGGGATGAAGCGGCCATAAGCAAACAATGAGCAAGCATAACATAGGGCGTAGCCCGCAAGTAGTAGCTAACAATAATAAACAATATCAAGCAAAATGTGACAAATAACCATGGTTATATGTAATCCTACAAGGCAAATGCTACACATGAAACACTCGTTAACATGTTAGGGAGATAAATAGTATGTCACAACGTGTAGAAATCGAAAGAAAGGTAAAGTAATAGTACTCGAGAAGTAGCAAATAATGCAACAATAGAACCTATGATGGGTAGAGTGTGAGAGTAGTAAAGGTAGATGCCCCTAGAGCCTCAATGGGACTGGTAAAGAGTTGTGTCGAGCATCATGCATCATGTATGAATCTATGAAAGGTCATGCATTCACCTCAAGATACCAAGTGAATGCAGCACATGTGTATATAGAAAAAGATAATGACATACTAAGTATTCAACTAGCATAAGAAATAAAGTGTAACATGTAAGTAGAATAAGCTAACAAGAGTAAATGCAACCAAGATATGCAAATGTTGTGTGAGTGTGATAGTGTGTTGTGATGTGCAAGATGTGGAGAGAGGAGGAGCCATGTTTCCCCCAACGGATGTGTATGAGATGAGGTTCATTTAGAAATTCTCCTCAATAGTCAAGAATAGACCATAAGACAAAAGTGTGTCATCGAGAAATGAGTGTTATGTGTGTGATTGAGAGTAGATGCTAGAAAATATGTATCGTGAAGCACTGAGCGTGAAGTGTAGAAGATGTGAGGTTCATTTAAGAATTGGACCCTTAATAGTCGAGTATAAACCGTGGAACTAGAGTGCGTCATCAAGTAATGAGGAGAAAGTATGTGAACCAACGATGTGGTGATGCTCAGAAAGATAGTCATGAAGCATGGAGCGAGAGAGTAGTTGATGTTATGAAAGATGTATCGTGAAGTATTGAGCTTGAAGTGTAGCGACAGTAGATGATTTGAGGTTCATGGATGAAGTGTGCCCTCAACATTTAAGTGTGAACCATAGCACTAGAGTGTGTCATCGGGTAAATTGTGTGAACTAACAATGTTGGTGATGCTCGAAAGATAGGCATGAAACATGGAGCGAGAGAGAGTAGTAGATATTATGAAAGATGTATCGTGAAGTATTGAGCTCAAGTATAGTAAGAGTAGATGATGTGAGGTTCATGGATGAAGTGTGCCCTCAACAGTCAAGTGTGAATTGAATCACTAGAGTGTGTCGTTGGGTAATGAAGGTAAAGTATGAGTGTTAGAGATGTGGTAATGCTCAGAAAGATGAGACACGAATCACGGAGCCCGAGTAGCCAAGATGCGATAAGTGGGGTTCATGGAGGAATTGCACCCTTAATAGTCAAACATGAACTATAGAAAAGAGTGTCATCAAGTAATGAATGCATTTTATGTGATTGAGAAAGGTGTGATCATGAAGAATGGAACATAAAGTGTAGAAAAGGAGCTAAGATTAGACAATTTAAACATCAATAAGGTTAGAGAGGGGGAAGAAAGTATAATGCCCCCAAGTGTGTATATCAAGAGTTGTTGGAAAATATATGTGATCATTGTGAGCAAGAATAGCCAGAGTATGTATAGTGCACGAAAGGATGTATACCATATATAGAAAGTAGTATGTGTATCATGAGTAGAAGGATCCATAAGTAAGAATGAGTAGCAAAATGTGGATGGAGTATTATAGAGAAAAAATAGATATATGAGAGAAATAAAGCTAGATGCCCCAAGAGCCTCGGATAGATGGGGCAAGGTGTGCGAGATAGTGTAGATGAGAGAAATATTTGCTTGAAAGATTGACGTGAATCGCAAAAAAGTAGTGTGTAGATGTGTATGTGAATAGTATGGATAGACAATTGTTGATTAGAACATGTGACTATAAGGGGGAAAGTTTGATTCCCCTAAGTGTGTAAGTGATGGAGATCTATACGATGATGTGAGAGAGACCATGTCATGGTGGCGGAGTTTGAAATGTGTCTTGGCCATCAATATAAGCATTAGCTTGAGTGAAAAAAGGAATGATGCATTTAATTGGAGGTTGGTGAGGGATCTTGGCTTGTGGCAAGGGAATTGGTGGCTCTTCTTTGGATGGTTGTTATTGATTTGGGATTGGTAACGTTGTAGATGACTTGACAGGAGGAGATAATGAAGTAAGTATTTTTAAAGGTGGTATGGTACTGGTTTGGATAGGTGGCTCTTGACTTACCAGAGAAGGAACATTAGTAATTATGGCATGATGCTCACTAGACAGGAGGGATCAAATTTGGGAGCCCATTGGGGTTTAGTACTTGGAGATGAACGTGAAATGAGACCCTTATGCTCCAGATGTCAGGTTTTTTTCTAAAGCATAGCAATTTTCATCACAATGTCCATTAATCCCATGGTAATTACAATATGGTCTACTTTTGTATTGAATAACCCGATGAGGAGGGTGGTAATGATTAGGTAAGAAAGTAATTAAGTTATTATCAAGTAGTGTAAATAATATATCATGTTGTCTAGCATTCCAATCGAACTGGAGAGGTGTTTGTTGTGGTAAGACCTTGACCTTGCTTGTATGAGCACATGTAGTAGACATGGGATCAAGATGAGGTGTAGAAGAAGAACTAGCATGGGCATGAGAAACATCCTTGAGATATTGGATTTCAGCTTGTGAAGGATTGAATCGTGGATTCCATAGCTTGAAATTTATCTTGAAGGCATGGTGTAAAGCTTGAATTGACTCTAAGATAGCTTGATAAGATGTGTTATCAAGACTAATAGGTAGGTGTAAGATACAATTGAAAATGGCACTTACTTGTGAAGGTGGTGTATCATGAGGGAGGTACATTATGTGTACAACTTTTGTGAGAGCATCTTTGCAAACTGGGTGCTTTTGAACTAATTCATACAAGGAAAGTTGAGGAGCTTTAGGAGTCATGTTAGAATGAGGGTTTGGGTTTGGAGAATAAGGATTCAAGAGCTCGATCAAGAGTGGGGATTCACCAAATGATTTAATATAAATTGAAGTAAATCTATATTTCAAAGTAACTATTGTAATGAGTGACATACAATGATAATATACAATAAATGGACAAGCCAAAAGTAAGAAATATTATGAAACCCTAAGCAAGAGGGAGAGAAAGGGTGACTTAGCTGATTTTTCAGAATCTGGAGATGATATGGGTAGGGGAATTGTTGAAACAAGTTATAAGCAATGTTGTCAAGGCTCACTAGAGGTTATGAGACTTGGAAATGCGCAGGACAGAAGCGCCCACAAGAGGAAAGGAGCACATGGGCGCTAGTGACTGATCTGGGCACTAGTGTCCATTCAGGTGCTAAGGTTCTATCTTTTTCTATGCAGGAGAAGCTTCGTTATTAGTTTCCCTTTGTCACTTTGGTTTCGCTCTTAGATCGTCGATTATACCTATAACCTGCAAAATAATTGTTTACCTTTATATGTTCACAAACCACATCAAATCTAAAAAAAGATGCAAAATGTGGAGTCAAACTGACCCCGATGGTCACCCAAAGAGTGAACTTAGTACTGAGCATTGCACTATATTTCAGAATCCATGTAGTTATGTGTGAATGTGTGTGTAATGATTACCTAGGTTACCCTTGTGCAAGTTGCACTATAATAATAGGCTAAATCTAGAATGCTCCAAGTATGCAAATGTATGAGATGAAATATAATAGACTTCCCTCCTATGTTGTGTATGCATAGTGATACAACCCTTGTCCCTTTTATGAATGTGTTAAATGGATGCTTTGTAATGCTCTCATGCCTTTGGATGCAAGATTAGGTGATAGTAGATAATGTTTAGTGATTGGGTCGCTTATTTGAGAGTTATAACTATGTATATATATGATTCCCTTGTTTGAATTTCAGTAATTGACAACTAAAAGGCTGACCCAAAGTTGTAAAAGATGACCCAAAAGTAAAAGAGACCCAAAAGAGTAAGAAGAAAGCAAATAAGGTCAATAGCACCTGTAGGGATAGGAGCGCCCAGGCGCTTCCCGCTCTAAATGGGTGCTAGTGTCCAAGGCCATAAAAGATAAATTAGTCAAATACCGACAGGGTCTGTATGGTGTGTAAGGTCAATAAAAGTATAAGAAACAAATCAAAAGGCCAAAAAGACGTTGTCAATCACTAGTTTTCTTGCTTAGGAATCATGTATATATTAGTATGCTCTAGGACCTAGAAATGTACCCAAGTGCATAGATTTTGTGTTTACACAAAAGAATGTGATTCATTTATTTTAAGAACATACCCATGTAAAAAGTGTATTAGAAGAATTTAGATCTAAATGCATCTAGCATTTATTTGGTGCATTTATTAGAACATTGAAAAGGGTTATGAGTTAGTGCAATTACATTACACTAAATTGTTTGTTGAATTGCATTATACTTAATGTTATTTTTTCAATACTTTACAAAATTACAGGGCCTCATAATAATGGAGGGATAACATAGGCCTCCAATAACTCCCTCCAATATTTACTATTTACAAGATGTTTTGATCACATTAGGGTTTCAAAGAAGAGGAATGGTTTCCCATAGGTTAGCAATAGATTCAAGAGAAGCGGATAATGGTTTAGAGCTCTAGAGTAGGTGAAGTGATTCATCAACTCATATTTGAAATTCACTAACAATCTCCAAAAATGTGTTATGGTTCTTACATAAAGTTACAATTATGGTCTATTTTCTATGTCTTTCTTGATTTTTCTAGGTTTTCTTCACCTCATTGTCTATATCTATGTTACAATATCTCTTTCGGATCATCGTCTCTATGAATATGACAAACCAAAATATCACTCTAAAACGTACTCTTTCCAATTTCCTAAGCTCCTCGAATATTTGATATGTACCATGAATCCTAAGCCCATCTACAGAGGAAAATCTTGTAGTAAAGATAACTCGCAAGATTATAAAGAGTGTGCACTTGTTATTATTGCACAGAATGAACCAAACACACAATGATGTAGTGGAAGTATTGCTTGCAAGAAATGTAACTTATATCCATTAATGGTGAACAAAGAATAAATCAAAGGTGTACAATGCTAACATTCGGCTAAAAATTAAAGCTCTTTTGATCAACATGGGAATGCTTCCTAGTTGATTTTCCTATAATGGACTGAAATATACAGTATGAGAGTTACAAAGTACACAAGGCACATAAGTATCTCTACAACTGGTTTGAATCTCAAGGGTGTTGAACCTTAGACAATTATGTATGTTATATATTTAAAACATAATTCCAAAAGGGGAATTACAATAGAACACAATTATAAAGGGGAGTGATTACATTTCATTCCATCTTACATGCATGATGGATGAGCTTCTTTCATATGTGTGTGGTGCTTGAGATTTTGATTTCAAATGGTTACTTAAGGAGACTCTCTAATGCACTATAGAATTAAGAATGTGCCACTTAGAAATTCAGCAAAAAATTAGTCTCTACATAATTGTTAAAACATGTCATCATGCATAATGTGGGGATCTCGCATGAGAGTGTGAAACAAAGGTGGTGTAAAATTATGGTGAGGTAAGCTTTGTGTGTGACTATAAGATGCTTAAGGGTTTTTTGTGCCACTGAAAGATCTACAGAGGGTGAAAAGTCTGTGTGGTATTGTTAGTAGGTACAAAAAGGCCGTAGGAATTTGGTGTGTACAAGATTGTAAACACGTGTAATTCAAAAATGAGACTGTGTGTGTGTGTGTGTGTTAGTTATGAGGAGTGGGAAAAATTGGAATCTAAAGTGTGTGGTTCATAAATTAGGCAGGGGCACAAAGGAGGAGTGTGTGCACTGCTTGTATGCATACAAAGCATTCACCCTATTTAAAGAGAACTAACCCCGTTATGTCTATTTGAGCTATATAAATTATACTTGAAGACATTGAAGGCTATATTGTTTAGCTTAATTAACATAGTATATGAAATTTATTGCTCTTACAAATTGATGTGTACCTCAATAGATTTTTGTGTCTCTCATGTTGATGTGTTTTTGACACACCAACTCGAAGTTGTGCATAAATATGCCCTCCCTCTACTAAAAGGAGACAAAATTATCCCCAAGGTTTATGTCACTAGGTCTTGGTATGTTGGAATAACCTAGTGGTTGATGTGTTTATTGTTTTTATCAAGGGGCCTACGGTAAAATTAAGCAAATATAAGACATGTTCCATTGATATGCAGACCATATTTCTATTAAATTTCGATAACATGTTCTACCTTAAACTATTGTATTATTTCGTAAAATCCTAAAAATGAGTGTGGACACTCAAATTTGGAAATTTTCCTTTTAAGATTGTTAGTTGTGATAATGTTCTTTTGTTAAGACAAATATCCATATTATATCCATGTTCGGTACATCTTATTGTTGTTAAATGTTGAACAATCACATTGAAAAGAAAACTCCGAATATAATATTGAAATCATCCTAGGATAGATTTATTCTGAATCAAGGATAACATATAAATAGTGATAGTGCATTCCTAAATATTAGGACACAACACTTATCATGTATCCCTAAAATATCTAAGTAAGCCCCTAGTCTTACTATTATCTCCCTATCTCTGTGAGTTGGCATAACCACCCAATAACTCACGTTTACATTTATTTAATATGTTCACAATATTTAAACTATTCCTAACATTCACCCCCTTAGTGTGAACATGGGGAAAGCTATCTCCTGTACTTGCTCATGTTTTACATATGGTTTTACAATTGGTTAACCACTAACCACAAGAAGGTTTTCTAGGACAACCAACAACCATATTTGTATGTGTTTTTCAAGAGATCCACAAACTCTCAAGAAGGTTTTAGAATGGAACCAACAACCATTTCATAGCACAATACATTATTTTTGCTCTTACCATTTTCAATACAGAAGAGGAGATTGTAGAAGGAAAGAAACATGTTTTGAACAGGAATGGGACTTCTGTTCATTATTACAACAGAAAATAAACACACAACACAACTGAAAGAAGGTCACCAATATGCTGAGCAATCTCTTTGTTGGTGACTAACAAGAGATGTTGTTTTCCTCCTCCTCCTTGCCTCCAACCTCCGAGAATGTCCTTGCTAACTCGACAGAAAGTATAGTCAAGGACGATACGCATTCCCTGTCGCGATACAGGGAAGAGTCGAGTGGCAAAACCCCGCCGTGAACCGTTTTCACTTTCATTTTCCCTTACAAATTGAGTGTTAGATTACACCGAAAATGCACTCGTTTTTCCTCTTTTTTTTGTGTGTAATGGACTCGACTTTAGAGGACAACTCACAATTTTGAAAATGACACTTTTGACACTAGATGCAATACAATTTGATAATAACAATTTATTATACAACTCAGAACAATTCTTCTTTTGTCATATAAAACAACATATAGGCCTAGTTTCATAGTGACATAGTTCCTTCAACATAAATGATGAGACTGACCGATGACATACACCCAATATACTATATTAACGTAAGATAAAAACATGACCACTAATAATTTATGATGAACTATCACTTACATAAGACATGGACTATATTTAAACAATTTACTACCACATGGATAACAAAGAATAAAGAACCACCAAATAAACATGCAAATCCCAACCTTATACTTGTCAGATATGATATCCAGTCTATCGCCCACGAAAGTATGGGAAAATCAAATTCGATTCTCCACAATTGTTCCACCTGGGACGCATCAAACATCAAGATCTATTTGATGTGGGTATGATACAAATTTGCATGCACCGAGCCTTTGGAAATCTCAATCTGTTGAGGAATAAAGTACATACAAGTGCTTATAGACTACATAAATTCTGAGTACTTATCTGACTGAGTTTCGTTGTATGAAAAGCTAGACGTGTTGAAGTCAGATCTCATTTTTCCATAGTTAGACAGTAACATGCAGAGTGTGTGGTCGATCAAAGGAATATGGCAGTATTGTAAGTCAAAAACACAAACCACAATCAATGTAAATCCTCCAAGGGAGCGCCGAATGCAAAGACAAGACACTTAGCAAATCCGTTTAGAAACACTCAGCAAATCCGTTTAGCAAATACGTGGATCTAAATGGTGATGATTGTAAAAACGAATAGCACAGACATGCAAGGAAATACGGTTAAAATCACAAAACACGGCCTACAGTCTGTCCATTTCCAGGCACTCGTGCCTTATGCAGATGTCTGGAGGATGTGCTCACTGTTAGAGGGTGCATACAGATCAGGGGGACGTGCTGGAAACTTGGATTGATCTCTTGTCAGATCTGAGCCACCATACTGCAATGCAGAGAAGTCAATGCTACCTCCAGTATCCTAGGATGAACTTTGCTCTGATACCACTGTTAAATGTTGAACAATCACATTGAAAAGAAAACTCCGAATATAATATTGAAATCATTCGGATAGATTTATTCTGAATCAAGGATAACATATAAATAGTGATAGTGCGTTCCTAAATATTAGGACACAACACTTATCATGTATCCCTAAAATATCTAAGTAAGCCCTTAGTCTTACTATTATCTCCATATCTCTGTGAGTTGGGATAACCACCCAATAACTCACGTTTACATTTATTTAATATGTTCACAATATTTAAACTATTCCTAACAATTGTCTCTCTCCCAACTTGTGTATTTTTACACATTGATGTGGTATCACATTCTAAATATAAATGCATAAAATTAATATTTCACATCTACTTATCATGATACATATTTCAAATTGTATGCATTATCACCCTATCCAAAACCATACGGTTTGGTCAAGATGTGGAATCCATTCTTCTCACCAATATGGTCCTGACCGACACATCCTCCAACTTTTCTTTCAATTTAATTATCTTTGTTGGATCATTTCATCCTCTTGGGTTGGCCTTATCATAAAAATTTACCTTCAAAACTCTATATAAGAAAGTTAATATCACTTCATTTACTTACCTAACACTCTCATGAGATCTCATTACAAATACTAACACTAAAGACACTCAAGGATCCCTAAATCTTGCTAAATTTGATGCACATCCATTAGGGCGGGCTACTATAGTTCAAGCACCCAACTAGGTCAAGGAGTTTAGCTTCCTTGTTTCCAAGCATGCAAAGATCCCAATTCAATGTATTAAAAAGAGAAAAAATCATCCCAAGAATTTTCAAATTCGTTCAATTTTCCAAAGTAGTTGCATCCATATAGATATCACATACTAAGTGGGCAAACACTAAGTGGACAAACATGTGTTTCGAGGCCTCTTCGAGTAATGTCAATGTAGGCGATGCATCAATTACAATTCAGCTCACATTTTACCATGTCTTCGACCCATTGTTAGAGTTTGAGTTTGATTAAAATTATTAGGATGGTTTTTTAACTATGTGGTACTTAAAATTTGATGACAATGACATACATTTATTAAAAAATCATATGGCATAAGAAGATACATAACAATACTTTGAGTAGGTTCAAAATTGTACAACATGGTCAAGACAATACAAATGTTTCTATCATAACTTTACAAGTCCATACTGGGGCATTTTTTAGCTATAGTATCAATAACGAAGCATCTTCAAGTTCATTACTACCATATTCTCCAGCTCTTTGCACCCAGATCTCTCATGTTTCACTTTGTATATCTAAATACATCTCCTATTGTGTTTTTGAACTTATAGATACCGTTATCACTAATTACAAGTATTAATGCATTGTTCTAATATTGCATAATTAATTTCTAGAAGTTAATTAATTAGAATGGTCACATGTAACAAACCTTACATCCTCTTTTAGTGCACACGTAACATTATTAATTTAATTAGGGTGTAAAAATTTAGTGAACCTACTTTTTTCAAACCCTTCACCTAATACAGGGTCTTATTTAGCTCCTTTGGCTGGGCCTTTAACTTTCCAACACCCTAGGGTTTTCCTAAGCATGTGTATGATATTTCTTGTTGAATTTATTATTATTTTTGGCTATGGCTTGTCAAATCACATGGTTACCATACCTCTAATAAGGTCCATACCACTTATGGGATTATAAAGCATGTTCTTCCTTGTCCATATTTTGATCCGGCTGATATCGTCTATAATTATGATCAATCCCCTTGCGGATCCCGAAATTCCGCCCTATTTTGACCCATCCCCAACAAATTCTCTTATTCACTTACCTTGTATTATTCATGACTATGCCTGAAAACCTAAAGTAGGTGTTTCTCTTGTTAAGCATTGCATCGATGATCTAGTTAATCGCCTTTACCTCTCCCAATCCTTTTGACCACTATGGTGATGATGAATCTGATTATAACACTTCCGATTTCAATGACTAGGGTAGTGTCTATGAACAATTTTTTACAATTTCCAGTAGCAAATGCACATTTTTTGGTTGCTGTTGGGAATAATAGGAACAAAATCAGTGGTGAGTTACATGATTTGGGAAAGGAAACTAATTAATTTATTTTCTTGAGATCATCTATGATCGATTTCTATTGGGTTTGTGATCATCTACAATGGCATTTATCTCGTGGTAAGTGTTAACTGGAGGGAAAATCCTACAACTCTCCCAATACTCTTCCCTTGGTAATAGGACACTTAAATCCTTAGTTTAGCGACATGATGCTCAAATCCTTAGTTTGGCGACAAGATGCCTAAATCCTCAATACCATTCCAACCATCTCCAAGGTAGCAAACATACAAGAACAATTCTATCTCTTCTCTCACGACACACATGTGTACTTTATCCTTGATTCACTTGTTTTTCAATAAGCATTTCTATTTTCACATTTACTAAGTTAAAGTTCAATTTCATTTATCATGAGCATTGAATACAATTATCTTCTTTTGTAAGTCTAACCTTACTACAAGAAAGGCAACACACAAATGGAACAAGGAACAATCTCAAGCACAAGATGCTCTAAAAAGTCAATATCCAAGGAACAAATGCAAGTTTCATTTCTACTACACACACAAGTTCACCCAGATCATCCTTATCCTCTTTTAGATTCCACGATACACATTCTAAAATATCCATTCGGCACGATATCAAGTACAATCCCCATTCAACACACTATCGGTTACAACTCGCTTTGGCTTTCCAAAAGGTAAACTCTTCTTATCTACTTTATGCTACCAAATATTCATTCACTCGCATAAAGAGGGGGAAAATGTAGTCATAAAATCACAAACTTGCTATTTACATCACACCTCTAAGAATGTTATTATATGCATGATTCATAAGTAAGAAAACTAGACATTAGCACCATTTGTTTTGCTTTTACATTGCTTTATTCTTTTGGTACCCTTGACATTTTATTTTCTCAAATGGTCACTTTAATTTTGGACATTAGACAACACATCACCCAACTATGTATTTCCTATTTTATCCTTTGAGCATCCCGAGCACTACCACCCATTAGGGACAGGAGCACCGAGGTGCTACTGTCCCCTTTGGGAACTTCTATCATTTTCCCTCTCTTTTTTGAATTTGGATTGCCACATCATTTGGTATCTTTTATCACATCGGGACATCCTTTTTGGTTATTACTTGATCCATAAACTATAGTTGACCCCTACTATTAAGTAGTTTCAAAATGGATTTTGATTAAAATCTCAAATTCTTGATTTAAATAATTTGTGAATCGATTTAAAAACTAGTGTAAACTTTTAAAATCTGAACCAAATCTGAATGTGAGTGATTGAAAACTCATACAAATCCATTGTTCAACTTAAACATTCAATTCATATTCAATCTCTTCAATTAGCCCTCTTAATCAATTTCCCGTATTTAATTATCAAATCTTAATGATAATTTAAATATGATATAAATTGAAATAATACTTAAAATTTGAAATAAAATAGATGCAAGAGACCAAGATTTTTATGGAGTTCGGCGTAAAATGCATACATCCGGGGTTCATTTAAACCGATCCATTAAAAATTGATGGCAAGTACAATTTAAAAAATTACAATGCGTTGATGAATCTCTTAAAACTACAAAAATTATACCATCAAACCTTCAAAGGACCTCGATAATTTGCTAAACAACTCTTTGCATCACACCAAAGTACATTAAACTAGAATATAAGATAGTACCATTAAGGGACATCACAACTCCTCAATAGATTGAAGAGAAAAGGTTCTTAATGATAAGGTTCTTATTCCTATAATCTTCTAAATGACTCTTTGCATCACACCAAAGTACAAAAAAGAATCTTATCATTAGTGAAAATTCACAAAAGCCATTATACCATTAATGATAAGGTTCTTGCTCCTATAATATGCTAAATGAATCTTTGCATCACACCAAAGTATAGAAAATAGAATATAACATAGTGGTTAAGGTTGTTAAATATTAAAATACCAAAAATATCACAGAAAATGGATTAGTGCAAATAAACACAAAATGCCTTCCAAAGAGACAATGTCTAACTAAACCCGTGTGAGTTGGCCAATACTTCAACTACAAAAGTAGATGAATATGAAATGACTAACAAATTCCAATAATATGTGGTGTCCATTGACCCCTGTGAAACCGTGATTCATGAAAAAATATTACTGCAAAATATCATGGAAATGATTCAGAAATCAAACTGCAAAATGCCTATAAAGAGGCGAGAGTTAAACTGAATCCCTAAAACTGCATGTGAAGATCAAATATCTATCCAATATAAAATTGGGGATAGATCCAAACTACCTGCACAACTATCACATTCCAAAATGGTGAAACTGCCAATACTGCAAAATATCACCTGGTGCAACTTGCAAACTAGTTTGTTAGTATAATAAGAATGCACTCTAATCAGAACCAAATATAATAGATACAAATAAATGCCCATAACCAAGGGACTTAAAATCATGTGTAAGTATTACGTATAGGTACAAAAAAATTGTATTATTATTATAATTACAAACGGTGCCCAAATATGGGTCTTATAAGCATCCATATTTGCACACTAAAAATGACAACATAGACACATCCGAAATTAGACATACTGAAATGCCCACTGAATCTGTATAAACTGTTATCTGAATCATAATGGAAATCATCAACCATAAATGTGAGAAGATAAATCTGAGCATGTTAAACCTGTCACTTAGCTCTTCACTACATGTGACACCATTAACTAGATTCAAAGTCAAAATCATATGGGAAAAATATCCTTTCTAAATACAACAGGAATCTCACAAAATATGCTCTAAAAATATGCATGTTAATCAACAATGTCAGTTATGCAAAATATATTCACTAGATAAAGTGTCCTCTAAATAAAAATTGAATGGACTCATCTGTGGGTTATTGATCAAAAGATCCCGAGTTGATTTAATT
Organism: Taxus wallichiana var. yunnanensis; assembly: GCA_018340775.1. Lineage (NCBI taxonomy): Eukaryota > Viridiplantae > Streptophyta > Pinopsida > Cupressales > Taxaceae > Taxus > Taxus wallichiana. The sequence continues at coordinate 339,520,283 of CM031239.1, forward strand.
ATTGTTGGTGATTTAATAACTTCATTAATTTTAACGCGATCAACATGTGTTTGAGCCATCAGTTTCTTACGACATGATGGATGAATTTTCCAATATGTTTCAACCATGTGTCCACTCATATTGCAATAAGTGCAAAAATTCCTCTGTTTAGGTGAGGTTACTGCTTGTCATTTCTCGTTTAACAAGACGAGATTGGTTTTTAGCACTTGCCTTATTATTCATAAAAGGTGACTTCTTTAGCAAATATTTTCTCTTCCAACAATAAGAAACATAATGATTACTTAACCCACAAAACATGTAAGGAAAAGCATGCAACATCTTTTGTATATCAAAGCCAAATTGTTCAAACTGAAAGAGTGCATTAGAATTTTTAGGATCCAAATTCCCATCAATGTTATTTTTAGTATAAGTAAGAGGAGGCGGAATTTCAATACCTCTTCTTCTTATTTTCTTACACTGATCTTTATTCCTCTATATGGAGGAATCCTGCAATGCTAGTGGCGTAGAAACTTGGTTGTTAGAAGTTTGTCTTCCTTCAACAATCATGGAACCTTCTCTAAATTCCACTTGCTCACTAGAGTAATCCAATGATGCATTACGAGACCTATCCTTTATTAGTATTGGGTTAGCAATACCTTGGCCATCCTTACCAAGGCATCTTCTATCAAATCCCATTTTAATTAATAGTTTAGATCTAATGCCCTTAGTATGTTGTTCAAAATTACCAAAAGTAATATCTGAAACTGAAGGGAAGGAAGTGTTATATGGTGATAAAATTACAATTCATTCATCTTGTCATTATACTCGCATCTCAAGTAGATGGTAAATCCTTTACTCGCTCACCATTCTACATTTGTGCCAAGAGCTCATCCTTGGCCTATATATTATATTTCAAGCGCACAATCTCTTAATCAAAGGAGTAAAAATTAGCTCTTGTGAAAGAGTTCTCTTCCCGATCTAGTGGTTATACGATTCAATCTCATAAAGCCTTGCTTGTTTCAAGGATTTACCCATGGTTTCTAGTTCTCAAAACAACCTCAGTATACCCAAAAATTGCACATTGCAATGGAGTATTAATCAAGGTCAAAAGTCTACAATAACCAAATGAAAACCAATCTAAAACTGATATCAAATCCACACAATCGAAGCTTATCTAAAGATACTAACTGCTATGATAGCAAAATATGATCCTTAAATTATAGTAGACCCCCTACTATTAAATAGTTTCAAAATGGATTCTGATCAAAATCTCAAATTACTGATTTAAATAATTTGAGAAACTGATTTAAAAAATTGAATATAAACTTTTAAAATATGAACCAAATCAATGTCGGTGATTGAAAACTCATACGATTTCACTCTTCAAATTAAACATTCAATTCATATGAAATCTCTTCAATTATCCCTCTTAATCAATTTTCTGTATTAAATTATCAAATCTTAATGATAATTAAATTTGATATAAAATAAATTAATACTGAAAACTTGAAATAAAATAGAGGTAAGAGACCAAGATTGTTTATGAGTTTGACGTAAAATGCCTACATCTTTGGGTTCATTTGAACCGATCCATTAAAAATTGATTGCAAATACAATTTAAAAACTTACAATGTGTTAATGAATCTCTTAAAACTATAAAAATTATACCATCGACCTTCCAAGGACTCGCATTATGTGCGTGACATCCTCTTTGCTTCATAGTACTTTTCATGTTCAATTTCCCATAGCTCTTCGTCAAAAGCAACTGAAAAATGCTTCCAATAATGGAAAATTAACACAAAATGGGAATATAATAGGCTTAGAAGGAGCATATTGGATTTCTACACACTTTTCCAGCTTTACTCCGAGTCTTTAAAACACCATTATGATGGCCTAAATGGTCATTCTTTACAAACTACCCTTTACAAAATAATACACATCTGGAAAACATTACGCTTAAAATACCAATTGTCCCTTTTAATACCCGTTATAAGTGGTTGGCAGATTGGTAAGGGTTTTTCTTTTTTATCGTGAGGTTATGGGTTCAACTCCAATGGTGCAAGCTTGTATTAGTGGGTTTATCCCACATTGGTCAGGTGAAACAATTTAAGCCTTTAAATAGGTTTTAACCGCCCACCTATCTCGTGAATTTGGTCACGTACACGATGTTTTTTCCTTTTGGGTGCAAAACCTTCTCCTACAAGCTCGTTGTGACCATTGGGAATGGTTGACGAGATGGGTTGGAATCGGTTATGTTGGCATTAGTGAGCTCGGTCATGTTGTGTGAATGAAATGTCGAGTTTGGAAAGAATAGTCCCCATAAAGACTCGGTTAGTTGGTGAGTAGGTGAAGCGGCTCATCCGTCTAGTTGGCAGATATGTATTTCACCTAGGTTGGAAAATATGGAGATTGAAGTGGCAAGCGACGTGGTGGCCTAAAGACCTAGCACATGGACCTCTCCAAAATCACCATTTCAATGAGCTCTTCACCTGCCATGTGTCATTATGAGAGGGCACAAAAATAATATCTTGTAAACTATAGTGTAACTGAATAAATTAAATCCATACTAATTACCACATGGTGACAGTGGTCCCCCTCTAACACAAAAGTGGACCCCACCGACTATGGTTTCCATAGCCGGCCTTTTACAAATCAACTGTCAAGACCGGAGGAGTAAATAAACACATCCAAGTCTAATTTTTTACCTCAACTAACCTTTAATCGTGTAAATAGGTTCTAAAAATGAACTAGGGTCTTGCTTTACCTACGCCTACTTGCTGACCAACTTTGACCCAAATTTTGAGCAGCGACAACTTGAGCGTCTGCAATGTCCATTTTATGTGTTCCAATAAGCATTGGAAAGCTCTTAAAATGTTATTTTGTATTGTAATAGTTTAGGGAGATCTTGGGAACTTACATTGCCAAAAATGACCTCTAAATCATTAAAGATTAAAATCAAACAAGGGAATCATATATATACATGACTTACTTACTATTGTTAGGACAAGAGGGGCAATTAGTCTACCACTTTCTCTCTACCACATATAATAGAAAACACTCAGGATTGCATTTGGGATGTATTATTGACTACATAAGAGGGGATATTTTTGAATTTCATCTCACAAATTCATCTTGGGGGAAAAGTAGTTGTAGCCCACTATCTTGGTGCAACTGGCACAAGGGAAACCTAACTTCAAAGAACACAATTCAACCACACACACACACACTAAAACTACATAGATTTTGAAATGTAGTGTAGCGCTCAGTGACAATCAAATTGGGATGATCGTTGAGGTCAGTCTAAATCAAGCATATGCATTATTTATTTCATCTAATGTTTGTTTGAGCCTTGTGCTAGTAACTAGGGTTTGTTTTGTAGGAACATGTGTGACCCAAGAATCCTACAATAGTTCTAAAGTGATAAACAATGAAAGGAAGAAGCTATGTTTATACCCTTAAAAGAGCAGAAGCATAGTACTTTCCAGGAAACTAGCACCCAGATTGGAAATTAGTGCTCGGGGGTGGTTCTATCCTAGTTTTAACGGTTCTTTCCAAAGAGGTTCCAGATTTTAGTTTCTCAAACAAATCTTACACATCCCATTTCTAGCCTTTCTAGCCTATTTTCCAACTCATAATTAGTTTAGATCTCCCAATACAAGCTAATTCATTCTTATCTCATATCTTTCACAATGGCTTGTACTTTGCATGTTTGATCTTGTTTGTTATAGTTATATTTATTTGATCTCATTCCTCCGATTAGGATTTAAATTTCTTCAAATCATAGGATCAAGATGTGGAATCTGGTCCTAAATGACCTATATAGTCTTAGACTAACACATCTTCCAATCTGTTTTCAAATGCATTATTTTTATTAGGTCTTTTCAACTTCTAAGGTTAGCCTTTATGCTACGCCCTTAATCATATATCTTATATTGGATGTATATATCTAACTTGTGGCTATCATAACTTCTTATCATTATGTATCTCTTTCATATATGTTATATTTTCATTAGTGGGTTGGCTTTGGTGTTGGCCATATAACATAGAATACTATATATATGGGTTAGTAGGTAGTAGTTGATCATCATATTCAACATTTGAGTCTTATTGTTTGGTTTGGAGGTTTCCCCCTCGAAGTGGCTAAGCTATTCTACTTGCACATTGAGATCATTTATCTAAAATATTGTGTTCATTGGTGTTATATTTCTGCTAATAATTAGATTTATACAAGTAATTCCATTACAAGTGGTATCGAGCTTGAACTCACCAACACTTGCATCAAACTCTAATTGTGAAGGTTCGTCCATATCTCAAAATTGGTAGCGAATTTTCTACAATTTTTTTGTGGTGTGGCCAAATCAGTCAAGTAAGCTCCCTTAAATTTTTTAAGAATTTTAGACTTGGTTTGCAAAATTTATAGCGGTTTTATGTTTTTTCATAATTTGGCTACCTAGGGTGTAATTGTGGAATTTATCAAAGTTATTTGCATTTCCAAAAGAAGATTAAAAATTAGTTTGAGTTTGTTCTTTGAGTTTTATAAAATTTGGCCGAATTCCTATTGAAATCCCAAACCCTAAATTTCGACCTTGATCCTTAAATCTTACCATTTTGGGGCATCATGGTTGGGCCTTTGACAAGAGGAAAAAATAATCCCATCACTCTGGGTAAAACCCCTGATAAGGATGAGATAATAGTTGAGGAGTTAGATTCAGAAGGGGTATCTATAGAGTCCTCGGGGTTAGGGTTTACTTCAACTGACCATAAGGTTAGCTATCTTGAGTTAGAGTTACGAAACCTCGAGGGTAGAGTGGCCAGCAAAGAAGATGTAGACAAGATTGGAAAATGATTGGAGGATTTCATTCACCAATTTAGTTACAATATCATGGGTCATCATATCCTTCCTAATCATCCACAACTCAATCATACTCATATTAACCAGGGTGGATCTTCAGGTCAAAGTAATAGAAAAACTAGCCAGGGTGGATCTCGCAAACATGACCAATCCAAATACAAACACTCTGCAAGCCCGTAACATGATTCCAAAAGTGGAAATGTGTAAGTTTGATGGAAAGGATCCACTCAATTGGATTAACTAGATGGATAATTTCTTTGATCTTCATCAGATTCCATCGGGATAAAAGGTTACCATGACATCGTTGTATCTTAAACTGACCAATTCATTTGGTATCAATGGTTATGTGCTCAAAGGAAAAAGAGTGGCCTCAATGTTACATGGATAGTCTTCACCGAAGAGTTGTAATTACACTATAGTTCTAGTGTGTCGAGAACTATTTGAATCAATTAGCAAAGCTCAGACAAACAAGAATAATCAAAGATCACATCCATCAATTCTAAAACCTTTCCTTACAGGTGGAAAATATTCTTGAAGAGAATTTGAATGACTTATTTCTTGGGGGTCTTAAAGAACAAATTGAGACTGAGGTGTGTATGTTTAATCCTCATAAGGTTTCAGACTCTATGATCATGGCACGTAGGGCAGAGGAAAAATTTATTTCCAGTAGGAAACAAACTATCAGTAATATCAGAGATCGTAGCACCTTCCACCATCATTCCCTCGACCAGTTAGACTGACACCTCAACAAATTAAGAAAAGAGAACCAAAGGGTTATGTTTTAATTGTGACAACAAATTTGGACTAGGACATAAGTGTGCTAAAAAGAAGTTGTTCTACATTGAGGGGCCTACTGAAGAAGAAGAAAATGAAGAAGACGAAGAGGTAGAGCCAGAGGAGGAATTAGGAGATCCCCAACCAACAATATCATGCCATGTAATTTTAGGTATTAGCACTCCCCAAACTCTCAAAGTAGTTGGATTCTTAAAAAAACAGAGGGTAATAATGTTGATTGATTTGAGAAGTACTCACAACTTCATCAATCATAAGTTGGTGAGTACGCTTGAATTGATTTGTTTATCTAGCTCCAGAATGTCAAGTCATGATCGCTGATGGGAAAACTATTAGTTGTTCAGGAAAATGCCATAACATTAATCTCGCCATGGGAGATTACTTGCTAACTAGCAATATGTATGCCATTGCCATGGGAGGAGCAGACATTGTGTTAGGAGTTCAGTGGCTTACCACCTTGGGAACCATTGAAATGAATTTCCAAGAGTTGTTCATGCAATTTCAGTTAGAAGGGAGGACTTTTAAACTAAAAGGACTAAGAGCAAAGTCCCCACAGATGGTAAGTTCTCATTAGATGCAAAAATTTCTTAGAAAAGGTGCAGAGGGTTTATGGCACAATTATTTTCATTGGAAGCACATCATTCCAATACATTTATACCCACAGATATGTAAGTAGTTATAGATGAGCACTCAGTGGTGTTTGGAGAAATGCCCAAGGGTTTGCCTCCAAAAAGAGACCATGACCATGCCATCCAGCTAGTACTAGGGAGTCAACCACCCAACATCAAACCTTATAGGTACCCCTATATGCAAAAGAGTGAGATTGAGAAGATAGTTCAAGAGATGTTAGAAGTAGGACTTATTCGTCATAGTCAGAGTGCTTACTCTTCTCCTGTAGTGATGGTACGGAAAAAGATGACAATTGGCGCATGTGTCCAGATTATAGGGAACTCAATAAGTACACAGTTAAAGATAAGTTTCCTATTCCTGTAATTGATGATTTGCTTAGATGAGTTACATGGTGTTGTTTACTTTACAAAACTTGATCTTCATTCCGATATCATCAAATTAGAATCAGGGATGAAGATATTCATAAAATAGCCTTCAGGACACATGAAGGACACTATGAGTTCTTGGTAATGCCTTTTGGACTAACAAATGCACCCTCTACATTTCAAAGCTTGATGAATTCCATCTTTAAGCCATTTATTTGAAAGTTTTTTTAGTGTTCTTTGATGATATATTAATCTATAGTAAAACATGGGAGGAACACCTGCATCATGTAAATAAGGTGTTGGAAACTCTTGAACAACATCAAATTTATGCAAAGCCTTTTAAGTGTTCTTTTGTGTCAAGGAGGTTGAATATTTGGGTCATATTGTCTCTTATGAAGGTGTTAAAGTGGATCCTAACAAGATAAAAGCCATGCTTGAATGGAAGGTTCCCAAAACCCTAAAAATCTCTGAGGATTTTTGGGCTTACATGTTATTATCGTAGATTTGTAAGGAATTATGGCAGAATCGCAACACCACTCACAACTTTATTGAAGAAGGACTCTTTCCATTGGAACGAGCAAGCTACTACAGCATTTGAGAAGTTGAAGGAGGCCATGTGCACCACTCTAGTTCTAGCCACCCCATATTTTTCAAAAACATTCATTGTTGAATGTGATGCTTTAGGGTATGGTATGGGGCAATACTCATGCAAGAAGGGCGACCCATTTCCTTTGAGAACCACCAATTCAAAGGTAAGAATATATCTAAACCAGTTTATGAGAAAGAAATGTTAGCAATACTTCATGTAGTGAAGCAATGGAGACCATATCTAATGGGAAGACATTTCAAAGTAAAGACAGATCATGATAGTTTTAAATACTTCTTAGAGCAATGTTTATCATCAGAAGAACAACAAAAATGGGTCTAAAAATGTTGGGGTATGATTTTGAGATAATATACAAGAAAGGGAAAGAGAATGTAGTTGTTGATGCTTTATCTCAAAAGGATGAATCTTCCTAGGCATTGTTGTGTGCCATATCTGTATTACAAGAGGATTGGATAGAGGATGCAAGGTCTAAATGGAAAAATGACCTAGGTAAAAAAATCTCATTTAGAATCTCTAACAAGATCCAAGCATGTCAAAAAAATTTGTATGGAAAGGAGATGTTTTATGGTATAAATATAGATTATATCTATGTAAGAATTCAATCCTTAAAAATAGGGTTCTATCTGAGCTCCATGCTTCTCCAAAGGAGGGTCATTCTGGCTTCTTTAAGACTTATCATCGAATCAAGCATGATTTTTTCTAGGAAGGATAAAAGGGGATGTCCAAAATTTTGTGGCAGAATGCATGGTTTGTTAGCAAAATAAGGGCGAAACAATTAAGTCCCCATGTCTTTTACAACCTCTATCTATTCCTAGCCAAAGGTGGGAAGAGGTGTCCATGGACTTCATCACAGGATTTCCTAAATCGGGGTTCATTTTAAGACACCCATGAAAATTGGAGGTGGAAAATACCAAATATCCACGAACCGGTTTCATGAAAGGTGAATTTACCAATTTTTCGTAACCGAATTTTTAATTTTTTTTAGCCGAGAGAAATAGTATTCAAAACATTGGACACTTGTTGACGCTAATGTCAAAAATCCTTTTTAGAAACCATGTACTCATACACAACAATTTATTTTTAACAAATTTAGAATGCAAAAACAAAAACGATAAATCATGTGCAAATTCATGAATATAATCATAGCATGGGACATACAACTATCAAAAACATAAATACAGAAACATGCATTCCAATCAACTCACATAACCCCAGAATTAATTTGGATATTAGGGAGCATCGTTCTGTTTCATTTTATGTATTCCTAATACCTAAGGCTATGAAGTTATGAACACGCATAACCCTATCAAGATACTTTATTTAGCAGACTTGGTGAGTATTAATTACTTGTAAGTGAATTTCATGGCAACAAATGCCATGTAACTCAATCCAGTCAAAATTACTTATGGAAACCAAACAGAATCGTGGCATCTTATGTGGTGCCACCACTCCAAACAGTGTTATGAGGAAGGCTAATGTCGCTGCCATCCATGCAGCTTCACCAAGTACCCCATCTCTTTTTTCAAAAGAAGCCAAAGCGCTATAATCTGCACCCATAATCAACCTACAACTCGCCTCCTTCCAACCAATTTTCATTTTATCTTCGTCCCTTGCCATTTCAATTAGGACGTATCTTTGGCCATTGAAAAAAATCTCTTTATCATTCAATTGTGAAACGGGGAGGGAAGCATGTTGCATTCCAGTACCTAACCCCTCCATTGAAGTCCCACCTTGAGCAAATCCAATCTGTTTCCATATCAAGATTCATTAAAAATTATTATTCAAAATACCCAGAAAGCTGCTTAAATTACATAGTCACTATCCATGCGTCAATAAGACTTGTTGGCGCGTCAACAAGAGTTGAGCCGTCACAACAAGACTTTTGATTTTGCACCTTCCAATAGTGAATGCGATTTGTTGATGCACGCCAATAGGACTTGTTGAAACACGTCAACTACTTAACCCTTTGTCACGCGTCAACTATTTTACCCTTTTTCGTGCATCAACCGCTGTAACCCCTTATCAAATGTCAATCGCTTCCCCTTGTCGCTAGATCAACTACTTAACCCTTGGCCACGCATTAATCCTAACCCCTTGCGCATCGTCGTTACAATTTGGGGATTGAATTAGTTTTGTAAACCAATGCATCAACTACTTAACCCTTGTTGCGCATCAATTTTTACCCCATAATAGTCATGTGTCAACCGCTTAACCCCTATCGCGCATCAACCGCTAACCCTCTTGTCACGCGTCTGCAATACCTCCTTATCACTCATCTACAATACCTCCTTGTCACGCATTTGCAATACCTCTTTGTCTCGCGCCTGTAGCCTCTGCCCTCCTTTCACACATTTACTGTACTTGATAATACATATACCCCAAGTGGTATGAGTGATCTAGTAGTGTTCTACCTGGTGAATAATCTAGGATTATATAGGGGATAGTTTAAATGCGTAGGCAAAGCCGACCCCTAAAATCATATTATTAATGTAATTTTTAGGCGAACAAGTCCTCTGTTCCGCGCTAGAAAATTTGCCTTTTCCAATTTTTCAAAATGGAATATTCGCCATATTACAAATATTCATCACTAAAATTATCCCCGGCCTAAATCGGAAGGTAAAAATGTAATCATGGTGGTGGTGGGCGACTCACCAAATATGTCCATTTTTGTGCTTTATCACATCCATTTGTTGCATGAATACATGTAAGCAACAACCTTTAGGATACAATTCGAAGCTACATGGGACACTAAAGATTCTAGTAAGTGATCGAGACCCTATCTTTACTAGTAATTTTTGGACTGACTTGTTCTCATGCTTGGGCACACAACTAGCTCATAGTTCCTCTTATCATCCCTAGTCTTATGGGAAAAAGGTGGTAAACAAGTGCTTAGAGGGATATCTTTGTTGTTTTATGTCAGATAAGCAAGCACGATGGGTCCAATGGTTACCACTAGTATAATGGTGGTATAACACCTCCTTTCATACTTCATCTAAAATGTCTCCTTTCTTGGCATTATATGGGTACCATCCACCATCTACCACTTCATCTTTGAGAGTCCAACCAAAGGTTTGAGCAGTTTTAGAACATATTCAACAACAACAAGAGGTGCTTTCTAGTCTCAGGGAGAATTTGGCCATGTCACAAAACCGCTTGAAGCAACAGCAGACCAACATCACAGTGAAAGACATTTTGAAGTCGGTGATTGGATTTTTGTGCGTTTACAACCATATAAGAAAATGTCCTTAAAACAACAAAAAAAATGATAACAAGCTTTCACCTAAGTATTATGGCCCTTATCAAGTGTTATAGAAGATTGGCAATGTAGCATACAAACTGGAACTTCCTCCGCTACTCAAATTCATCCAGTCTTCCATGTATCTTGCCTAAAGAAGGTAATTGGATAAACAATATCAACCCAGATAGTGTTACCCGAGCTTGATGAAGAGGGCAGAATCATCCTAGAACTAGAATGCATCCTTCAAACACGCACTAAGCGATTGAGGACAAGGGTCATCATTGAGTATTTGATCAAGTGGAAAAATCTAGACAATGAAGACGCAACTTGGGAGGATGCAAATTTCCTACAGCAGCATCCAGATATTCTCAACATTGGGGATAATGTTGCTTCAAAGGGGAGGGGCATGCTACGCCCTTAATCATATATCTTATATTGGATGTATATAGCCGACTTGTGGCTATCATAACTTCTTATCATTATGTATCTCTTTCATATATGTTATATTTTCATTAGTGGGTTGGCCTTAGTGTTGGCCATAGCATAGGAATAGTATATATAGGGGTTAGTAGGTAGTAGTTGATCATCATATTCAACATTTGAGTCTTATTGTTTGGTTTGGAGGTTGCCCCCTCGAAGTGGCTAAGTTATTCTACTTGCACATTGAGATCATTTATCTGAAATATTGTGTTCATTGGTGTTATATTTCTGCTAATAATCAGATTTATACAAGTAATTCCATTACACTTTACGTGTAAAAATACACTTGGATCCCTACATAAGCAAGTTAACATCACCTCATTTACTCACATAGAAATCATATAACAAATCACTTGGAACAATCATTGTAAATACATTCAAAATGTACCCAAGACTCCTTAAATTTTCCCAAAGTTGATGATCATCCATTGGGTCACCACTACTAAAGTTATGATTTATTAACCAAGTTAAGGAGTTCATCTTCCCTCATTTCTAAGCACTTAAAGAGCCCTACTCAATGTCTTAACAAGAGCACAACCATCTCAAACATGTTCAAAGTGATTCAAGTTTTCAACTAGCTGCATTCATCTAAATATCACATGTTTAGTGGATAACTGTGTGGTTTGAGGCTTCTTTGGAGTAGTGTTTATGTAGGCGGTGCATGGATTGCACTTCAACCCAAACACTAACCTTCTTGCAAGGTCTTCCACCCATGGTTAGGGTTTGAGTTATATTCAACTGATTTTGGATGGTTTTGGGATTGTGTGATACTTAGGGTTTGACAAAGAATCATATTTTCTTGACTAATGAAGGGTTCAAATTTTTATAGAATCTCACTCCCAGTAGGTCCAAGACCGTAAAGAAGGTCTTGGACCATATAAATGTTCCTGACATACCCGTATGGTTTTGTACTAGTGTAATTTCCAGTAATAATTTCCAAAACAAAGCATCTATATGATCATTTATACTAGTTTGTTTAGTTTGTACATCCATATCTCTCTTATATCACTCTTTGTAGCTAAGTATATCTCTTTTAATCTTGTAGCATATTATCAACACTAGTTGTAAGTACCAATACATCATTATGATTAATGTAGGAAATTAATTAATCAAAATAGCTCCTAGTATTATAACCTTACTTTCCTTTTTAGTTGGTTGTGCATTCCATAAAAATCTTAATCTTAAGTTAATATTAAAAATATGTAAATTTTTGGTGAACCTCTCTCTTGAATAGATTTTTTTTTCTCAAACCCTACTTTCCCTAGCATTCCTTCTACTCTCTTGGTGTATGATTCTTTGCATATATCATTTTTAACTTGATTCTTTCCTATTCTCTTTCAGTCTAGTAATCAAATTAACAATTAATCTAATAAGCATATTGAGCTTTCTCATTCTACTCACAAGTGTCATCTCAATAAGGTTTCTTATTTTTACATATCTATAGCATACCATCTATAGTTGATCTTGTTAATGAGGGTACTTTTACATGACATGGAAACCAATAGTGAACATTCTTATGATTACGATCATGAAGAGGACAACATTGAAAACCAAGAGAAAGGTTAACTCGTATCTCATTTTTGTGCAAAATTTTGTGAAAATCCCCATCACATTGAGATTTTTATTAAGATTATTCTTTTTTCGAACTCTCTCTAATAAAAAATCAATGAAGAATCCATTTTAGGAATTCTCCACCTTATTTTACTATACAAACATCTATTATTCCCACATCTATGATGCCCACATCCATGGATACACCTCATATCTCAACACATAATGCCTCTATGTTCGTTCCTACATCTATCAATATCCTAAAATGCACCATAGTGTATCACATTTTTCTTATTCTAGCACATAGGATCTTTAAACCCTTGTTGATTCTTTACTAGCTTGAATATTACAATTACAACAAGGTGCATCCACTGCTTCGATACTATGGATTCTTATCAATCGCTTCTTAACCCACTTGCACTGGAGTGGGTTTTGTTCCTGCCTCTTAGTTTCATTACTTCTAAGCTTCTTGTTTGTGATGGAAAGAGTGACCTCAAAACACATTCGATCATTCCATGTTGTTTTATTTGATGATATATTACTTACAAAGCTCTTCCTAGAAGACTCGAGGGCTTTATGCTACAATCGTTCTATGATCTCCCAACTCATTTTGTGTGATCTTTTACTACTTTGGCAAATAAATTTCTTAAAAAAATTTCCTTCAATATTGGGGACAATTTTTCCTATACTTAAATGTTTAAAATATGACAATGGTCTAATAATCACATCGGTGATTATGTTTTACACTATAAGACTATGCAATTCAAATTTTCCTACGGACATATCATTGTCGGCTCTGTTACTACACATATTACATTTCTATTGGTTTCTACTCTTATCTCAAGTGATATGTGTTTAGGTGTCCCTTGTTTGCATGCTCTTAGGGTTGTCTCATCTATCATACATTGGCATGTTAAGTTTATTCATCAACATCAACTTGTCACAATTCATGGTATACCTCTTAAGGATCCTCTTCCTATCTTTCCTAGTTTTACTTTTATAGTTCCTACTTTATATGTTATATCTAGTGGATATTACCCTCATAAGCCTTTGGATAGGCCTTCGATTCACAAGCTATATCTAATGGTTATCCCCATCCTAGGTTTCATCGTTGGTCTTCTAGTGCACACATTATCACTAGTGGTTCTTTCCCTTTGTGGCCTCCCCATCGGTCCTTCGATATACAAAATGTCCATGAGTGCAGATCTCATTTTCTAGGAGTTCTTGAAGGTTTTTCCCATCACATATTACTTCTTGTGGATCTAATCCACCTGGTTTTCCTCTTAAGACTTATATGGCACATTTTATCAACTCTATACCGATCACACATGAGCGTCACTCTTTTGCATAATTAAGACAGAGCCCACCATTTTTTCTCGGATTTGATTTACCTCCTCATGAGGATCTCATTGGGTAGATCTTATGTTACCCCTCTCCTTGTACATAGCTAAACTTAAAAATACAAAAGAATTCACATATTTGCAAAAATACAAAACCAAGACCAATACAAATAGATTACATAGTTAGCACTTTACATTACATATGGTGTTTATCATTATGGTTTAATTGATAGCATATATTTTCTATTATTTACTTACATGCATTCACAAGGTATATTGAGGTTGGTATATGACACACAAATCATTACACGCCAATAGGAGCTAGATTGATTCCTTATATTCTTCTCTTAACGAGAATCTCTCCATATTGTACATGTGTTATTGTAACATTATAGTCTTTTTACTTCCTCATTACACTTGATTACATATATTATGTACATGTTATCTTTTGAACTAACATGACCAATGCATGTATTTAATGCACCACTCAAATATCCAACTTGCATGCTCTTTCTTATTACTTTTATTATTATTATACATCACTATTTGATATACATGGTCATTAATTGCTTACGTTACTATTTGTGCTGCTTCATTATATGTGGCATACGCGCCTTACTTGTCTTGTGACATCGTGGGTCCCCATGTTTTTGGCTTTATGTCTTTGTTGCATGACATTACTTCTCATGTATAAAGCCTAAGTGCTCGATTGTCATGTGACACCATAGGTGTCCCCTGTTTATGGTCTTATGCATTGATGTGACTCTTCTCTACAAGTTATTTCTTTTATGTGCTCATTTGATTCATGAAATGTCTCTACACTTATTCTATAACATATATATTAGTACGTTTAGTGCTTCTATCATTGTTATCACTACTATTTTTGCTATGGTTATTTGTATCTTTATGTGCCATAGTCTCCACCATGTGTAATACCTTCTACAGTACAGGGTTCTCAAAGGTGGCCACCATTTCAACATTCTACATTCGTCTACATCATCTCAAATATATAATACATGGGTAAAAAACTATTCTTTTGAGTCGTGCACTAAAATGCTTTATCACACATACCTCAAAAGAGGGGACATTCATCGAGATATATTCTATACTTATAGGTAAAATTTTGGGTTCGGACACATGTTCTCATAGGGAACAAGTCCTAAACGAATTCGAGATACTAAAATTTGACTAAAATCACACATGTTCAAAACCATATAGGAAGGCCAAGACTATATAGATGTTCTTGATCCTACCATATGTTTTTGTTGGGTAAGTTACAATGAATTTTTCTATAGTTTCATATTTCCAGTTATGGATATTAGTTTTTGGCATAATTTTAAACTTAGTTGGCACAATTCAGAGCATTTTATAGGTGACACGAAATATTTCACTCCACTACAATAATCAGTTTTGGTTAACAAATATAGGGTTTTGGGGCATTAGTCTCCTTCTAAATCACCAGTTCGATCCTCACACACTTCTACTCAACAAAATGGCATGTGGTAAGGGCATGGGGGCACCCATTCACTTTTATATCTTGTGTAGATATTTACAAAGTTGGCATGAATCCATTTTTAGTGGTGTGGTCCATGGGGTCATGGAAAGTATCAAGTAACTAATTTCTTCATAATAGCTAGGCTTTACTATCCTCATTTTAAAGGGAAGATATCAGGGTTACTAAAAACTTTGATACACGATATTCTTCCTTCACGGGTGCATTGGTACCTATCTCTTCAATTATCTCTACCTCATATTCGGTGTTGGGTTACATGTAACCAATACTCTAGTTTCTCCTTCAATGGAATTGGGACTGATCACCCCCAATCCTTTGGCAAGTTCAACAAAAAATCCAAGTCTCTAACTGCAAGAAAGGAATGAGAGGTCTTCCCTCTATGAAACAAATAGGTGTATTCCTTCCATGTTTTTACATCTCTCTATTTCACTTTATATAAAGTTTAGACTATATATTTACATTTGAATTACAATTCAATTTCTACTACGAAATTGAATATGGCATGTGTTGCGGGTTTCATCATGGAGCATCCCAACACAAACACATCTAGATGAAAAAAAAAAAAAAGTGTAACGAACTATTACACCAAAATCTCGAGGCGTTAATGAAATCTACACATGATGATCATAACATCTCACCACGCTTCCATAGAGCCTGACCTCGGCTGGGTTTGTGCCCACACTCCCATACATACGAGCCCCACTTCACCGACATTTAGATGCCCCACGGGCCCTAGCTACACGACTTAACCAACTCGAGTGGGATTAAAACATGTGTGGTCACTCTAATATCAAATGTAGCAAACCATTACACCAAAACCTTGAGGTGTTAGTGAAATCCACACATGAGGATTATAACACAAAGTGTGTCTAGACAGTCATGTATCATTTTCCTTTAAGCATGTAATAATCATTTCATACTTAAAGCGGAAAATGTAGACCCTCAAATTTGGCAATTTATCATTTTTACATTGTTAGGTTACGACTATACTTCTTGGCTAAGACAAATACCTACATCTTATCCCCACTTGATACATCTTGCTATCTCACCCAACTTGCTTATTCATATACATTTATGTGTTTTCACATTCTAAATATGAATCCATAAAATCAATGTGTAACCTATGCCCATCATGATGTAAGTTCTAGATTTCATCCACCTTCTCCCCTGTCTAAAGTTGTACTACAGGGTTAAGATGTGGAATTGGGTCCTACCCAACCTGTGGTCTTAGATCGATACATCTTCCAAATTTGTTTTCAATCGCATGATATTTTTAGGTCTTTTCATCTTCATGGGTTGGCCTTTACATGGAAAATTACCTTTAGATCCATGTATAAGAAATTTAACATCACCTCATTTACTCACCGATAAGCATATGAAAAATCACTTGGTACACTCATTTAAAATACATACAAAAGTCACCCAAGGCTCTCTAAGTATTCCCGAATTTGATGCACATCCATTAGGGAAACCACTGCTACAATTCTAAAGCACTAAAACAAATCAAGGATTTTATCTTCCTCATTTCCAAACACTCGAGTCCTACTCGATTAATTAAAGCAAGAGCACAACCATCTCTAACATATTCAAAGTGATTCAAGTTGTCAAATATTTACATTCATCTAGATATCACGTGTTTGGTGGATAACTACATGTGGTTTGAGGCCTCTTTGGAATAGTGCCAATGTAGGTGGTGCACATATTGAACTTCAAGCCAAACACTAACCTTCTTGTAGGGTCTCCACCACGATTAGGCTTTGAGTTCCATTCAGCCGATTTCATATGATTTTGGGATTTTTTACAATTAGGGTTTGATAGAGACACATATTTTTCACATCATCAAAGGGATGAATAGGTTATAAAAATTCACTCTCATCACATCTAAGACTATATATAAGGTATTGGACCATACAAATATTCTTGGAAAACCCGTGCGGTTCCATAAGCAGGTGTAGTTTCCAATCATAGTTTCTAGACCGGAGCATCTACAAGTTCATTTCTCCAAGTTTTTCTAGTCTATGCATCTAAATCTGTCATGTACCACTCTGTGTAGCTAAGTGCATATTTCTTCTTATGTTTTAAGATTGTATCATATTGTAAACATTAGTTGTAAGTACCAATATAATATTCTAATGTTATAACATTAATGTTTGAAGGTAATTAATCATAATAGCTCCTAATATTCTAATATTACATTCCTTTTTAGTTTGTTATGTATTCCATAACAATATAACTCTTAAATTAATTTTTAAAAAGGTATAAAAGAGAGGAGGCATTCATCAGGATATATTATACACTCCGCAAACAAATTTTTGAGTTCAAATACATGTTTTCACGGGCATGAGTCCTCATAAATATATTCGAGACACATAAATTAGGAAAAATTACACTAATTCAAAAATGTATTGAAGAGTCAAGAAAGTACAAACATTCCCGACCCTCCACACATTTTTTCCCTAGGGGTAGTCATCTTTAGATTTTTCTATAGTTTCATATTTCTACTTACATATACAAGTTTTTCACATAGTTTCAAACTCATTTGACATAGTTCACATAGTTTAAGACTCACTTGACAGAGTTTAGAGCACTTTACAAGGGACATGAATATTTCACTCCTCGAATTCAGACTCGGTTTTAGTTATAGATACAATATTTTGGGGTAGGTGTCTCCTTCCCCATCACCACCTCAACATATTACACACTCGTGCATAGTTGTGCGGCGCATGAGGGAAATTGGGCTTACATTCTCTTTTATATTTTTTTCTATATATACAAACTTGGGCCTATATTTATCTATATCGGTGTGGTCCATGGGGTTATGGAAGGTATTAAGCGACTAAGTTCTTTTTACGCACTCCTTCCTATCTTGTTACACATTCAAAGGGGAATATATTAGGGTTACTAAAATATTTGACACACGATATTCTTCCTTCATGGTGTGCTTATGTACCTCTCTCTTCTTCTCTCTTTATCTTCTTTTCAGTATTGGGTTTCATGCACCCAATACTCTAGTTTCTCCTTTGGAATAATTGGGGACTAATTGCCCCAATCCCTTTGTAAGTTCAATAATACAATCTGAATTGTTAAGTATAAGCAAATAACAAGAGCTCCTCCCTTCGCAAGAAAAAGGTTTATTCCTTCCATGTTTTCCCTATCTTTATTTCACTTTATACAAGTTCAAATTCTACATTATCATTTCATTTAAAGTTTAATTTCTACTATGAACATTGACTACACTTTGTGTTGTAGGTTTCACCATGGATCATGCCAACACCAACACATCCTGACAATAAAAAAATCTAAGCAAAGAAAAAATGTGTTTACACACTCGGTATCTTTTCCTTTAATAATGTAATTTCCATTTCATACTTAAAGGGAGGGAAAATGTAGACATATAAATTTGGTAATTTACCCCTTTGAAATTGTTAGTTGTGATAATGCTCATTTCCTAAGATAAATATCCATATTGTATCCCTTCTCGATACATCTTATTGTCTCTACACCAAATTTCTTATTTATAACCACTGATTTGTCATCAAATTCTAAATATAAATGCATAAAATTAGTATTTCACCTCTGCTTATCATGATACATCTTTCAGAAACATTCACTATCACCTTGTCCAAACCGTGCATTTGTGCAGGTCGGATGTGGAATCCATTCCTAACGAAACCTTACGGTCCCAAAATGACACATCATCTAACTTTACTTTCAATTTAATTATCTTTGGTGCATCAATTCATCTTCATGATTCTACCTTATAATGATAATTTTCCTTTAAAACCTATATAAACAAGTTAATATCACTTCATTTACTTACCTAGCAATTTTATGAGATCTCATTGCAAATACTAACATTAAATAAACTTAAGGATCCTTAAATCTTTCCAAATATGATGTACATCCATTAAGGCGGTCACTACTATAGTTATGAAACAATCTATCAAGTCAAGGAGTTTAATTTCCCTCATTTCTAAGCATCCAAAGATCCCAATTCAATGTCTTAGCAAGAGAAAAATCATCCCAAACATTGTCAAAGTGGTTCAAGTTTCCAAACTAGTTACATCCATATATATCACATGTTAGGTGGAGAACTACATGTGGTTTGAGGCCTCTTCAGAGTAGTATCAACATAGGTAGTGCACAAATTTCACTTCAACCCAAACATTAACCTTTTTATAGGGTCTTCCACCCATGGTTAGGGTTTGAATTTGATCTAGAATACTTGGATGGTTTTGTAATGCGTGATAGTTAGGGTTTGACAACAAGATACATTTACAAGCAAGTGAAGGGCATAACAAGTAATAGAGATATACTCTAAGTAGGTTCAAAATAATGTACAATAGGGTCAATATCATACAAACATTCATGATAGAACTATATGGTTCTCAGTATTAGGGTGTTTTCCAGTTATAGTATCAATAATGAAGGATATTTAGGTTTATCACTCCCAAATTCTCGAGTATGCGCACTTAGATATCTCTTGTGTCACTTTGGATAGCTAAGTGCATCTCTCATCTTATGTTTTTGAACTTATATCATATTGTTATCACTAGTTGCAAGATCAATGTGTTTCTTTGATATTGCATACTTATTCCCGGAAGTTAATTAATCAAAATAATTCCCTATGACAAACCTTTAATTTAATTAGGGTGTAAAAGATGAGAAACAAAGGATCTTATTTTATTGATAAGAGTGAATGATATTAAATATGCAATCCATTAATCTTGGAGCAATGAATCCCTAAATTTCAACCATCAACCACATTTTATACTTATATTATCTCTAACTAAAACCTATATAATTATGAAAGTCTCTTAAATACCTTTCTAACGCATCATACAACACTAAAAATGAAGTTGCAAACCAAAAATATGGCTCCAAAAGTCATCTATTTACTAGTTAGGCCACACTTATCATGTAAAATGTTATTCATTAGTTAGCCACACTATTTGAAAGTTAGACCAACCTATTCATTGGACATCTCATGCATATCACATAAATATCGTGTAAACTATTTTATCTTGTCGACATAAGCAAAACTTGTTAGTCAATTAACCCACATTGTTCACAAGTCATTCTAGCCTATTCATTAATCGACCCATGTTACTCACAAGTTAACCCAACATATTCATCATTCATCCCACAAAACTTGTCAATTAGTCAACCCAAAATATGATACACATTGGGTAAAAATCTATTAGCCCAAATAGCTCTTGTTGTCCCGCAATAGTCAAGCTCATATTTCAACACAATTAACATAACAAAAACGATGTAACACAAGCTAAATATTTATCAACACCTTAAGTGTTATTTTTCATTGAAAATCTCTTAGAAATTTTCTCAAAGGGTGTTTTTAGATTATGAAAATGATCAATTTAAACTTTGCACAAATTTTTAATTTTTTTAATCAATGATTGGCCAAGAGACAAATTCACTTAAAAGGGTTATTTTACATAGTCATATCTTTGTATTAACAAAATGAATAGCTATAAAAATGGTTGTCTTACATTTTTGTATCATCATGCTACCAACATACAAAGTTTTAGCCTTATTGGGCCTAATTTTACGATAAAAACATCATCCCAAAAATTCTCACTAGCTAATTCTAAAATCTGGAAAAAAAAATGACAAGTAAAAAATGTGCAAAAACTAGCTTTAATTGTTGTATATAAGTCGCATGGGAAGGTATTTTGTTTAAAATTTTTACCATTTAGTTGCCTCGCATTCAACTATCACCACTTGAAATTTCAAGTGATTTGGACTTCATTTCACTATGCAAATGCGGGTTCGAAAAGTGTTTACAACCTAACAAAGAAAGACTAGAAAAACTTTATAAAATTTATTTTTCAAGGATGCACATTTCTTGTATGGAATGGGATTTCTTGTGAATATTTTCATCATTGCATTCTCCTTATATCTGTCAGCCTTAAAACCAAATTTAAGTTAGGCTTCTCTTAACCATGTGAATAGGGGTTTAAAAGAACTTATTAGTACAATATTAGAAAATGTACTACACATCCAAAATTCTTGACAAACTACAAGTTAAAAAAATAATCAAGGAATATGTTTATCAACTCGAGAATATTTGGTTATGACAAAAAGGTACACGAATAAAATCATCGTAAAAGATAATAAAATATTGGACATAAGAAATAATCTAATATTCTCTAAACCATAGTGTGTGCATATGTTTTCATTACCTTCCTAAAATGTGCAAAGACCAATCCTTACAACCTAACATCAAGCTAGTGGTTGATTTTACCTTTAGGTAAATAGAGGTCTATTTAGAACAAACATTTATTTAAGTAGACACATCATTGATTTCTTGTAAATAGCTCCACTTCCTTCCATGCATACATAGCTCTAATGAAGATGTCGTTCATCACTCTCTAGTAATAGGTTTATTGTTAGTTGAGCATATATAGCTCCAAGCCTCCAATGGAGCTTCTTAACCACCTAAATAATTGAACTTCGTTGATCACAATTTATTTTTTCTTTCTTCTTCTTTTTTTACTCATTTTTCAAGTAGTGAAGCTTATTTGTAGGTTGGGGATTGCTTTATGGCGATAATTTTCACTTGATATCTCAACCGTAATAGCTCATCTAAACAAACTCATAAATAATTAATATGTATTGTCCATGTGATTTTTATAAATAATATCTTCAAACTATCATATAGTTCATCCAAACTTGTTGAAACATGAAAAATTCACCATATATATGATTTTCATAGAAATTCAATTTGAACTCCAAACATTTTTTTAATCTCAAAATAATAAAATCATTCAACAATAAATACATTACTATTGTTGTTTATCAATAACGTAATTATTTTTATTCAAAAGGAATCCGTATGATTTAATAAAATGTGTGATATAAAGCACAAGGTTGAAACAATACCAAGCATGGGCACTTCAATAAGTTTAAAATGAAAAAATGTAATATCAAAATTAGGGCCTTAATATAATTAAGATTTATACAATGTGTAAAGATGAATTAAGAATTAAAAATATAAAAAATATTGTACATTGACATATCCTAAATCATGTAATAATCAAATACAAAATATATAAGCTTTAGAAAGCTGATAAAGGAATGTACAAGCTTAGGGATTAAAATGATTACGCCATTGCGCACAAGATATGGAAGCTGAATAAAAGATTGAAACTTCATAAATGGGTTGTGTAGAGAATCATTAAGTCATATGTAAAATATAGAATGATGAAACTGAGTGTAGGACATGTTCACCCGAATGGAGCAAAAATGTTTAAGCATTCCTTGCTTATGTGGCTTTTGTGGCATATAATATTCTAATCTACCTTTGAGTTCGTAACCCCAAAATTTATGTGTCTCTGGTTCTAAATATGTGTTCAAATGTGCACGATCGTTCTTGAATAAATAAGTAGATCTCCTTCTTATTCAAAACCCCAACTCTCTATCCAATTGAAGGACCTAAAATGGGTTATTCTTATTTTGTTTGAGATTCCTCAACCCTCCACTAGGTTAACAACTACCTACATAATACTATTATGAAGAGGCCTCAAACTGATGTGGTTATCTCACCTATTAAACATGTGCAAATTTTTAATAATTTTTTTTTGGAAAATAGAAACCCTAATAAGGGGACCTCCTCTAACTTTGAAATGATATTTGGTGTAATTTGTATCATGTGATAGTGATCTATGGAAGCAACGTGAGATGTATTTGAATTTGGCAACTTGTTGGTGTGCTTCTAGGAATGATGTTACAATGACAATCCTTCTCTTCGGTGCTTTGTTGTGTGATCTCTTAGATAAGAAAAATGTGAGTGATGAGGCCCCTCTAATGATTAAAGTGATTGTGATTTTATATTTGACTTGTGTGAATGGTTTTCCCTCTCATTTAACCCTAATAGGACTTGGGTAACCTATGTATTTAAAAAATTAATTGTTAGAAGTGTTTAGGGAAAAATTGTTGGCCACAATCATAATCATTAACCATTTCTACCTCTCTCAAGAAATTTTGCACCAACTCGCTTAAGAACCTAATTTGAAACGGTAAAAATTTTGCTAGGAGTTTGAAGATGTAATCTGTATAGAGCACAAAGGTTCTTGATGAGAAAATATTGAGCAATAAACATGACCTAGTAGTTTTGGAGTACTAAATTAATTAAAATTCTTGTAGGAATAAGTCAATTAATTATATAAATGGGAATAAGTTGGGATAAATGCAAGATGATTATTATTAGCGAGGTATTTTTGTGGGAAAATTATATCCAATTAACAAATTTTTGACATTAATTTTTAGGATGGGCGATTTATTACTATAAGACATAAAACTAAAGTTTTTGCTTTTGTTTTCCTAATAATACCAAATGATAATTCAAACCACTCGAAAAAACTCAAGAGTTTATTAGGAGTTCATAAAAAAATTCAAAGATCTCAAATAAAACCTACATTTTTCCACCTAATTGAATAATTATTTGAAAATAATTACCGTATTCCTACTTGTGATCGCATGTTAAAAATAACATACCACAATTTATATAATGGGTATATAGAAGTGGAAGATCGCTTTCTTTGCTGTATCAAGCTTCATACAAGGAGAAAATTTTGCTTATACTCCCTCAAACAATAGTGTAGAAATGATTTTTAAATAAACTCAAGGATCTAAGAGATATTTATATAGTTTTATAGGTAAATCCTTTCTCTTTGATCATTTATACAAAGAATTCAAATGGTTTTTTTCGTGGAAATAACATAAGAATAAATTGTTTACTAGTTTTTAATTATTATTATAAGGGTAAAGGTAGAATTTTTGAAAGGTACCTAACCCTATTAAATCACACAAAGAGATATAAACAATCCAAGATTCCAACATCATAGAGAAACCCAAAAGTGAGATGATAAACACCGGGAGACAAGTTGAAATTTTTTAAACAACTAACAACAAACTTCCAACAAACATGTAGAAAAAACTATCAAAAGCTTTAATTGTAGCCTCCAATTTATTACAAAAGAAGTATAAATAATCATCTAGCTTCCCCTCACAATTGTGCTCCTCGGGTTTTTTTCCTTTCGTTGATCTTTTTCACCTTTACTGTTTCTTGTTTCATCGTTGCTTTAGTTCTTCCCAATTTGCAAGGCATCTCTCAACATGAATATACTAATAGCATTGTTCTTAAATGTAAATTTTTCAATTTCAATGAGTTTTTGAATTGCTTATCTCTCTCTTTTATGCTCTTTTTCCATCATATAAAAATTGTTTCTAAGTTGAGAAACATCGTTTTGGATGTTTACAACATAGAACGCCTTGTTTCCTTTCTCACTATTGCTTAGTTGTTGAATTATTAGCTTCAAATTTTCATTCTCCATTTTTAAACATTTCATAATGTTGTGTTGAATTTTAACATTGACATCAAGAATTTCAATTATTTTCCACACCTCCTTATTCAAATCGCTATAGTTTCTCTTGCTCACCATCCATATCCATGTTTCCTTCTTTGGTGAGTTCAACGTTGTTGTTTCCACACAGAATGCCCTTAATAAAAATAACATTTCCTATATCAATATTGATTAGTATTTAAGGTGTCTTCATTATTTACACATTTTTTCTTGGTACCCACCTTAGTTTGAGAGTGGTTTTGACATATAGCGGTGGGTAGGTTACTAACTTTGGGGATTCAAATGTTCACATTAGTAGGCCCCTTCCCTTTGTCCTTACCAAAAACATCATATGTATCTTTCTCTTTAATTGATACCTTAGCCACAATACCATACATGAATTGCTTGGATTTAGCTCTAAGATATTGAATCAAAATCAAACCTTGGTGGAGGAGGTCATCCATTATTCCTAGCTAATAATATTTTACAAACCCTTCTATAGAAGAGAGGAGGAAAAAGGTGATAATAACCTTCCTAGCATGGCGAAAATTGTCGTGAAAGGTAAAATGGTAGGAAAATACAATCTTGAATCTTCCTTTAAGGGTAATGAACCTTATGATATGAAGGATTACTTCATCCCAAGGACTAGGGAGATATTATTTAGTAAGCCCAAATGAAGCTTGAGTATTTCCTTTACCTGCAAGAAGAAATCAATATCTTCATCCTTATTACACTTGGATTTAAATAATTTCAGGCCCTTCATCTCGCATACTTATGAAATTTGCAATGATCTTCCTAGATACTTCAAATTTCACACCATGCACCGAAACTTTCCTCTCTTTCCAAGAGGTAGAAAATATAGCATATAGAAATATTTCGTGGCCAACAATGTGCTCCATAAAATTTGAAAGGCCTACCTTCTGATGATATTGAAGCTATAGTGTTCTTATTTTTCTCATCACATGAGCTGGGCTCAAAATGAACTCTTTCTCCTCATTTTTTAAAGGCACATGAAGTTTCTTCTATCTTTCAGACTTAGAAAATATTTGGGTATAGGGTTATTAACAACTATTAAGGTACATATGTGTTCCAATAAAATCCCAAGTGTTGCACCCCTCATATGCATATGATGTGGGTCTTGATTGCCAAGTCTTGTCTTCTTTGGAAATTGTTATTGTCTCCCTATTCCCACGGGACTCCTCTTTGATGGTGTTATTATACTTCACATAATTACACTAAGTATTATTGCAATCATAAATGCTTGAATCAATATTATAATGGGGGTTCATTCTCATTAGAAGAAGATAGTGTCCTATAAATAACATCCATATCTATATATGTTAAGGATTTAAAAATCTTGGGCATACCTCTTAGAAACGTCTATTGAAAATAATTTAAGGATGACACACCAGGGTTTGCTAACTAATCAACAATAAAGTTACCTTCTCCATCTATATGGAGGATATGAGTATTGTCAAATAAGTTGAGGATATCTCTAGAGTATAGAATAATGTTTCTAATAGTCCAGCTGGAAGTTCTCTAAAGTTTGAGAGTTTATATGATATTGAGGGAGTCACCTTCAACAATGAGATTCCTACAACCAATATTATCCACAAGTTTAATCCCCAATAAGGCATCCTTTGCCTCAATAAAATGGTTACAAAAAATCCTATGTAGGTCTGTAATGAAATTCCCTTTCAATATGTAATGATGCCCCCACACCCGAGGTTTTAGGGTTTCCTTTGCAATCCCCATCAAAGTTATGTTTTAACAAACCTTCTAGAGGGATGATCCATTTCACCAACCTTAGATCAACCTCATTCTTATTTCTAGGAAAAGACTTGATTTCCTTAAGATCCAAGTTCTTCATTAGAATGGTTTTACTCTTAGTGGGGAGTCTCTTCTTTGAATTTGTGTTTTACGATCTAAAATTTATCTTTGATAGTTGAGAGAATGGTTTTTCTAACACTTCTTTTTTATTGTTTCTTAGCTATGTAAATACTTTAATTTCTTTCTTTCCATATGCCCCAAAACATACGGGGAAGAGTTAACTTGCAAATTCCTTTAAAGGGGTTATAATGAAAAAGAGAGAACTGTTGGGTAATCATGTCAAGAATGGATCTATGTCTAATCCCACTAATCTCAAATAGGTTGAGAATATAATTAAAAATAATCTCAAAAAGGGCATTCCAACACTATGTGGCACACATATTTTCTATACTTTTCACATAAGCAACGTTTGTTTGTGATAGCAGAACCTCTCTACCTCGAGTTATCAACAATGAGGATTTTGTTTTGTATGGAAATAAAGAAGAAAAAGTTTATTTTTGGAATTACTTTCTTATCCCAAATCATGTTCCAAGAGAAGCCAATAGACATTTCCATGATAGATACGCTAAAACCCAATTTCACACTATAATTATCATATTTAGTTAATGCCCAAATAATCTCATCTTTTCTTTCACTTTGACACGTGTGTAATTTGCAAAGGGTTTCACCGAATTTTTATGCTTTTAACGTCTTCCTCATTCATAATTATTCCTTACTTCATTCCATTTTTCACCCTTCGCTTCAATGATAATATAGTTTACAATCTTGTCTATCATATATTTCTTTATTGCTTATTCTTGACACTTTGTCTATCCCAATATTCAATTGACATTAGAGTTCTCCCACCAAGCCAAGAGTCCTTGGAGAAGAGTTCCTTTATCCTAGAAGCCACCTTCCATATACATACCCTCCATAGGATTTTGTCTATATTTATAAACTTCATTCCATATTATAGAGCCTTTAGGGATGCCTTACACAACTAGAAAAGTTTCCACTTATCAATTTCCTAAATATAGCTTTTCTAATATTAGTCCATTGGTTTTTTTCTTTTAAAAACCTCCACCCCAACTTTTCTAAGAAGGCTCTATTCATATCTTTCACTTTTCTTGTTCTCAATCCATCAAGATTTTCTAAAAGGACTAGCAATCGCACGTGAAGTGTGTGATGTTAACACTAAAGGGGTAGTTGAAGGGGAGGTTGATTTTGAGGGAGCCAAATAGAAAAGGAGAAAAAGGGGTGCAAAAGAGGGGGTTGGAGGGACGAGAAGCAATAAGGAGAGGATAATATGGGATGGGACCATTTTGTGGATGCCATATGTCATACTACGAGGCACATATGTAATAAGTCCCATTTAAAAGATATAATCGACATAAATAATATGTAACCAAGATCATACTACAAATTTTTGTCAGTATTCTAGTAATGGTAGCCAATATTGAGCATAAATGGAACTCTATAAAACCTTGGAGTATTAAACAAATTTGCAACTTATTATTCTCAAGTGTGATGATAGTCGAGAAAGTTGGTTCTTTGGATACAAAGAATAATGCCTTTAGAAAAATCCTTAGCTCGATAATTTCCCATGATGAACATATGAGTTTTCACATACTAAACACAAAAAAAACTCAAACTTCAATAAACTAAATATACATAATATAATAATTTTATTCATTCATTCTATTAAATTATTCAATAGGATGGTTATATGTAATTTGAAGGCATTGTCTACGTTCCAACACTTGTCATTACAAAGGCTAATGAAATAGGGTCTATCCAACCATCTACAAGGAGTGGCTCAACTTGAAAGATGTGGTAGAGTAAGAGTGCAAAATATTCTTACAACTTACTACTTTAAAGTGTTAAGGAATCAAATAAGGTGAGTGATAGTATTTGACCCCCATGAAATCCAACCACAATTTCCAGATAGAATTGAAACTAAGCATGACCCTCATCTAATGTGATGAAAAGTAGGTCCATGATGTAGAAGAGTATTATGCAGAAAAATATTTCATTTAAAACCGTGCTATCAAAAATCCATACTAACCATAAAGAAATTGGAAGGTGGTCAGTTAAGACAATATTTGATTGATCCTCAATTAGTAGCTAAAAAATATGGAAAACGAAATATAATTAATATAATTGAGTAGAGATTATGGCACAAGCTAAACATTTAAAGATCTCATCGCATCCTGGTACAACTACCCCTTAAGCGTCAACACTTATCCTAATAAAATTGATTATTCCATACACTTGATACTATCAATACTATATTTATTCAAAGAATTAGGATGTTTAACCTTCAATTAAAAAAACTAAAATAAAATATAAACAAAAAATATTCGAAAGAGTAAGTGCAAATGAGTAACATTCATATAAATATGCACATCTAAATTTAAAAACCACTAAATAAAGGGAAGATGCGAGATGTCGGCACCATATAAAAATGTAAAAAGGAAATGGACAAAATTATTCTTTTTGGATTATATAAGAGTTAAATAATTACTTATTCTAGTTATAAATAGGAAACCTAATATTTAATATTCTAACTAATTATTTCATCAATTTATTTAGTAAGCAATAACAATAATATGTTAAGTAATGGGATAATAAATTAATTAATTTGAAAGAGCAATTAATGAGTAAATGCCAAAAATAGAGAGCTAAACAAGAAAAAGGGAAGGGAAAAGTGGGCTAGGAAGAAGTTGAGGAAGTTTAGGGTTTGTTATTAATAGGAAGAAATGTATGACACATAGTCCATGACATAAGCCAAGGACATTTCTCGCAGAGGTTGTTGTACACAACATAGAAAAGTAGATGGTTCATTTTATTGCATGCAACCATCCAAGCAGGAGTGCCCTCTGGTAAATGGAGGAGATTCCGACGCAAACATTCTTCACTTTTTGTAATAATTTTTCCATCTCCACATAGATAATGTGGAAATCTTGAGAAGCAAGCTCTACACATTTTTTCTCTAACATTTACAAAGCCATGGTGTTTGCAGGAGAAGAAAG
Organism: Taxus wallichiana var. yunnanensis; assembly: GCA_018340775.1. Classification (NCBI taxonomy): domain Eukaryota; kingdom Viridiplantae; phylum Streptophyta; class Pinopsida; order Cupressales; family Taxaceae; genus Taxus; species Taxus wallichiana. Next base: position 339,549,836 of record CM031239.1, read on the forward strand.
ATCGCACATTGTCACCAAAAAAGTGAGTTTTTCTTGGTGCACTGGGAAACTAGGTATCAATTGAACTGTCAATTGTCATTCAACATTTAGATATAAAAAATACTCTTGTCGTGGAATATTGAAATGGAGATTGCTTCATCCAAATCAACAATAACTCCAAAAATAAAACTCTTCATCAAGAATTGGAACAAAATTATTAAAAAATAAAGAGTTGTGGAGCTCTTACATGAATATAATGGACGCCTAAATGTAATTAGGGGGTAATACCAGCACCTCTAGCATGAGCAAAGGGTGTTGTTCCTCACATGTTGCCACCACTCTATTAACATTGGGCTTCCATCAATAAATAAAAATATTAAACTCTTCATTTGAACCACCATGTCCATTAAGTTTCCTTCTAATAGAGATCAACTTGATGCATAGAGTGCGCCGAGTAAAGTCAAGCCTACGAAATCACAATATGACAAAGTGTGAGGCCTTTGCAATTACCCATGTTGAGAAATGTCAAAGTCTCGAGCTACTAAATTGACAAGGAAGAGCTGAGAGCTTCTCACATCTAAACATATTCAAAGTTTCCAAATGATTCAATTGGATAAATGATTGTGGAAGGCTCGCTAATTGAGAGCAGTGGTTTAAATCTAGTGTTTGCAAAGAAATAAGATTCCCAAAGGCATCAAGAAATGTAGTAATATTATATTTATAATTCATTTCCGGATAGGAGAGAGACTTAAGCTAGCAAAAACTTGAGGGGAGGCTCACCAATTGATAACATTGTGATAAATCGAGGCATTTTAATGATCCTAAATTGCCAAAGTTGTTGGGAATTGTAGTGATATCAATTTCTCCCAAATATAAATAAACTAAAGAGCTAAGTTGGTGGAAGTTGCGTGGAAGGGCAGTTAATTCATTGCAAGAATGATAAATTGAGTTGTTGTAAAGCAGACATGATTCACAAAGCTATCGAGAAATGTAACGAGATGTGAACACCAAGCCATAACTAACAACCTTAGGGACTTAAGCCCGTCAAAGTTTGGGGGAAGACTTGCCAATTGACGATAATATGACAAAACATGCAAGTTGCCAAAATCTTGTGGGAGTTCAAGAATCTATAGGAAAATGACATACTTAAAAATGTAATGATTGAAGAGGGCTGACATAGTCCAAACAACTATGGGCCATACATTGGAGTGACAGAAGGTTCTCCAATGCATGGCTCCCCATTTGTAAATCTTCCAATGCCGAGAGATTTCTAAGGTTTTGATCAAGGCAACTGGATTTGAAACATCTAAAGGTATCAAAAGATGTAAGGAACTTAACAACTACGCAAAACAAACAATGAATTTTTTAATATGTAATAAATCCATTTTAACTATTCTACATAAAGAAAATGTTGCATTTAACAACTTGTCTCACAAATTTCATCCTCAGAAATGTGAGCGTGACTTAAAACTGACAAGCGTTTCAGTTTGTTGAGATCCATGGGTAGATCTTGGTCCCCAAGATCAACATATCTTAGATTTGGAAAGCTTCTTGTACATTTTCCATTGATTTGAATGCTTCCTGTAAGTCTTGTTGTGGTTCTAGATTAAAACATTGTGCTTTAAGAACTCTCAACATCTGCAAAGTGTCTATAAGATGTGGTAATTAGTGACATGGTTATGATACATTTAAACATCAAATGTTGGCTCTATATCCATACTCTAGTAAAGTGTAAATTGACGGGAAGAATATACCTAGGTATCTCCAAGAGCATCACACAATGATTCCATGTCGGTGATCTCGTCACCTCGAGACAATCTTCTCACTTGGGCTCTCACTATATTATGTACTTTCACAATACCTTAAACTGTTATACACAACATGCACTACTTCATGACTCATGTCTCCCTCTCCTTGTGTGAGTGCTTATTTCAATGATGTCACCATCTCGATAAGCTCACATGTTATTAACATACCTTTTCAATTTTGAGGCGAGCATCTCTACCACAAGAGGAATTCCACTACACCGCATAAAGCTTTTTCATACAACATTTCTTTTATTGCTCCTCAAAGAGATAATCCATGCTATATCCTTAGTGTAGAATCTAAGTGGATCAAGTAGTTCCATTTCGTTAAACTTCTTGGTGGTGATGAGGATACTTAATCACTTTGGAAGGGCTGAGAGATCCTTAAGCAGAAGGTGGGCCAGGTCACTTCCTTTCAAAGCATTATCCACAAACATGAACAAAGGTTGTTAACCTTCTCTAAGAGAGGATTTTAGAGGAGGTAAGCAAACTTTGTTCATGTTTGTGGATAATTCTTTGCATTCTATTTCTTTGAAAACATATTCTTAAAGTAACCTCATCTTTAAGACAAATATGCATGTTTTTTTCAATAATAATTGCAATTCCCATATTTATATAGAGAGAAACACATTTTTATTTATAAATAATTTATAAATAAAGAGCAAAATCTTTTATTTATAGAGAATTTCAATAACAAATCACAATTATGATATAAAAACAAATATAATCTATTACAAACACAATAGAATTTACCTTTAATATGATCTATAAAGGTTCTAATAAATTCATGTGTGTCATAAAACTCATCATGATTTAATTGACTAATTACCAATACATCCCATGAAAGTGGTCATTTCATTTTCTTTGTATTAGACACTGATCTACTTTTATCACCTGAATTTGTATTCCTTGAATGTTAAGCAAACCGATCTAGTAACTTGCATGTAGCTATAATAAGTTGAAATGAAATACAAGCCAACTTCAGGTATAAAGAGGCAATCAAATTTTACAGATAAAATTACAAGAATTTTTATAACAAATTTACTAAAGAAAAATAGACCAGGCAAGATTTTCCTTTCTAGAAAGGATCATCAATTCCATATTCATATTTATTATCTGCAAAGAAATCCAACTTGCGATAATCGACAGAACAATCTTGCTTAATGTCGACTCTTACAACATTGTATAGTTTCTGCAATTTAACAGAAAAAAGAATGGACTCTCTGAGCGTGGCGGCGTTTCTGTGAATTGTCTTGGGTGCTACATTATTCGCCATGCCATGCCTGGGGACGAAGTACATAGCCGGTGACACCAGGGGTGGGACATCAACACCAATTTAAATACTTGGCTCACCGGCAAAACATTCCAAGTCGGCGACAACCTTGGTAAAACAAATAAACATAAACATACTTAAACATAAGAAAATAAAAGTTGCAGGTTCCATTTTTCTGGTGTGCAGTTTTCCATTATCCGTCGATGCACATGGTGGTGGAAGTGAGCAAGGCCAATTATGATTCATGCAGCGCCGACAATGCCATCAAGTCCTACTCCGACGGCAACACGAAGATTTCCTTGAAAAGTGCAGAACTCCCAGTCACTACGCCGACAGAATACAACGAATCCGATGGGGAGGGGTGCCCAAAGCTACATGCAATGTTCTCGCGAGGGTTAACAAGGCATCATCACCAAAAATAAAGCAAAAAATAAAAAGAAAAGTAAAAATATAGAAAGGAACGTGAGACTCTCTGGCGCCAAACACCCACTTTAAATTATTTAAGCAACTGCGAACGGTTGTGGGTTCTCCAAATCTACAGGGTTTATTAAGAAGGAACAGTTGGAACACCCAGATAAACTGCCTGAGTGTATGTAACTTTGCTAATTCAACTTCGCTAATTTTACCAAAATTCAACTCCATTTAAAGCCAAAAATATCAAAACCGTCATTTCAGCCGTCAAATTTAACATAGTGACGTGAATGTCCGCAAAGCCTTTTCCCATAGGGGAAACGCCTTCAGCGTAAAAACATGGTCCCAAACAACGAGGGAAAAACACTATTTTTCTTTCGTCCCTATCCACACGAACCGCCTATGGATATGTTTTGATTTGTCTATAATTTTTCTAGGCATTTGGAATATGGACATCAAATAGATGGATGGACTTTGGAGAAAACTTTTAAGGAGTTGTAATTTACGTGCTTTGTTGAGGAGGCTGCCCTTCCAACCAACAAGTTTCTTATGAAATCTATCTATGAGAGTTCCGGACTTCTCTGCTAAGAGTGAGTCCTTGAATAAAGGCATTCCTAAGTAATTTAAAGGTAGTTCCTTCATCCGGAAGGCTATAGTTTTAGCAATCTTTTTTTTGTCTTTCAACGAGAGTATTCAAGAAAAATAGAACATTCTTTTCTAGATTGATAAGATAGTGCAAAAATACCTCATAATCGTTGAGTATTATTTTTCACTCTCTAGCCTCAATGATGGAATCTTCACCCATAAGAAGAGTATCATCAACTAATTGTTGGTGTGTTAAGGAGATGACATTCCTAGCGGTTTGCCTCAAGTGTGATTCATAGTAGCCCGAGTATTATTCCTTCCCAAAGTTACATACAAAGTGTATGAGGTGTTTAGTTATTCCTCTAAAAAGTTAAATACATGTTGTCAAATGATTCGTGTTTGTTTTGTATGTTAGCATTTTTTTGACAAAACAAATACTTAAAATAGAGCTCGACTCAATAATAACCAAGATTATTGGTTCGAATATGGTGTCATGCCCACAATGCAATGGATATTAACTATTGAAATAAATGAAAGAAGAATCTAATTTTTTTTTAACACATACATTTACCTCAATTAATTATGGTTCCCGCCATCCGTCGGATGATTATGCGTGGATTCTCAACAAGGTCCTGAAAATATAATAGAAATAGATTAATCTTTGGAGTTTGCAAACTTGTTTTATAATCAAATATGTATATATTATTTGGTTAATGGCATGCCAACATCAGATTTGAAAGACTGCAATAGCCAAATGCTTATGATTACTCTTTTTGTTGTTGTAGATATAGCTATATATAGATCATCTAGAAATGAAGTATATATATTCCCAACAATCTTGTTGATGTTAAATCTCAAGTCTCTATAATCTATGATTATGGATCTCAATTGGGCCCACTAGCACGCACTCAAATAAAATTTGAGCGACATTGGAATGATGACTGGAAGGCTCAAGTTAAGTACAAACTGTAGACAGAAAGACGGCACAAGGCACACACAACTTGTCTTGATTTGGGTGTCTTCGCTTTGAGTTAAGGATGATATGATCTTGGGTGAACACATTGTTCATATTGGGCAGTCTTTTGTAGAAACTTGGATAATATCTCGTTGTTCGGGTGATGTCTACGCTTCCTTCACTTTTGAGCTAATTGCGGACCAATCCCTATGTTGGAGCTTCATATTACTTTTTTGCAGATCTACGACCCTTCCCTAGTTATCATTAAGCAAAAATGAAAAAGAAGGCTAGAATGAAGAGAGTGAGAGAATCTTCATGCCCTGAAAGAACAATTTGACTAGGCCCTGTAACTTGAGTCATATCTATATGATAATAGGTAAAGAGTGTAAATTAAAATATATAAGAAAAGTCCTTTAAAAATCCTCGAGATGATCATATGAATAAGGTAATCACCAAACTTATTATTATCATTTAACATTCATCGAGGTCATCTATCTAAAAATTAGTCTCCATGTTCAATAAAAAAAAAAAATAGTCTCCTTAAATCATATCTCCAAACAACTTCCCCACAACCACCCTACCAATGGTACAAATCATACTTAATGATTAAGGTCCTTTGGTCCAAAGTAAGGACCGACGTCCACCGTAAGGGCCGACAATGTTCTCCCAATAGAATGCACCATCTAACATTAATGGACGCACAACACGTATGCATGGAATAAATGCATTGTATTTAAATGGAAATATGTACATTCTATTAGGAGAATTGCCATGGCAAGTGCAAGGTATAGGGTCTAAATGCAAACAAACCATTACCAACTACTTTTTACAAGACCTTGTACAAGAAGACCCTAGACGAAAGGCAAGGAAATAACTTCAAGTTCAAAATGCATGACCAAAAGAAGGGACGCTTCAGTAATATTAAAAATAGCATACGAGGCATTTACTGAAAAAATTGTATTATGCATTATCTTATGCTGTGCATGCATCTATTGATCATTACCATATAATACAAAACAAATCCATTCAGTGCCACGAACAAAGAATGATCATCTTCAAAGAAATAATAGAGTATGGTGTAATATAAATTTTGTGACTGCATAAAACCACATAACCGGATGACCCGTGTAATTTAAGCCTGATTCTTTAAGGTATTTCTCAGTGCACCGCTTTCTCCCCATCAACGGTACCTCTGGATGTTTATCACAATTACGTATCGAAAAGAAGACAAACTTTTGTACTTTCGTTGCCTTTGCACATTGAATTAGGGAAACTTTTCCTTCCCAATCTACCTGCACAAGTAGAAACAAGTTTGAAGGCCAGAATAGCAGCCAATAAACTTGAAACATCCCACAAAATTAACAGACTCGTTCTATATTCTCCCACAAATTACAATCCAGAGGAAATGTACTGCAGATTTGTCTTTATAACAATAATGAGTATCTAGACTAAAAGCCATTACATGGGTTTACATCAATTTCTGAAAAAAAGGTATGGCACAAACTTGATAGGTAAATAAAATTGCAATTAGCAACAGAGTTACAATGAAAGGAGATCCAGATATATAGATATATTTGAGGAATTGTAACCGCAACTAAATAAAAGACAAGGTGTATTACTATCATCCGAGAAGGGTATTTTCTGAAAGTTATACCAGAGAGGAAAGTTAAAATCCAGTATTTTCAGAATTAGAAACATTGAGATACCGAACAGATAGAAATATTTGTTTTTGGTCCTTAGCTGCAATTTTCCACACTTTCAATTTTCACTATGTTAAGATCCTGGTTGTTGCATTCAGTAATAGTTCTTAAAAATTTAGAGTACATATTTGAATATGACAAATTGACCTCATGCACGTACATAACACCCAAGTTATGCATATTATTAAAGAAGAGTGTTGCGAATATTAATATTTCTCGAAATGTGGTTAATATCTGAACCAGAGAATGTCAAGTGGAATATGAATAGCCATGCCACGTGTGATAAAATTATACAATGTAATTTTTTGTGGCCAATCGGCTTATGTCATTAGTTTTCTATAAATATTGCCCTTTCCACTCCTGTATGTAATTCATTCTGAACTTCCTCCATGTGAGGAGCTTACGGATGTTGGAAATATAGCTGCAATTTTCTTCTATCCAATTTTGTTTGTGTTTTGATTTCATTTTTTATGTTCGAGTAGCTTTATGAATTCCGCATATAGGATTTACTGTGAATGGTCTTGCAGATTTGATCCTGGAAGAGCATAAACAAACTACAGGATTGAGGAATAGATCGAGGTCTCTCTCGATCTATTTTTCACAACAAAATTTTTTTAATCCATCTTCAGTTCAGTTTGTGATTAGGGTTTAGAAACTCTGCGAACTCTGTTTTGGGTTGTGGGCATTCAGAAATCTTCCTGCATTTTCATTTTTAGGGGCTTATCGGTGGACTTACAGACATTTTGGGCATTTTATCAATTTTCAAGGGGGTTGGATCATTTTTATCGAAATTATTTTCAAGAGAAATGGTCCAACTCCAAACGGTCCAATTTTTTACGCCGAAGGCGTTCTTTAAAGTGAGAACAACCTTGCAAAATCTGACACGGACTGACGGTTTTCAAGGTGACGTACGTTAACGTCGAAATCCAACGGCCCGTAGTTTTTTAGTCCGCGTGCAGATTTGATTTAATCCAATTTAGTGTGCATCACTGACAGTCAACCCGTGTTATCATTCATTGCTTTTGGGGCGAGCAGAGCTGCGCCCTGAAGAGCTGAAAGGAGTCATTTGGTGTCGCCCGACGCGCCTGCTACATGCGGTTGTGTAGGTTTGACTGGGATTTAATGGAGAGCGACTACGAGTTTGAAGATGAAAACTGGTTTTTTTTTTCTTACTTCTAAACCCCTCCGGTGTTTTTAGTGCAGTAAATGAAAGAAACAAGCACCGTATATAGATTACCATCACTTTCATGAAGGGGGTGGTCATATGCGTGTAATACAGTGTAACCTCTTTTGGCGACTGTTTTATTATAGGCCGCGGCCATGATCGAGATCTTCGCGAGTCGCGAGTCACTGGCTGCCAGAACTGGGCGTGAACTGTAAGGCGTCGTGACGGAGATTTTAACTGGCAGGAGAAACCCGAAGTTTCACGGCGCGCTGACTCGAGCCGCGTGTCACGCCATCTTTTCAAACACTGCCTTCTTTGACTATCTAAAAACATGTTTTTCTTTTTTAATATTTTAATTTTTGTTGAAATGAAATGAAATGAAAGATTTTAATGACATCCACGTGACTGAAGAGTCAAAGGGACCAAGAAAAGCAGAAACATCACGCTGAAACCAAGTTCTTTTCCAAATCCTCTCGCCCACTGTGAATCTTGGGCACAAAACTAGCAATCCTTTGAAGCTTTGCTTCCTCAAATAACTCATCTAGGTTGTCCACTTGTAAGTCATTTTCGTACTGGAAGCGGATGTCATCATATGCTAAGCATTCCATGATGAAGTGCCATTCTGTTTCAACAACCCCTGTACTGCAGAAAAGACAAGTTCTCCTTTCCCACTCTACTTTGGGAATAGTCCATCTGCTCATTTCACAGCGAAGATGATGTGACCCGGTCCTCACCGAGCCAAAATAATCCTAGCCTTACCTTTGATATCCACCCTTAAATAAGCTTTGTTATCATGAGCCCAAGTGAGGTTGAAATATTTGAGATAGTGCGCTTTCTTACAACCAATATTTTCTCATTCACATGCTCATTCCTAAACTTCTTCGCCACATAGTTTTTATTTCCCTATTGCATTGCTTAGGGCACTCCTGGAAGTGGATGCCCCACTTCTCCATCCATTTGGTGTTCTGCTTCATCCAAGTTTTCTTTCTGCGCTCTAGGTTATCCTCTATAACCATTTTGGGCCAACGATGATTGTCCATGCTTTCCACTTTTTTCAAATAGCTTATTAGCCGAGTGATTGCCGAAGCTTCCATTGGTAACATACCTACTTCAGCCAGTAAAATCTCATAAGGGACCGTTGATTTAACCTTGAGAGTGCTTGTGATTAAATGTTTTTGGATTCTTTCTACCTGTCTCCACCCATGCTTTGACATATTACTTCCCCAGACTTCACACCCATAAAGGGCCACCGGAGTGACCAACAGACCAAAGAGGGTTTTCTTAGTATTCCAGTCCCAAAGCTCAGCTTTCCTACATCTATTTTGGAGCGAGTATGATGCTTTCCAACCTCCTTGAATTCTTTTTGCTCTGCATGTTTCCCAGCTCAATTTGTGGTGAAAATCAATCCCCAGATATTTATATTCTGTAACAATTTCCAATGGCCTCCCTTCAAAAAGAAAGTTAGTATGCGTCCCTTTCCTTTTTAGAGAAAAAATCACGATTTTTGTTTTGTCAATGTTCACTTGCATCCCGACTTCCTGGCAAAAGAGTTCTACAGCTTTTAGATGCTCTCTCAAACCTTGAGTTGTTGTTGATATTAAGATAAGGTCATCAGCATATAAGAGCAGCTTCACCACATATTCTGCCAACTGAACACCCCCTCCCTCGGTATTGTGTAACCATTCTTCAAGCTTGTCGATGTATAGACCAAACAAAGTGGGAGAAAGAGGGCAGCCTTGCTTGACACCAATGTCACTACCAAAACATTCCGACATGCCTTCTCTAGTTCTGATTTTAGCTCTGACCTGCTCATAAAGCCTGTGCACTGCAGCTCTAAACTCATCTGAATCCCAAGTTCTTCCATCCTGTTCCAAAGTTTGTCACGAGGGACCGTGTCAAACGCTTTTTTAAAGTCAACAAAACAACAAAAAGCTTCCTCACCTTGAGAATCCCAAACCTTTTCAATCAAATGCCTGAGAGTTATGCAATGATCAATGGTTGAATGTTTAGGTCGGAAGCCTGCCTGTCCTTTTGCTCTTTTACCCTCTCTTTCTGCCCAATTGCTGATTCGGCACTCTATCATGCCCCTAAACAACTTACCAAACAGAGGATTGATCATAATGGTGCGGTAGTTAGAAGGGTTATTGGCATCCCCACTTTTAAATAGAGGAATAACCACACTGGTCGTCCATTCTATTGGGAACCCTACTTGATTTACATTATTGAAGATTGTTTTGATATGTGGAGCAAGCACCTCGACCCCCCATTTTAAAAATTCAGCTTGTAACCCATCAACATCTTGTGCTTTTCCATTTGCTAGCTTTTGAATGCCGTATTTGATGTCGTCTTCTGAGAATAGCTTGACTGAAGTCTGGAGGATGGGAGGGCTATCCTGTTGAAGAGACCGCTCATATAAAAGCTTCGCATATTCCAACCAATGTGCTTCTGTGATATTGTTTTCTATGTGTGTTTTCTTTTGTTGCAACTCTCTCCAAAATCCTTTGGGATTGTGTTTTCCGAGAGCAATTAATTCCGACCTCCTTCTATTCACATAGGTTTCTTTTTTGTATTGAACCAGTCTCTTATAATTCTTTTTATTTATTTTATTCCCTCCACTTTCTCTTATAGTTCTCTTGGCAGCCTTACAATCCTCATCATACCATGGATTAGTGGGAAAAGTATTTGCAGCTCCCTTTCTGGGCTTAGATCTTTTGCAAGCACCTAAAGCCTTGTGAATTAAAGGTATCATTAGATTACTACCAACACACCCCCTTGCCCCCTTGATCGTATTGCACTTTAAATCAATTTTTGCCGATTGAAATTGTTGCTCAAGGGCAGCCAAAAAGATTTCCTGATTTTCTTTATTCAAAATGATTTTGCCTTGTTTTGGATATGACTCTGGCAAGTGATGGCCTTGGTTTCCTTGTTGTTGATTTGTACTGGTGGCAAGTTTGATTAAGAGAGGTTTATGATCAGATTTGAGCTCAATAGGAGAATCCCCAATTTTGAGGAAAATGTTTGTTTGTGTGCCTTGTAAAATGTCGTGTAATACCTATATCTTGCGTTTGTCTTATGTAACGTTGTCGTGCAAAGGCAATAGACAATGTATATCGCCATGTTGCATAAAATCGAGGCAATAGACTAGAAATCACGCGTAGGACCGTGCAATGTTGAAGCCGAAAGGGATCAGAGGGGAAGATTCGTGATGTTTTTTTTTGTGGATCTTCATTTTTTATATCTTTTTAGATCTGACGTTAAGAACCATTCAATGCTTGCACAAATGCTGAGATATCTACAAGTGTTGAGTATGAGTGTATCAGGCATCAATATGTGTTGAAAGTGTATAAATTTCTACCAAACATTTGGTTCACTTGTTGGTTAACATTCTTCTTGGATTTTAAAAAAATTTTAGGTTATGATGTGAAGAATATCTGGTTAACTTGCTTGTTAACATTCTTTTTTGACTTTAAAAACAATTTAGACTACAACGTGGAGAACATTCTTAGTATGTTAATAGAATATTTTCATAATGAAAATAATGGTACGATACATTGCTTTCTTGGTGTGAAGAATTTTGGAGAAATCACTTTACAAAACATGCTATAAATGTTTTATTGGGAGAACTGCGAGAAACATGATAGTTTCAATTGGAAACAAGAAATTTTATTAAATAACCATTGTGTTTGAACTTAAATTAGAGGAGAAAAATTAAATATGGCCACTAAGGATTTTCTTGATTTGCAATAAGAAGAGTAAATGGTGAAATAGAGTTTTTCTAAGTATTTGATTTCATTGATCACGAATCGAGGAATTTGATTATTGAAAATATGAAGATCGTTGAAATATATGAGGGAGCTCTGGAGGATTTTAGCTAATTGCAACCTTTTGAATAAATATTGAAGGTGTTCTGGGAAAACATAAGCTGGAAGATGTAAAATGTTTCACAAAATGCCAACAAAAAACACATATGGATGCCCTGGTTTTAATTTCTTTCATATAAACTGTTTGACGAAATGTCAATAATAAGAACGATTTTTTTGTTGGGTTAGCATTTTTCTCTTTTCTTTTTTCGCTAGATTAGCTTGTATAATGTTTTAAAATGACTATGGATTAGATGGGCTATGGATTTGTTTTCTTGGGTTAGATGGGTTTGGAAGATGAAAATACTGGGATAAGAATCATCATACCATCATCTTTTAAAAGTGTTTTCCTACAAATCCTTCAGTGCATCTCCATAAATTAAAAGAAAATTTGTTTTGAAAAAGTACAAATATGGCCACAACTAAAGTTATTGGCATTAATCAGAAATGACCTACAACTACATAGGATTTTGGCATTTTGACAAAGTTGAAATCATCACAAATGACCAAGGTAATAGAACCACTCCATATATGGTGGACTTCAGTGACAAGGAAAGTCTGGTAGGAGATGGTGCCAAGAATCAAATAGCATCCAATCCCCAGAATACCATCTTCGATGTCAAAAGGTTGATGGGAAGAAGGTTTTTTTAAACTGAAGTACAAAGTGATAAATCCTATTGGCCTTTCATTGTTGTACAAGGAAATACTATGAAGCCTCGGGATACAGGTAACTTACGAAGGCTAAAAATTTTGCAGCCCAAGAAATTTCAGCCATGGTGTTGTTCAAGATGAAAGAGGTTGCGAATACATTCCTCGGTTTTAAAGCAAAGCAAGTAAAACAAAAAGACTACATCAAGTCGCAAAGATCTATCTATGAAAGAAATATATGAGCATGAACAAGATAAGGTTGAAAACACCAAGGCTTAATGACAAAACAATGAAAATAATTGATGTTAAATACAATTCAAAGAAAATTTTGTAACAAATAATAAATGCATAATTCACAAAAGATGCAAAAAAGTTAACCCAATTCAGCAATAAAGCGTGGAAATATCACACGCTCGAGGTATAGAAATAACACAAGAAAAAATATACGATAGACACAATTCCTTTATGTGCATTCTGACCCAATGTGTGCATTATATAATATGATCTCATTGCGGGTGTGGGCTTATAGAAAACCAAAAAGAAGAATCATATTTTTGATCTATTGTATTTTTAGTTTTGCACACTTGGGGTCCTAAAGGAAAATGAGATTTGAAAATCAAATGAAGAGAAATGAATGCATAAAATATAGAAATTGGTGCAAACAGAGAAACTTACTTGTAGACTTTCCACCACTCAGCATATTCAACTCCAAGATCTGGGTTACTCTATTCTCAAAACAACCACCACACTCTTGAATATCCGACCATACAACATTCTCCACCCTAGAATAATGTGATTCATGGATCCACTATAGTGCATTATAATACTCAATGTGCATCTTTTTTTGTGGATATGCATTTTTATATCTTCTTAGATCTGACGTTAAGAACCGCTCAACTCCTGCGCAGACTTGTATGACAAGATAAAAAATAGATGACTTTAACAACGCCATATTATTCTACGCCATTGTCTTCTATGTAGAACAATCAAATCTGTTGATCCGTGGAAATCTGTGTTGGCGAGTTCAGCTAAGTCCAATCACTGAAGATTAGAGAGAGATGTTTCATTCATTGCCCTACTGTGTTAGTTGGTTTCTTTTCGTGAAACTTGTTAAACATTGTGTTCAAAATCTCAAAATTAGAAAATTCGATTAGTCAAAGCCATATAAAGTTCCAGACATGTGTCATTTTCATCCACATATTAGTTGACATATTTTCTATCAAATAAAAAAATTATCCTTATCTCCACATCCGTCTGATTCCTGCTGCAGGTGTCACAACCAGCTAGTGGTCACTCAATTGGTATACGCCTTTGGCATAAATAGAGACTGATGGGGAGATGTTGAAGAAGTTAAAGTTGAAGGATAGAAGAACGGATCAAAATTGAGCCCGTTACAGCCCGTCCAAGAGTTGTGAAACCATCAGAGAAGTGCAATTAAAAATTTATTCGTAATCTAAAAATGTCAAGGGAAGGGTTAAAGTTAACCATACATATAAACATTTAGGAGAGGGAAGAAATATAAGTGCAACATTTGAAACTTGACAATGTCCTTATTTTGAAGATGTACAATTATATACAAACAAAAAACAAAAGAAGTTGAATGATCAAATCTAACCACCAAAGCAATCCACTCTTATATGGTTATGACACGACTCTTCAAGTGAAACGCTACCCATGGAGAATTAAATCCTTCTAATGACATCAATATCAAAACCCATCACATATCCACACATGATCCTATTATCCGATAAGTTTCCACCCATAATATTGGTGAGGATTTTCTCTTATAATGAGTACAAATGAACATGGGGGAAAATGACATGACCAATCATCTCACAAAGAGAGACTCTTGGAAAAAAAAGTAGATCTTAGGTATACATTTAAAATTTCATATAAATTTTTCAATGCTATACGTTTAATATTGTTCCATCTAAACTACAAACAAACATTCTCCTCTTCCTCTCTGAACCCACCAACACCAGACCCTTGCAATTTATTGAAATGGTTAACTCATACCATCCTCCGCTCGGTCTATAATCATCATTTGATTCTTCATCTTCTTCAATTTCTTCATCATCTGATTCTTCATCATCTTCCATTTCCTCATCATCTGATTCATCATCTTCCATTTCCTCATCATTTGATTCATCATCTTCATCTGATTCATCATCTTCATCTGATTTATCATCCGTACTGCTAAAATTGCATTCACGCAACATTTCCTGTCCTCCTTCCCCAAAATGACTCATTTCCAGCCTGCTTAACTCAGACCACCGATATTCACCCCCATCAATTACTCCAAATCGACTCGGACTCCGAATCATACACCTGCAAACACATGTAATCGCAAGATTTTTTTTTTTGTCATGGCTTTTGATTTTCATATAGTCGAGAAAATTTCAATGGTTGTTGATTGAATACATGAACTATTGTGTAACGGCCGGTGCCAACATCCACACCAAAACCCTCAATCTCAGCCCATAAATACTTTGCTCTCGTCGATGAAAGGTAGACAACGAGTTCCCCCGTAGCAGGGTTCCACACGCTTCAAAGATTTGGAGTTTGGAAATCGTAGAAAAGTATCAGGCCGTTACTGGAATTCGCATTCACACACTTGTTGCCTAAGGGGAGCTCATGAACGATATGATTATCTGTTTCTGAATCTATTACTCAAATCCTGCCACTTCCACCTCGTGTAACTTGATGGCTTTTGAACACGATAAAAAACCCTCCGTTGCCGAAATCACAATGCCGAATATTCTCAATCTGTTGAGCCATGGGTACTTCTGATAGCGGAGGGATTTTCCCTTTCTCGCTCTCTTTTAAAAAAACGATGGCCTCGAAAAACATGGATTTCTTTAAAACGTGAGAATGGAAACGCCGCAAAAAAACATTACATACAAAGACTGAAAAAATGTCTAAATCTACACAAGACCTAATATCGGTTAAAAATAGCACGAAAAATGTGAAAACATCCGGATAGTCACAAACCACAAAATTAACACAATCATGTAAAAATCCGCAAGGGCCTTTCCCATCGGGAACGCCTTCGGTGTAATAATGTATATTGGCCATCTTGCACAATATTCCTTTGGAAAATGACACTGCTCCATGGATATTGAAAAAGTGAGAAATAAAAGAAAAGGAAGATTATAGATTTTAGAGCTCTAAATGTATTTGGCTTTCTATCGAGGGACGGGGTTTGCAAATCAAGGGTGATTAGTGGTATTGTAGTTAGGAAAATAACATCCCAATAGAAGATACGCTACTTATGAAGCTATACGATTCATATAATATATTTTCAAGTGTAATCTTATTACTTTAAGGAATATCTATATCGAATGTCGTTAAAAACAAATCCAAAATGTGTCCTCCCTATGCAAATCCTAAATTTCCTACATTAAACTTGTTTTATTATGAAAATATTGATAATGCGTAAAGGATGAGGATAAATCTAAAATATGTATACCTTATGAATGCACTTGTTGTATCAAAGAAAGATTGATAAAAAGCCATACATGTTGCCACTTTTTCCTGTTTTATATTTTAGCCCTTTGTAATTTGTTTTTACCATGGTTAGATTTTACCCTCATGGTCGACTGGGGTTCCAAGCCGCAAATAAATAAGCACCCAGTTACGGGTTTGCATCTGCTTGCTTATAACTATCCAATTACTACGAAATTTACAACGTAAACTTTGCTTTTTTGACACGGGTCAAATTTTCCCATTCACCTTCTATTTTGCACTTAAATACATGGAGAAAAAAACAACAAATACAATACTTATGAAGCCATATGATTCTTATAGTATCATTTCAACTGTAATCTTATTACTTTAAGGAATATCTATATTGAATGACATTAAAAACAAATCCAAAATGTTTCCTAAGTGTGCAGATCCTAAATTTTCTACATTAAACTTGTCTTATTATGAAAATATTGATAATGTGTACAGGATGAAGACAAATTTATGCCAAAGGCATGTCAGAGGTGGATTTAGGCGGGGGTGTGGTCCTGCAGGGTGACACTTTGGCCCATAGTTCAAAGTACGTCGACATCCTCCATGGAACCACCTAAGATCATTGACCTGCATGTGTTGTATCCTTGGTTTCTTAAAATCGGCAATGCACATTTGATCCTTTCATAAGCGTAGAAGACTATGACTTATTGGATTTAATGATTTTCATTTACTCTACTTTAAATGTTGATGTCCTTCATGGGCCCATGTTGAGGTCAAGAAATTAAAATTTTCTGTGGCAAGATAAAAAAGTTGTTGAGAGAAGTTACTTCTAGTAATCTCAAATGTTGGCGTCTTATTGCACCTAAGACATTTTCACTAAGGGAAAGAACTTGTTAGTGGCTAACAAGTGCCAGAACTTCAAGGGCAGAGATAGCTTACGTTGTTATTATCCATACATGGACGTTGAAAAATATATTCTCGACCTTCCATTTCACTCCCCCGCACCGCTAACGTGACCTTCATGAAACACATTTTGTGCATTCGCCATGTATGAACCACACAAGTGTCCAAGTAGTTCTCTTCCGCGTCATCACTTTTTTTGTTGACACGATTTGCAATTGTAGATGTTTTTAGAAAGGATGAACATGAACGAGAGAAGAGGTCGTTGATCAAAGGTTTTCCGTTGACTAACATGGATACCTGCAATAATATTCCTTAGAAGATATGCTTGATTGCATTGCAGGTGGTCGTCAATTCAAATCCCCATAGGCATAGGTGTTAGGTACTTTGAATTGGGGATTATTATTTTTGTTTAAAGAAAAAGCTAGGGAAAAACATGATTTTAAATACATTAAAATTAAGCGAAAAAGACTCCCTTGTTCACTCTTTTGAAATGGTCATCTTTTCACCTCATATTTGGTGTCTCACTATTGCGTCGAACATTTTCACATAAACTCGGAGGGATGAAATGGTTGATTGAAAACCCTTGCAACTATAGAAATTCCACAAAGATGAAATGGGATTGTGTTACCAACATCATTGAAATTTAGTTTGTGTACCTAAAAATGTCCACAAAGGTTTTAAAAAATGCATTTGAACAAAACACAGAACAAGGACCTCAGGGAAATTTACTTGAATTTTGTTACAATATAAAATATATCCCAGTAATGGTTTTCTTTGTTGTAGCGATAACTGGTTTCTATTTTGATGTCTCGTGTTACTCATTACTTCTTTCATCATGTCCCACAACCGTTCCGTAGCGCAATATGAAAGTTTATGAGTGCACACATTGATCGTGTTCTTGAAAACTTAATAGAAACCATTATTGTACATTAACATGAAAACGACAACATAATGGATCCACAATGCAAAATTACAGTTTCTTTAACAATTGTTGACTTCCAAATTTAACCAAAAATGCAAGTTTTCCTTTAAACTATTCGTTGGCAACCCACCGCTTTCTATGATATCTCTTGACTGTGCTTCCAACCCACCCTACACTCATACCCCATTTCTTTGTCAAAAATTGACAAAATAACACATGATACATATCTTCCTCCTTCAAAAAATATAGATTCCACAAAATTATCCTCTCCCAATTCATTGTCTTCCCTCTAACCCCCTCTTCTACAACCCTCTTCCTCCTTTTATGTTTTTCTCCCTCCTAATCTACTTCATCGCAGACTTCCCCTTCGGCGTTCACATCGCGCACTTTACGTGCGATCTCTAGTTAGAAAAATACATCTTTTTCAGACTTTCCATAAAAAAAACAAATTTTTAGGATTTGCCAATTCTTTTAAAAATTGTGCAAGTTGGAATTTCAAGGGGGGTCCTGATGTCTATTAGGGGAATATTCGTAAAAAAAAACCTTTCTTGATTTTTTTAAAAAAAAGTTTCAAAATTTCTATTCCATAAAAAGGTGGAATAAATGGAATCACACACACAAGCTATGTGCATAAATATCGTGGGAAAAGGCTTCATGTCCAACAAGGTGATAACAAGGGTAAGATTCCATGACATAAATCAAGCTTATGCTTGAGGAATTACTCATAAGCACAAAGCTCAAGGATCCGGAAGACTGACCAAGGTCTTGTGAAAACAATCAATGCCAACTCACAACATACAAGAAGACTCGACGTAACTAAAATCAAAGAGGCCGCCACCGCAAAGGTGCTCAAGGCAGTTTAGTCTCTGGATGAGATGATCAAAGAGCTAGTAAAGGAGGAGGTCCAAAAAAAGAAGGCCTCTGAGAGACAAGTAATTGGGATTGAGGATAAGGCCAAACATGAAAAGAAATGAAATGAAAATTTTTAACATCCACGAGGCTAAAAATAGCCTATGAGACAGTAAAACCAATTTCTTCTAATTTCACCAATTCTAGATCTTCTTTTGTTAATCTTGATGATGAAGTCCCCATTTTAGCTATCAACTCCTCATTAAACATAACTTGTAATGAAAAAGTCTTGAAATTGATTGCATATCTCAAATGAATGTCATTATAAGCATTGCATTCTATAATAAAGTGTTTTTCTGATTCCACTGCCCCATCCGAACAAAAGACACAAAGTCTTTCTTCCCATTTTTCTTTAGGCCTTTTCATCTACCTATTTCACATCTAAGCCGATGGGAGTTAGTCCTTAGTTGAGCTATGAGAATCTTAGCTCTCCAAGGGATGAGGGCCCCTATGTAGGCCTTTTGTTGATGATCACAAGTGTAGTTAAATTCTTTGAGATAATATCTCTTTTTTCTTCCTCTTTTATCCCACATAGCTTTGTGGACCTTATCAATAACAAATGCTTTTATTTCTTTATTGTCTTTGGGCCATGCATTCCATTCAATATTCCATTTCTTCATCCACTTGATGTTTTGATTCACCCATGACCTTTTTCTCCTCCATAATGGCTCTTTCAAGACAATGTTGGGCCACTTGTTTGTTGTCATCTGTTTGATTTTGAATGGCTTTGATTGGAACTACACATGTTTCAGCTAAAAGAATCTCATAAGGGACAAATAATTTCAACTTAAACTTGCTTGTGATCGCATGTTTTTGAATTCTCTCAATTTGCTTCTCTATATTCACACCCATAAAGTACAACAAGAGTAACTAATAATTTGAAAAGGGTTTGAGTAGTTTTCCAATCCCATAATTCTCGCTTCTTTGTATTTTTTTGTAAAACATAAAGGGCTTTCCACCCTCCTGTCATTCTCTTTTTTCTGCAAGTCTCCCAAGTAAGTTTGTTGCTGAAGTCAATCTCCAAGTATTTGTAGTGGTTACTTCTTCTAGAATACTACCTTCAAAGAAAAATTGATGTTGATTTATTTTCCTTCTATTGTTAAAGATCATAATCTTGGTCTTTCTGATATTGACTTGCATACCCACTTTTTTACAAAAGATTCAAGTGTGAGCAAAATTTTTGCAATCCTTGAGCAAACGTAGCAATCAAAGCCAAGGAGATGACATATGATGAAATTTTTAGGATTATTCTCATAAAGGCTATTGACGTCGAGGAAGATCTAAAGGAGGAAACATCTTCATTCTCCACAATGGTGATTTCAGCACATGAAGTTGCAGAGAATGGTGAGGAGTGTGGAACTTCGGGGTCTTTTATAACTCAATTTTTGAAGGCATGAAGGGAATAATCATCAAATGGAGCACATTTGAGGCACCTATAAAGGCAAGCACACCTAGATTGATGGATGAGGAAGAACAAGGTTTGTTAGAGGATTGAAAAACAAGTTAGTATGGGAGGATGTTGACCCCATAATTTTGGCTAAATAGAGAGGAGTGCAGACATGGAAGAATTTAAGGGAAGGAACACAAGTATAGTTTAGGTTAAGCACATATAAACATGAAGACAATAATGACGTGCACATAAGATAGGATTAGGATAGGTCAAGAATCCAAGTGAGCATAAGGGCTATGTGGCAAGCACTCAAGTGAAGGTTGAGTTGGTAGAAAATGATAAGGGGTAGAAGAAGACAAAAGGTGAGAACAAAGAAAAAGGCGTCGCGATGTACGGAAGAAGGAATGATAGTGCGGGATACTGGAAAATCACTAATTTATTAGCACCAATCATAGGGATTTAGATCCTATCCCTTTCATCAATTTTGAAAATATTGTGTACCATTTGTGTATTCAATGTATCCCCCTCTAATAGGTCTAGATGAAGTACACCAACCATAGTAATGATACACAACCACTTTGAGTATGAAATGATTAAAATTGGGTCATTCATTATATAGAAATTAAACCCTATGGGGCCATTGATAGAGGATGATTATGTTGGTTAATATTTGATGACTGCAAAAAAGTCTTTGTTGTTGTAAATAAGGTACTAGGTTTTGTGTGACCTTTTTCCTAAGAACCAAACTGGTGTTAGCCTTTGTATACAATTAATGCCCTTTTGTAAAACTTAAACTTGATGAATGAATGGATGGGATAGTTTTTTTATTACTTGTCACCATGCCAATTTGTAGTTCTCTCTCTCTCTCTCTCTCTCTCTCTATATATATATATATATATATTTATATATATATATATATATATATATATATATATAATGATTAATGATGTGTGTGATTCCATGTTCCTTCTAACTAGTTATGTGTAATGGTGCACACAACATTCCCCAAACCAATAAGGGACTTGGTGCACTGAGCACACCTCATGTGAGCACATGATAGAAATCTCACATGAAATTCCAACACATTTACTTGGTTCAAAAGTGCCCCCACACTTGTTAGGTTGACCCCTTTTGGGCTAAGTGTTCAAGAAAGCTAAGGAAATTCCCAACACATCATACATATTGATCCTACTTGGAACACATATTTATAATCTTAAGAATTCTTAGATTCTTCTATCCAAGAGAATGCTATCCATATTTAGGGTATACATACACTAGGGAAATCTATACAACCAAGTTCATTATGATCACATCTATCTAAAGTAGTCCATTACATGTACCATACATTTTACTACTTGCAAAATGTGTTATACTAAGCTTTATTTGATGATCACATTTCTTACTTATAGACATTTAATTGACTATGATATACCCATACATGATTTTACTATTATTGGCCCTAGGATCCTATTTTGGATACCATTTGTTTCTCATTTTACACTACTTCCTTTCACCATTGATTGATCTAACTGCTCCATGCTTCGAGTGTTATATTTATTGATTTATTTCTCCAATTTCATTATATACTTGTTCGTTACATGATTTTATTGTTGTGTGACATTGATTGACTTGACTAATCTATTATCTTTCTTATTACATTCCTTAATTATTGTATGATATTGATTAAATTTACTCCTTTGTGCACTTGTGTGATTATTTTTGATCTTGTTTTCCTTAACTTATTTAGGCACTTGTTGTCATGTGAATTGACTAGCCCAAAAATGCAAAAATTTGAACCATGACAATTAAGCCATAATGCAAATTATTGCCTTGTAACCCTCCTAAATCCCCCTCTTGGCCAACCTTCCTCCTAAAATATCATCATTAAATCCTTGGAGATGGTACTAATGTATTTGGAAATCATATCTCGGTGTGCTAAGAAGTGTGACAAGGCTCATCATTCCATTCAGTCAAGTGCAGTGAAAGACTAGATTTCTTGAAGCCTAGAAAGGCTGATTTTGATCATTTTGGAGCTTATGTGCAATCCCTAGAGAGTTATGATTTTTTTTTAAAGTGTTCAGACACGACATTAGAGAGCCTTAAAGGTGTTAGAATGATTTTATGAATATTTAGGAAAATTTTGATCTTTCAGGGACAATTTGTTCAAAAAATGCAGGTGCAAGGAATGAGTAATTCAAAAGTAAACCTTAACTTCTCTGGATGATTCTAGAGCTCCGTAATGAGTTAGGAAGCAAAAAAGTAGGCATTTTGAATCTTGAAGAATTCTCTACATTTTGGTAACATTCATTTTTCTACAAGTTTTGAAGGTTTCATGAATAATTCCAAATAGTGCAGATGTCTCTCGTTGTCTCGAACAAAAAGGGGCCTATTTTTTTAGTTTTAAGAAAAATCAAGGTCTGAAACCTATTCCATTGGTCTTATAATGTGGTCTTATAATTCTCTGGGGTGAAGAAGTAAGTTTTTATGCTATTGTTGGATAGCTAGTGTAAAATATGGCTTTCCATTAATGGCAAGGCGCACTTTTGAGATCCTTTTGTCCTTATTGTCCCCTTGGGGACATGGGGGATATGAGGGACATAAAATTGCACCCTCATCCTCCTCCCATAGGGAGTAGTTTGTTTTCCCCACTATCCCTCTTTTCCCTTATGTCCCCGATGTCTCCCATGTCTAGGGGGACAAGAGGGACAAGAAAATGTGCCCCATGCCCTTTTGTAGCTCTCAAACCCTCCACATGTAGTTAAGTTAACCCGAGTTGATTCTAAGCTGAGTTAAGGTGGGTGTGAGTGAGGGAGAAGTTATGAAATCCATACTTAGCCAAATTTCCACCATGACACATGTCAACACCTTGCTCCAAGGTGCACTTTGGTGTCCTTGGTGTCCCTTGTGTCCCCATTGCACCACTTGCACCAGATCTTAACCACACATAGACCCCGCTCCAACCTAGAGTCAAACTATGGTTAGCAGGAGATTCAAAAGTGCAATAAAACATAGTTTGAGATCATTTTTTCACATAGTCATTTTGGTGAATTTTTTTGTCACGCCTTCCAACCTTACACTAATGGTTTTCATGCCAAAGCAGCGAAAGGACAACAATATCCTTCTTCATTTCTGAAGATCCGGAGGGCGAAATCACCTAAAAAGTGGAGGAAATGATCATAAAAATTCTACTTTCACGCAAGACAATTTTTGCACAATGAAGTAGTTAATTTTTAGGGATATTGAGGACTTGTGTTTTTCTCTAAAAATTTTATCTCCTTGAATAAATTTTCTATTTTCGAAGATCCATTGGGAAAAAAATCCCTAAAACTTGGAGCGGAGGATCCTAAATAAAATTTAGTTTTATCTTAGACATTTATTTCACGATGGTTTATTGATTTTTCAAGATATGTAGGACTGAATTTTTCTTAGTATTCATCCCCTCTCAATGAAAAACTCATTTTTCCACTCACCTATATGAAGGAATCATCTGAAAATTGGAGCATGGAATCTTGGAATAAAACCAAAAACTTAAAGAATATTTTCATTGTAATCGACACATGTAGTGCACTTACTAAAAATAACATGTGTTCATGGAAGGGCATGTATAAGAATATCAAGTTGTCAAAATAGGTGAATTATTAGCATCTGTGGTCCCCAAACATGCAAGAAACATCATGAAGTGAAAATAGTGCAAAATTGCTAAAAATAATAGTCTTGATAAGACCTGCTAAAAATAGTAAGTCCTAAAATTGAGCCTAGAAAGCTATGAAAACTCCCATTTTTCTTATCTTGTTGATTTTTTCCATCATCACAAGGTTAGGAAGTTGTCTCATGGTCCAAACAAGGTCAAGAAACACTCCACAAGCTCTTAAAGCATCGTTCCGAGATATCTTTGCACAACATAGTTCGATGAAAGGAGCTAACTCATTCCAATTATGACAAGAAGAGTCATCCTAAGAATTTTTCCATCATGAAGGAGACATCATCATCACTAATCCTCTCCCCAAAGGTGAAGATCATCATATGAATCAAATTATGATGAGAAACAAATTAGAGTGAGTCATTATGGGTGTGAAAGATAGTCACTTGGGTAGTGGGAGAAACCAAGAACGTTGTGGGGTCTGAAAATGATCTGAAACATCAAGAGCTTCATTCAAGTTCAAGTCACCAAGAGGATGATCATCATGATCATGATGTGAGAATCTCATTTTGTGAGTGAGGATAGAGGTCATCTCAAGTAATGCATACCTCAAGAAGTGTTTCTAAACACTTGATCCATGCTCGATAATGAGCTCACATATTGCAAGACAGAGGAGGTAGAATTTACAATATTTCAAAGGCAATGTGGAGGAAAAAAATGGAACTCATTCTCATTCACTCCTTCAAGTACCATTCAGGGATCAATCTTGCTATCAAGAAGAGAAATCCTATCTCCATGAGGAGCAATCAAGCAAAAGAATGTCTAAAAACCATAGGGATGTTTCCACTCATGGTCAAGAAAGTGAGTGGTGAAGAGGTCATCATGTTCATAGGTGAAGTGTGAGACTCAAGGAGTGAGGCAGTGATCACCACATCTTAAATCCATCATTATGTTCAAATCTTCTTCATTGAACAAGCCAAGAAGAGCTAATCCAAGGCATCCAGACCATTTTGTGTGAAGAATCAATAAATCATCCATTCCCACGAAAAACATGTGAACAAGAGGTGTATCCTTTGATCTCATTCAAGGAGAATTCTGGAGCCAAGAAAGGTAAGAGGATGATCCTCATATGGAGCAAAATATATGCAAAATGAGAAACCATCTCAATTCCACTTGATGTCATTAACTGGGAAATGTTCTTAAACATTCACGTAAAACCTTGTAGTGTGATCATGCCTCAAGAAGGAGGGACATTTTTATCACCTCATTTCATTCCAACACTTGGCCACATGACAAGAACTTCACTCAGGGGTAATCATTTTGCCTACATATGAAGACCCATCTTAGTAAGAAAATACAATCACCAAAATTTTTGAGCATCATGGAGTTGTTCTTGTGATCATTGGGGTAAATTGTGAAATCCTAAGAAGCAAGAAAGTGATCCTTATGTCCTAACTCCTATTATTGAAACCATCATATTTCTGCCATGCTAATATCATAATAGTGTTCTTCAACACTAATTCAATGTCTTGGATTGTCTCTACATCTCATCAGAGGAGTAATTTGGGTGTTCTAACTCCACATATGGTCATTTAGGTTGTAAGAAAAATCAAGAACATCATGAATCCTATGCTGGTGTTGAGACACTAAAATTCAGTTCATTAAGGCAATAGTCATA
Organism: Taxus wallichiana var. yunnanensis; assembly: GCA_018340775.1. Classification (NCBI taxonomy): domain Eukaryota; kingdom Viridiplantae; phylum Streptophyta; class Pinopsida; order Cupressales; family Taxaceae; genus Taxus; species Taxus wallichiana. The sequence continues at coordinate 339,575,118 of CM031239.1, forward strand.
AGAAGCATGATAGGAGAGGATCATCATGGGTGATGTCAGTGGTCATCCCAGGTTCACTTTGTAATACCTCACAAAAGTGTTTCTAAACACTTATTCAACACTTTGGAGTATCTCACAATAGGAGGAAGCATATGCAATCTCAGTGCTTCAGTTCAACAAGTGATCAGAGGTCAAGATTCTCATTCATGAAGAATTTCCTCAAAGGTCTATCAACAGAGCTTCATCTTCATCAGATCATTCAATCCCCCTCTCTCCTTCTTCTCTCTCCATATTTTAATTTTCAATTAAGAATGTACTTTTTACTTTTTCATCTTATTCACTTAAGTGACCCTCGAATATTAACATTGTAAGAGTCCTTTTTCATTGATAAAAAAAACTCACTTCCTAGGAAGATGAAAGGTCACAAATGACGGGGGTAGGTGAAAAGTCATGTGGGGGATAGATGAAGAGATAATTTCTAATTCTATAAATTGGAATGGCTTCTCCATTCTAAGGGGTTGGTAATTGTTTATTGATTATATGTTCAGATTAACCATTACTACATCAAGCAATAAAAGATGCAATTATTATATTCCTTTTCTTATGTTCCTCTACTCTCTCTCTACTTTCTAACTTTGAATACATGATAATATTGTAAAACCAAGAAAGGTGTTTGTGCCTTTGATAAATGAGTCATATTTTATTAATCTTTAAAAATCAAGCATTACAATAAGAAGAGAGAGCTGCAATATTTATAGATATTGGACAACTTCTATCTCATCCACAATACATGGAAATAGATAAACTAATCTGAGAATAAAATGCAGGATAATATTCACTGCCCCTAATTGCCCCTATTTCCCCTCATGAAATCATCCAGGAATAAACAAAATGAGATTGAACAATATCTCACAAAACATGTGATAAGACAACTAAAGACAACTATGAGTTGACTTAATATAATCTAACTAAAGTAATTAAAAAATTACTTTATTATAATATAACATTTAACTCATATGTTGAATTAAGTGTTAGTTTATTTCTAACATTCCCCCCCTTAATTCAGCATATTCTGAAGAGAGCTGGTGAGGAATAATCTAAATGCCTCAAATTTAGGACGTGCAAGAGATTTGGTGAAGATATCTACACGCTGATGATCTGTCGGGCAATGTTGAAGTTGTATGTTGTTATTCTGAACATGTTCATGGATAAAATGGACTTGCACCTCAATGTGTTTGGTGCGTTCATGAAAGACTAGATTCCAACAAGTTTTACTACTCCTTCATTGTCTACATGAAGAATGGTTGGATGATCCTGTGGAAGTCCCAACCCTTCAAGTATACGTTTGAGCCAAATCACTTCACAGATAGCTCCTCCTGCTGCGCGATATTCTGATTCTGTGGAAGACCTTGAAACACAACTTTGTTTCTTGCTTCCCCATGAAATAGGTCCAGATCCCAAAAAGAACACAAACCCAGAAGTGGATTTTCTGTCATCTATATTTCCTGCATGATCTGAATCTGTATAACCAGTCAAGAAGAAGTTATCATTCTTCTTGTACTCTAAACCAAAATCCATAGTTCCTTTAATATACCTTAGTATTCTTTTTGCTGCTTTCCAGTGACAAACTCTTGGTTCTTGCATAAACCGGAAAGGTAACTAACGCATAACTGATGTCTGCCTAGTATAGGTTAAGTAAATGAGACTCCCAATCAACTGTCGATAAAGAGTTACATTTACTTCTGCTGATGGATCTTTCCGACAATTGAAGCCTTGTCTCCATAGGTGTTGCCATTGGGATGCTATCCATCATTTTGAATCTTTCAAGTGTTGTCTTGGAATATTTTACTTGAGATACAAATATGTGATTATTTCTTTTCCATACTTCAAGTCCAAGACAATAATGTAGAAGTCCTAGATCTGTCATTTCAAATGACTTACTTAGATCTTTCTTAGTTGTTTCTATCATATTCACTGATCCTCCAGTGATGATTATGTCATCGACATAAACAACTACAATCACTAACTCCCCCCCTTGCTTTTTGAGATATAAGTTAGGATCATATGGACTTCTTTTAAATCCTTTACTTAAAAGATGCTCATCAATTTTTATATACCAAGCCCTGGGTGCTTGTTTTAGACCATACAATGATTTTATGAGTCTACATACTTTGTCTTCATTTCCTAGAATTATAAAACCCTCAGGTTGAGTTAAGTAGACTTCTTCCTATAAGTCACCATTTAGAAAGGCACTTTTCACATCCATTTGATGAACTTTCCAACCAAATTGTGCAGCTAAGGCAAATATCATTCTGATTGTTTTAATCTTAGCTGTGGGTGCAAATGTTTCTTCATAATCAATGCCTTCTTTTTTAGCATACCCTTTTGCTACTAATCATGCCTTGTGTTTATCGATGCTTCCATTTGACTTGTACTTTGTTTTAAATATCCATTTGCAACCTATTGCTTTCTTCCCTGTGGAAGATCTGTAAGTTGCCATGTATTATTCTTAATCAAAGACTTATATTCAGAATTCATTGCATCGACCACCAAGGTTTTGATTGTAGGGCTTCTTGAACTATAGTTGGCTCAGTTGATTCAATAACTGTGCTCATTAAGGCTAAGTTAACTTCATTTTGAGCCATGCTACGAGTTCTTGGTCCAAAAGTGGATGTGTTTGGTTCACTATCCAACTTAGCATCTTTTATTACATTTGTATACCACTTAGGCATACGTTTAGCTATAGGTGATGAAGTTGTATTATCTGTATGATCATCATCATTATTAACTTCATCATCATTATTTTCATCAAAGTCATAGCCATCTTCAATTTTCACAATAGGACTATCTTGAGAATTGCTTAAGTTTTTGAAAGGAGCATCTGCTTCCTTATTCTCAAAGAACTCAACATCTCTACTTGTGAAAATTTTCCTTGTTTTTTGATCCATTAATCTGTATCCCAAAGCTTCTTCACTATATCCCAAGAATATGTAAGTTTCTGATTTCATATCAAGTTTCTTTCTTTTCTTCTTAGGAATTAGCATACTTGCTTTGCATCCAAAAACTCTTAAGTGTTTTATTGATGGCTTATGCCCTGACCAAGCTTCCTGTGGAGTTATTCCATCAAGTGTGGAAGTAGGAGCTCTATTCAACAAATATACCATTGTTTTAACTACTTCTGCCCAATATGTTTTGCTTAACCCTGAATCATCAATCATGCACCTTACCATATCCATTATTGTTCTGTTTCTTCTCTCAACTACACCATTTTGTTGTGGTGTATATGGAGGTGCCATCTGTCGACGAATTCCATTTGTTTCTAAGAAAGCCTTGAATTCATTACTGGTGTATTCACCCCCTCGATCTGTGCGTAGAGTCCTTATCTTTTTACCAGTTTCTGTTTCAATGGCTACCTTAAACTTTTTGAAGGTTGCAAAAGCTTGATCTTTGGTTCTTAAGCAGTAAACCCACATTTTTCGTGAGTAATCATCTACAAAGAGCATGAAGTACTGAAACCATGTATGACTAGGTCTCATTGGTCCACATAGATCGGTATGCACCAGATCTAATATACCACGGGCCTCTGTATGTACTTTTGTGAAATGGTGCTCTATGTTGTTTGCCTACCAAACAATTTGTACACTTATCTATTTTTTTTTCTAAATGTGGCAGTCCTCTAACCATGTCATATTTCTGAAGTGTGTCAAGATAGCTAAAACTTACATGGCCAAATCTTTTGTGCCATAATTGTGCCGATGAATCTTCCTTACTGATAAGAGCCTGATTGTTGGTTTGAATAAAGTCCAACTGAAACATCCGACCCATTCCTGAAGCTTTAGCAACAATTTTGGAGTTTTTAGACTTATCTTTGATCAGACACATCTTCTTTCCATTTGTACAATCAAAGTCTACTTTCAAGTTGTGCTCCAAGAGTTGACTAACTGAAAGTAAGTTCTTTGTTAATCCTGGAACATAAAGGACATCTCGTATAGTACATTTTCTTGATCCGAGAGGTAACGAGATGTTCCCAATGCCTTGTATTTTGTATGAAGAATCATCACCTAATGAAACATGGTCTTTGTTAGGTGTGTTCCTTAACTCAGTAAACCATTCATTTGTCCCTGTCATATGCTTTGTAGCCCCTGAGTCTACATACCAGATTGACTTGAGGTGAATTGTTGACTTGAGTTGATTGTGCAACAAATAGGAAGTCCTCATCTTGTGGGTTATCTTCCTCTTCGGCTATGTTACCGTGTTGTTGTTTCTTTTTCCAGTTTCCTTTCTTTTGACTTTGTTGATTGTTCTTGTAACCTTGATTTGATTGTTGAGAAGTTGGTTTCTTACCACTAGATGAACCTTTCTGAAAAGTGTTATACCAACATTCTTTCAAATCATGCCCTTGTCTACCACATATCTGACATTGTTTTGATTCATTGTGTCTCTGATGACTATGTTGATTCTGTTGCTGATTAGTCTACTTATTTCTATGTGATGAATTCATCTGATTCTTCCCTTTGTGATATGAAGAGAGGGCTTGTTCCTCTTCTTCTACAGGTTTGTGTAATGACTCTTCTTGTTGAAGCATGTTCACTAACTCTTCAAAAGTTATTGTTTGACCCATTATATTAAGAGTTGTTACAAATATCCTATATGAGCTTGGAAAAGCTCTTAGAACAATAGGAATTAATGAATCATCTTCAATTTCTTCTTCCATAGCTTCAAGAGAAGATTTTAATACAACAACACGTCTTAAAAATGATTCTATTTTTTCATTAGATTTCATTTTAAGACTGTGTAATTGAGTTTGAAGTTGTAAAATAGTGTTTTTGTTCTTAGCTTCATACACTATTGCTAATTTTTCCCACGCTTCTTTAGCAGTTTTACATTGTCTAATGTGAGGTTGTACTTCATCAGTTACACCAAACATTATTATTAACTTAGCTTTTTTATTTTCTCTATCAAATGCACGTATTTGGATTGCGTCAGTTTCTGGTCTCGTTAGCGAGCCATCAATTACACCTATTAAATCTTCAAATTCAAGTTGTGTGCATATTTTTGTTTTCCACGCAACATAGTTATCTCCTCTTGAGGAGTTGTGATTCCGGCAGAAAAAATTTAGGTGCATTTTCCATGTTGGGTGATAGAATTGAGAGAGAGAGAGAGAGAGAGAGAGAGAGAGAGAGAAATTAACAGTATGACACCCCCTTTAGATCACACTCAAACACCCACCCCAAATTTCTAGGTTCTACTGATTTTTGGGCTCCTTTTCGGCCATTTTTACAATGAATTTTTTGGCACTATTGGCCCTGTTACAATTTTGGCTCTGTGGCCGATTTGCAAAAATAAAATGGCTCTCTTGGCCGATTTGAAAAAAAAAAAAAATTGGACTCTTTGGTCTCTTTTTCAAATACAAAAAAATTATTTTTTGCAATTTTTACAAGACAAAGCTTATTAAAAACTAACCAATACATAGAGCTCATAAAAACACACACTTTAAAAAAAAAATGCACCTCAATCCGAGGTACCAGTTGAAAGTTATGACCGTTTTAAAATATTTTTTTTTCGGGCCCCTTTCCAAAAATGGAATTTTTTTTGCTTTTTCGATTTTTTTCGCATCGTCCAAAAAGGAAATTTTTTAAAAAATTTTTTTACGTACGAAAAAACGGGTCGACTTACGTGCATGCGTGTAGCTTTGTTTCCTCCGTCGTCAACCTTGTTTCCTTTGCCGCCCTTTCGCCTTAAAGGCTCTCTTACGCTCTGTTCTGCAAGGTCGCACAGAATTGCTTGCAGATTGAAGATGCACAGCCAGATCAGTATCCAACTCATTTTTTTTTTTTTTCTTTTGTAGGTGTGAAGCTATCAGGTAAATCCATAGGTCTGCAAGGTGAATTCACAGATATATGCAAATACCATAGCTGCATACAGGTTGCAGATCGGTGGTGGATGTTTCTTTTTTATTAAAAATGAAACCTACACACCAAACCCGAATAGTGGTGCCTCCAAAATTGGGGGTCCACTAAATTAAATCACACTAAATGGGATCTCTGAATTAGAGAAAAAGAAAAAAAATTCCTGAAACAATTGTATATAGTTCATATGCAATGAACAATATTAAAAAAATTGATACAATCACTTTGTTACCAATCTTGGAGGTGTTTCTGTATTGTTGCTTTTGTTGCTTCTGGCGTGTGGAGTAGGGCAGGGGCTCTGTGAAGAGGCTGGGGGCAACTCTGGCTCCTCCTAGCTCAAGCTTCTTATTCCTCCTCCCTCAAAACTTCCTACACTTTTCCTTAGATCAGAATGCTTGCTCTGATACCAGATGTTGGAGTTGAATACTTTGATAATAAGCAAATACACAAAACAACTCAGAAGCTTTTACACAGAAACAAGACGGTGCTTGTATATTTTATTAATCTTTAAAAATCAAGCATTACAATAAGAAGAGAGAGCTGCAATATTTATAGATATTGGACAACTTCTATCTCATCCACAATACATGGAAATAGATAAACTAATCTGAGAATAAAATGCAGGATAATATTCACTGCCCCTAATTGCCCCTATTTCCCCTCATGAAATCATCCGGGAATAAACAAAATGAGATTGAACAATATCTCACAAAACATGTGATAAGACAACTAAAGACAACTATGAGTTGACTTAATATAATCTAACTAAAGTAATTAAAAAATTACTTTATTATAATATAACATTTAACTCATATGTTGAACACACTACTTATTGTACAAATGTATTATTCACATTATTGTTTGGCATAAACTACCTAATTACATTTCTAGCTCTAGACCATGCTATTGATGTACACTATGATTATTCATTTTTAACATCACTTCTTACACATTGCATTTTAACATCTTGACTAATAGAGAACTAGTTACTACACATTGATCATGGAACTTTGAATTATTTATTACATTTCTTGTTACAAATTTCTCCATTACATTAATTTCTAGATTTAATGAATACACATTACTTATTACACATTTCTCTGTGCACATTGGTTTTTTATTTCATTTCTTACTAAATTATTCAAATCATTTATTTTTACACACTTTCATTACACAAATTCTTATTACATGTGTGTTCTTACAAACACAAACTAACACTACTAAGACCAATCAATTCTATCTTGATTATCCATTTATGTCCTTATACCATATGCACATTTTACCATGTTATTTAATTTACTAATTTTGGTTTATATCAGTGATCATGTTGTTACTTCTATTTTACATGACTAAAATGTTTATCTTTTGAGCTAATTTATTATTTACAGCATCTCTTATCTCAAAGGGTCGTGTATGAAATTGTAACTATGACACATGTGATGTGTTAAACCATGGTTGGTTTCTTTATTGTGGTTGTTTATAAAAATATAAAAATATAAATAGGCGTAGGCCATCCTTATATTCTCAATGTCTCATATACACATTTCCAACTTTTTATAGTCATCCCCGTCATTAGGACTTAGTTTTCTCTTGTCTTCTAGTGAACTATACATGTAATTAAGTATATTAAACATCCTACTCATTTGATTGAATTATTTGAACATGGGGTGAAGTGTTTTAAATGTTCCAATTGATCCATTTTGGATCACACCTCCCTAATTGGGATACCTTTTGTCTCGATAAAATATCTTACTTATGAGATGAGAAAAAATCTCACCTACTTTCTCCTTGGAGTTACTCTTTTCATTACTTTGATGCTAACCATTTTACCCAGTCTGCCAAGATCTCACTCTCCACTTCGTTGTTCTCAATTTTCATGAAGTGTCATGCCCTCCTCTAAATTTTATGTGCACAAGATGCCAAATCTTAAAGTGAATGCTATAATGGACACACATCTTCATCATCTAGTATGGAAGGGTGAAATAGATCTGATTTATTTATATTAATAACTTAATATAATCTCATATAAGGAGGAAAGTCTATTATGATTACAGTGTGACTCTCTTCTATCTCAAAAGGTCCACACCTTGAGGGATTTAGCTTCATTGTTTTCCCTTGAGGCTATATTAAAACAAATATAACCATAAATTGTCCCTAAATTGGAATTTATGCTCATTCATGTGTTTCTCATCATGAAATTTTTATTTTTATAGAGACTCCTTCATTTTTTCTCTTGCACCTGCACGCTTATTTCTTCACTTTATCAATGGCACTCATGAATATTTCATTTTCTAAATTTCCATTTTCTTCTTTTTCCCTTGGCTACCCAATCACAATGTCAAAAGAATTAGGTGGAAAAGAACCAAAACATGTTTAAGAAGGAAACTTACATGTAGATGTGTGCAAGAGCATATTGTAGGAATCCTAAATTTAGGGTAATTTCCCATCTCATGTTCTAGGATGTTTCCTATTGTATCATATCAAGAGTCGTACCAATTTCCTATTAACCACATTATTTTGACCATCAGTTTTTAGATAAAACATTGCAGACCTTTTAAATTTTTTTGCATCCATACTCTCCCACAAATTAGTCTAAAACTTACCCCAAATCCTTGGTCTATATTCAAAACAATAGAGTTAAGAAAACCAAAGTGTACCCAAAATTTAGTAAAAAAATTCATCCACTTCACCCCTTGATTATTTTGTTACATTGAAAATATGTAAATATTGATAAAATGGTAAACTAAAACAAAAATATATAGTCATTCTATTTATTTTGCATGGAAAAAATTCTTATGAAATTCAAGTATGTGTTGTCACATTTCCTCGAGGGAGATGATCATGCTATATAAAATCCAAAATTCCTATTTCTTGGTTTATGAATTCCACACAACACATGAGCCCTTATAAACTAAAAAAATATTAAATTTTGAGCCAATAGACATATATGCATGATTTTCTAATGTCTTGGTTACTCAAAAGTGTCTAACTACTTTGGAAGTGTGAGCTTATCTTACTAGAAACTTCTTTTTAATACATAAAGTTTCTTAAGGCGTTGGAGCATTCTCTTCTTTAGGTAGTGATCTTATTTGGATTTAAAACATGTTAATATTACACCCTCCAAATGTTGAGACACCTCATCAAAATCTACATCTTTAGCATACTCTTGTCTTATGTTACATTGTACATCAATTTTTATGGAAAAAGTTATACTTTGTTGAACTATATCCTTGTCATACATGAACTCAAAATTTATCCATTACTTTTATATGGGAAATATTTTAATGTGATTTTACAGTAATATATATATATATATATATATATATATATATATAGAGAGAGAGAGAGAGAGAGAGAGAGAGACCAAAGGAAGTAAAAAAATCTCCACTATTTTAGTGGAATACTATTTTTTTGACTAATTGAAATGCTCATTTTTCAATTGGAAGTAAATCAACTTGAGTTGGTGCATATACCTCCTTAGAAAAGCTTCCTTGTTAGATTGTCTTTGTGTAATTATTTTTCAATGATATTGAAGTTTCGTTATTTGTTTTTAATTTTTTTGTTTTTCCATCTAAATAATGAAGTAGTTTAGATGTGCTTTTCATAAACTCCATATTCATTTGAAGAATGAAAGAAAAGTGAATTCCAACATTCATCCTCAAACTTCTATATGTTTTCTATTTCATTTAGATTCCAACATTTATATGAGAATTATAGTGGTAGATTACATATTTGCATTTGATTTTAAAGTTTAGATTTAGGTTAGATTTTATAATTTATATTTGAGGTGTAAGAGTTTCTAGCTATAATTTCATGTTTCTATCATTAGCATAACGATTTATGCTTGCAATTTCCTTTGGTTTATTAAATCGGTCAATTTTCAAGACAATAAAATCAATGTTCATTTTGAGCATTAATGTGTGGTATGCATCATAAAGTGGCACAAAGTAGTCCATGAACTTTATTATTAACTCGCATAAGTGAAGGTTTACCAAAAATCAACTAAATATAGAAATCAAGATAAAAGGACTATGTAAGAAAGGATGCAAAAAAATGAAATGCAAATGCCACATAGAGTAAAGAATATTGCATAAAAGGGAGTTTGGGACCTTCATACCATGCACTTGCTAGCATTTTATTAAAAAAACAAGTCTTTGTTAAAAAGTGTGTAATTATATATGTTTATATTTTTAAACCCTTGACATCATTGGAGATCTACACATCCACAAATGTGTTCATATCTTATAAATATTAAACAATGTTGGTACAAAATAAATAAGTTAATAAAAATTGTAAATACATCTTAAGAGAAAAAATGAACTTTTTATATGTATACAACATAATATCATTGAGTCAGGATACAAGCCACAAGGAAACCTAAAAGAAATATGTTATGAAATTTTAATTTGTTAAGAGGGATAAATTTGTCGATGATACTTTTGATTACATAATCGATAGGTTCATACCGAATTCCTGAAGCAAAGCTACTACTATTTTATTCGCCTACAAATAATAACAAAAAGTAGTTCTAATATTCTCAACTTTGTGAATTTCTCATATCAAATAAAAAAACAAATAATATATTAGTGTCCTCATACAAGGAAAAGTTTTGAAAGAAACTATAAGTTTAGAAATGTATAGCTAAGGAAAGATACTTGGGAATCCTTTTTCTTACCTAAACCTATGCCTTAACTAACTAGTGAGAAAGAAAAAACCAAAAAAATGTACATCTAAGATAATATTAATAATATTTAGATAAAAAAACTAGGCAAGATAAACCAATGAGAGATCTAATATATTCTCTTGATAATCTCCCTCGAATTTTCAATATCTCTTTCATAACTTGAGAGCCTCATACTCAACACTTATCATCTCCTATCTTATCAAGGATCTAAAAGGAATTATAAATATGTAAATAGTCCCAATCTTTAACATGTTTCTAAATTGTACATATTATTTTATTAACCTTATAACATGTTTTCAATCTTGTTATTTTGTGTATATGTTATATTTATACTTCAATAAAGGAAATGAACAACATCCAAATCCTAATCTAAATCCAACAAAATACCTCAAGATTGAGCAAAGGAAAAGATGTAATACTTACACTTACCAAAGTGCAACTCTCCTTGTTGCATGGATTTGCTCATGGATGAAGCATGAAGCTCTTGATTTTGGATCCTCAATGGATTATGCAAAATTTCAACAAGATAAGGATAGGATGAGGATTACGATGTCCAAAATTACAATGCTCTCCCAAAATAGAATGATTTCCCAAATTGGAATGACTCTTATATGGAATGTTTTCCCAAAATAGAAAGCTTACTTGTATTGTTGTTCTATATGGTACCTTGGAGGGTCTTTTTTTTAGGTTTCAAGTATTTGAGGTTCGTTAATTTTAAGATATGTGGGATAATATATGTGTAAGATTACTTACTAGTTAACAAAGTGAATAACTAACTACTTAATTATTCATTGGATGTTGTGGGATTTATGATGGGATGGAAGTGAGTTAATTAATTGTTTTGGTGATAGTAGAGTGTGTTTAACCATAATGAATTAGTGCTACTTTGATTTAGAAAAACAACATTTTCCTCTCTTTGAAAGGGTATTGCAGCTTAGCAATGCCTTTTCAAATAATGTAGAAAAATAGTTGTGTGCAAGAAGAAATACTATGACTTGTAGGATGATGCCCCTTGAGAGCATGTTTTGGTATGAAAGAGATGGAGGGGATATCAAAATATGAAAGAGGGGTCAACATTGGAAGGAGAAGTTGAAAACGAAGGGGTTAGGGTGAATATATAAGAGATGGGGTGAAAAAAGAATTCATTTTTACCCTTCCTAGTAGAAAATTTGAGCTTTAAATTATAAGAGATCGTGTGAGAGAAAATGGACTGCATTCCATCACACAAGTACCGAGTGAGTGGGTGAGGGAACACAAATGACTAGAGGGACGCACTAGAATGGTAAGTGACATTTTGGAATTTTGACTTTATAAAATTAGGTGCATTTATGAGTGTAAACTAATGTTGTCACAACCCAAAATTACTACCACATTTATTATTGATGGATAAACCTTTTTAGAAATAATAATTAGTTGATTTTATTGATTTCAATGATGAATTATGGGTTATCATATTATGAATGAGCTTACGTGTTAAACTTGATAAATATAATTTATGAATAACATGAAATAAGTATGGAATAATTAATGTGCTTACAATAGTTAATGATTTGTTTATTTATTTAAAATTTAGTTATGAATTTTATATTTTTATGTGATACTTGTGTGTTTTCATGAGTTTTTATGTAGGAGAACATGTACCCATCATGAAACTTGGATACCCATAGGGATAATATCATCAAGGAGGATGTAGTAGACGTGGTATAGAAATATTTATACAAAAAGGTAAAAAGAGGAAACCAACACACATAATAGTGTACTTGCATCATTATGATTATAGAAATGTGCATGCATTCGTTAGAGTAATGAGGTGACAACTATGGTTGTGTTTCACCTATTTATGATGTTTTTTTATGTTTAAAAACATTGTTTGATTTCTTTACCTTTGGAGAGTGAGCAACATTGCATGTTGTTTCAACCACATCGAGTGGCATTAATCACTCGGAGACAACCAAGAAGTGTGCATCACTACCTACGGTGTGTTCTTAATGTTTTTTTATGATTTTGGTAATTGTAATAGAATGATTTATTCTTATTTTCTATAAGTTGATAAATAATAACAATTTGATTCAAGTCTATTTCATGATATGTTTATTTTTTACATGAAGAGTGCAAAAGTGCATTGACCGATGTTGTGGTTTGAACCATACTTCGCACAAGCTTAAACATCAATTTGTGACGTAAACTTCACATTTGGTATTATGCTTGGCACAAGTTACATAATGAAAATGAATGTGAGGTCTTGGAATCGTGTGATAATAATAACCACATGGTTATTTCCTTCATATGTTATTTACTTGTTAAAACTTGCGAAATTTCTTATTAGCATATTTAATGTGATATTATTGGTTTGATAATTATTTTTAACCATGTTTGTGGTGGGAATTTAATTTAAACTTGTGTTTCAAATTCCATGAATGCGATAGTTTGAATGACAGCTTAAGATAGTAATAACATATTGTTGCAACATACTATTGTACTAAATGGAGATTAAAGGAGCTCATTAAAATGCCCGGAATTTTTGGTAAAGTTCATTATGTTTATGTTTGGCTTAACAAATTGAGATATATGTAAAATTAAACCTTAAATTAGTTATGACAGAGTCCGTTCTTAGTTTTTGTATTATTTTTGGAGATTTTAGCAATAATGAAGGGGAGAATCATGCATCTTGTTTGCACTATCGTTGGGATGTGACACCGACATTTTTTTGTTCGTTACAAAGGGATCATAGATTTCTATTTAATAGATTATGTCATTTTGTTGATTATTTTTTTAAAATGTGAGTGAGTCTATTTTTGGTAGAGGATATTGTTAATCCTAAGAAAGGAGATTTTTTCTTAGAATTTTTTGGTGAAGGAGCTTTTGTATTCTAAGAAAGAAGGTTCGATTTTAGAGCTCATATGCTTAACAAAAGAGCATGAAGGAGAATACAAAGTTCATAGGAGTTTTATCACAAGCGAGGGTTTCGATATATTGCTTTATTAATCATTTCAAGTGCATGTTTTGTTCCATCGTAATGCTTCCTTATATAAACAATGAAAGAAATTATGCTTTCCATCTTACACTTGTTTATATCAATCTACTAAATGATTTAGAAGTAGTAAATGATTACATATGCCTTGGTAATACATTAACTAGGGTTATTATTGGTCTTGACCATGAGGACTATAACATATTTTGTATATTGACCATGCATGTGATTATGGTGGTTGAACATGGGTTTTATTTGACCCTTGTTTAAAAACTGCAAAATAATATTTATTAACCAATTAGATGAGGAAAATAGACCATGAGTTCCTTACACAATGTTTTCATAACCACATGAGATTTAAGGGGTTATCAAGGATTGCATGCATATTATATAAAATCATGAAATGTTTAAATACGCTTAAAATGTTTCCTTGGGACCGTTGATTTGTCGAGAAATCGGTTGAGATGTTAACTAAACCATAAGAACGGAACACTAATTCCCAAGTTAATTGGGCATCGTGTGTTATTTCAAAATGGTAAGTTGGTCATAGCTATGGTAGGGGTATACCAAAACCTCAGAATGCGAGTTATCTCATTTTGATTAATGTTGATAACTCGTTATATAGGTTTTCACATATTGGCTCAAGGGATTGTTATATCTTAATAAAGTGATTTATCAAAAATTGATCTAATATAAAACTAGTAAGATAAAAAATACTCATATGACCGTGGAATAATTTATTACTAATTCTACTTCCCTAGTTTCATGAGAAAATATGATTTAAACTTGAACTAAAGAAGTAATAGGGTTTACTCAAGAGGTTCTTTATTTCAACAACTCAAGTCTTTCCTACTTGTCTTTACTTAGGTGATTTTGATGAATGATTTATGTTGATTTCTTGTGTCATAAAATGAAAGAGCTCATAATTGTATCAATACTACCATTTATTTGATCTTAAAATATTCATTCATACATGTTATAATACTATGGGGATAAATTCCACTTGGATAATAAGGAACTCAATTGGGAATATAGAATAACCAATTTTCTCAAGAATCTCCTTAAAATTGTTAATAGATTTGGTTGTCCCTACCTCGGTGATCAAGATGCTTGATTTTTATTTGATAAGAAATGTATCTCGGTTTTACAATATCGGTTTATTGTATAATTGTTTTACGGGAATCTAATATGTATCTTGAGGAACACAGGGGCATAAGAATGTTTCATTTCCTTGTGGTTCTTGTATCATTAAATATTGAACACTTCCATTGTATAATCCAAGGTCATTCGCTGCAATCTAAATTAAACAGCTTAATTTCTAGTAAATATACTCCTCGGTGAGGAACCATGTCTTGATTATGATTTTTAGATGTTGTTATAAAGCTTAAAGAAGAAAATAATATGTAGGCTTATAAAAATAATTTCTTGATTGTTTTTCAAAGAAAAAAATCCTTGATTTTATATGTTATTTTTGAATCGAAATTGTTTTAAAACTTTGTTGTATACACACATTGTGCCTATGTGCATCTCCATGTATATGAGTTAAGATTTATTGTTTTATTAATTGATTAAGTCTTGGGGAAAATTTTGGGTCATGAGGAAATTCTTTGCTCCTCTTGAGGCCACCATCCTCTCCTTTACTAATAACACACAATGTGTTTGAGATGGTTGTGTGTGAATTGATACTTATATATTTGTGTTTGTGCAAACATTGAGGTTATGTACTACTTCAAAGATATCATGCTTTGACCAAAGTCGAAAATTTTTGTTATCAATGTCTATTCATGTTTTCCTAGATTTGCATGATTATTTAGGAAATGAATATGATTGTGGAGTACTTAGTTCATTTGGTTGGATGTATACGATAGAGGCGAATTTTATTTAACTCACATGTTTCTCCTATTTATTGATTTGTCTTGAGATGAATTCCCATTTCTAATCTATTTGGTGAAGGGTAGGTTCATTTTCCATTTTACAAGGTGAAGCGAGATCCTTTGTGGTCTATGGTTGGAGGTACGATGCTATGATGGTATTCTTCCTCACGTACATTGACATTTAGGACATGGAGTGCCGAAAGTCGACTATATTTATTATTTTTATTATATCTAATTTTGAATAGCTCATCACAATTTTTGTATCATGAAATTGTAATTTTATTACTATCTTAAAATACGAAGAGCTAATGATAATGTTATAATCTAAAAAATCTATTTAAATAGTTGTGATAAGATCATCCACTTGGCAATTGTTTTTATATATTTGAAAAGATGCATTGTTTCATTGAAATGGAGTAATAAATTATTCAGAATCGCATATAGACATAAATATATTTATTATGAGAGATATGAAATGTAACAATTTATTTTTATGATTTATGACTACTTGAGAGATGATATATAATCCTATCATTATTTTGTTATTTATATACTTGTTATGATGTTTATGGGAATCCAACTATGATGAAACATGTATCAAACAAGGAAACAAACATTATTATAAAAATTATCGACAACAAATAACTTGATAATGTATGTAAACATGGTTAAAAGTTTATCCATGAAGAAATAAGTTGTAATTAGAACTAATATCATTATTATCCTCTTAACTAATTACATTATTATGCTAAAAAAACCACACTATTTTATGAACTAATGTAACATTGATTGTTACACGTCCGAAATAGAAATTATCATGATGAAATTTTTACCTACGATGCTTTTGATCATGCAAATGGTAGTGTTTGTAAATGATTTTGTGTCATTTGTTATGAATGTGGTGACATTTCTTATTTTTCATTATGTTTTTGATGTATGTGTAATGTTTTTTTATTATATCTATGACATTTTTGGTTCGGGTTGTGTGTTTTGATAGGCGTGGAGAAATGACTAAGTGTATATTGGTTTTTTGAGATTGTAAGAGCATCCGCTAGTGATTGCGGTGTAGGAGATGTGATTGATGGTGTTGAGGTTAGTATGTGAGTTCAACGTAGAGCAAAGGTGGAGTTTTTGTGGTGGTAGGATTATATCACATAGATTGAATAGAAAAGATTAGAGTAGATAGATACTTACTAAAATCCCTAGTAGATAAATGACACTTAGAGACTAACACCTTTCGTCTACTAATAGGGGAGATGACTATGAAACTAGAGGGTGTTTCGAGGATCCGATAGATCCCAATATAGGTTAAATTGGTTTATTGGAGGAATAAAGTGCCATAAGAAACATTGACAAGGTTGGAAAACCAGGCTAAGATACCATTAGGGGTTGGCGGTGGACCTACATGCTTGCGTATGGCTAGAGATCTAATTGAAATATTGATTCTATTGAAATTCCAATGGTTCTTATCGCTGGCATATTATTTCTATCCAATATGATTAGCTACTTCATGATGGGACTAGAATATGTAGTAATAAACATGTTCCAAAAAGAGTGTTTGCAAGGGGGCCCTATATAGCTATACTAAGATATACATATTGTAACATATAGGGAGGTTGGAGTATGGGTCCCTTTACTTTGCTTTAGAAATGGGGATGGGAACATATTGTGATCGGGAAGCCAAGAGGGAATGTAGACACAAAATATATGAACTTGGGTACATTTCTAGGTCCTAGAACATACTAATATATACATGATTCATAAGCAAGAAAACTAGTAATTGAAAATGTCTTTCAGGCCTTTTGCTTTATTTGTTATACTTTTATTAACCTTACACACCCTACAACCATGTCATTATCTTACCGATTTATCTTTTATAACCTCATACACTAGCACCCGCTTAAGAAACTAGCACCCATGCGCTTCTATCCCTCTCGATCGCTCCCGACCCTTTCTCCCCTATTCTTGCTCTTTTGGGTATATTTTACTTCTTGGGCATCTTTTAATACTTTGGGTTGGCCTTTCAATTCTCAATTACGAAATTCAAAGAAGGGAATCATATATATACATAGTTATAGCTCTCAAATCAAGGGTCAAGCACTAGCATTATCTATTATCACCTAAGCTTGCATCCAAAGGCACAAGAGAATTACAAAGAATCCATATAGCACATCGATATAAGGGAAAAGAATTACATCACTTTGCATACACAACACAGGAGGCTAATTCTATTCTATTCCATCTCATACATTCTATACATTTGTTATATTCTAGAACTAGTCTCATATCATTTGTGCCACTTGCACAAGGGCCTCCTAAGGCATCATCACACACACTATCACACAAAACTACATGGATTATGAAATGTACTAAAACACTTGGTAATAATTTCACTCTTCGGGTGATTGCTTTAGGTCAGCCCAACTCCGCATTATGCATCTATATTTTTAGATTTGATGTGGTTTGTTGGCATGTGCGCCTAGGTATTTTTCCTCGCAAGTTACTGGTAAAATCAATGACATTGGAATAAAATCGAGTGATAAAAGGAAACTAACATCGAAGCTCCTTCTACACAGAAGGATCAAAACCTAAGCATCTTGGTGGACACTAGCACCTAGATCCAATCATTAGTGTCCAGCGCTCATATCCTCCCGTCTGTGCTCTTGTCCCGCATAGTGAGACTTGATGGCGCTCTTCCGATTTTGTTTTAGCTACTCATCTACCTAGATCATCTCCAAATTGTGAGAAATTAGCTAAGTCACCCTCTCTCTCACACATACTTATGGTTTCATATCATTGCATGTTTCTTACTTGTCCATTTACTGTATAATATTATTTTTATACCATTAGGTATAGTAGTTACTCTAAAATCATATTTAATTCAATTTATATAAAATCATTTGGTGAACCCCACTCGTGGTCGGTCCTTCAGATCCTTATTATGCACATTACCTTTTCTTTCATGGCTCCTAAGGTTTCTCAAGTATCCTTGCATCAGTTACTTCAAATGCACTCACCTTGCAAAGATGTTCTCCAAAAATCCCTAGACACTATGTACCTCCCTAGTAATATGACACATGTACAAGAAAGTGGTATCTTTGATCGTCTCTCTAATGATCCTATTTGTCATGATACCATAACCAATAAATCCATGTGCAAGTCAATTCAAGATTTACATTGTTTATTTCAAGATAAAATTCAAGCTATGGAAACCACGATTACATCTCTCACAACTGAAATCCGACACTTTAAGGATGTTTCTCATGCCCATGCTAGTTCTTCTTCTACACCTCATCCTAATCCTATGTCTACTATATGTCTTCATATAAATGAAGCCCAAGTCTTACCACTTCCAAAACCTTTCAAGTTTGATCTAAATGCTAAACAACATGATATTCTTCCTGAGATCCACAATCACCAATTGATCAACTTGCCACCTACTCATTATTACCCTCCTTATCGGCTTGCAAAATACAAAGGTGACCCAATAATGACAACGATTTATATGCTTTAAAACAAATAATTGGCCAAGTTAAGCATCATGGTTTTATTTCATTTACTACATTACATTATGTTACATGTTCATCTCTAATTACTCAATCCCACTGGGATCCCCAATCTGATCCCTCCATGTCTAATAAGCATCATGTCATAATTACTAATGTTCCTTCTTTGGTCATTCAAGAATTTCCTATCTAACCCAATGTCATACCACCTTTAAAAATTCGTACCCCATCACCTCCTCCTATCAAGTCCTCTACAACGTTACCAATTCCAAATAAGCAACCACCAACCAAGAAAGACCAACCAATTCACCTGTGATAGCTAACCTCTTTAAATTACCTCCTATCAACCCAAAATCCAACCCTAATCCTACTTTTGCTTCTACCTTCCATTGTGATGACTCTATATCTTCTCATGAAACATCTCAAACTCTCCCATAATGGCATGGTATCTCTCATGTGATCACATAGATCTCCATCATATGCACACTTAAAGGGCATCACACTTTCTCCCCACCATCACTATTGGTTGTCTCTAGTATCTACTTATAGCTTCTTTACACTTCACGCTCTGCACTTCATGTCTTAAATTTTCTAAGCACTCTTACAATCTTTTGTGCACACATTATACCGTCATTACCCTATGACGCACTCTAGTGCTACGGTTCACACTTGACTGTTGAGGTCACACTACATCAATGAACATCACATAATACACATTTCACAATTAGTTCTTCATGATACATATTTTCTAGCATCTACTCTCACATAACACATTCATTTCCCAATGACACACTCTTGTTATATGGTTCATTCTTGACTGATTGAGGGGGCATTTCTAAATGAACCTCATCTCATACACATTCACTATGGGCAATGCTTCTCCTACCATATTCACACCTTGCACATTCACACAACATTTGCATATCTTGGTTGCATTCACTCTTATTAGCCTATACTACTTAGTTTTTATAGTTTTCTTATTTTTGCTAGCTGATTCTTAATATGTCATTATCTTTTTCCATACACACATGCGCGTTTACCTGGTATGTTGAGGTGAATGCAGGACCTATTATAGATTTGCGTACAATACAAGATGATCGACAAAACTCTTTACCCATCCCACCGAGGCTCATGGGGGAATCTACGTTGCCCTCTAGCATACTTCATACATCACATGTTCTATTGACCCATTATTTAATACTTCTCATTATTGTCACTTTACTTTTCATTTCTATATACACACTTTGACATACTATTTATCTTTCTAACATGATAATAGGGGTTTCATGTGTAGCATTGGTCTTAAAGAATCAATACAACCATGGCTACCTGTCACCTTTCACTTACTATTGTTTGTTATTGTTTACTATTGTTTATGGGCTATGCCCTATGTCTTGATTGATCATTGTATGTTTTTCGCCACTTCATCCTTGATTGTCTTGTAACATTGTGAGTGATGTCCCATATATGAAACCCAATTTTTGTGGTACATATTTTCTTCCAAGTTTCTTGTTACATTGTCTTCTCTTGTCTGCTAGCTACTTTTACTACCAATACTTGCTACTATCTTATCTTGTTTACATGTGCATTGGTTTCTACCATGCACATCCCCTACCCCATGCGCAGTATCCAATTTAGATATGCATATCAAGATCTCTGGTCCTCTCCTTTGGATCACATTCTCATATAGGCATCGAATGCACCCCAAACAAGGGGGCATCTATTGGCTAAACAAATCACCCCTACAAAAATTTAGAGCTATAGTACCGCATAACACATTAATGAATCAACACAAGAACACAAAGAACATATTGGATCGAGAATCGACTTGGGCCCAAAACACATAGCATACACTAGCACCTTTGACCTTGGATAGTAGTTTTGGGCACTTTTGTCCCCCCGGCACTAATGTCTTGGGGAAAGAAATCATTTTCTCACTCCAACATAGTTCACAACAGTTTTTAGATCATTTCTCTAGTAGCACTCACTTGCCTCTAGTTACATAGCCCACCTATCAATTACAATCGAACAAAAGTAACAAATCGGTATATACCATCTATAGTGGTACTATTCGGAAACGTCATGGACGGAGAGAAAATCTAGACCTCTCTCCCCAATAATCTTCTCTTTGCGTGAGATAACCCAAAAAAAGCTCTTGGCGTGAGATCGCCCAAAAAAATTACTCTCGACATGAGATCCCCCAAAAAAATCTCCATCAACAAATTCAGCAACATCTCCAAGAAAAACAAGAAAAATTTCTATCTCATACTCTCTTTAATATCAAGTGCACACTTTCCTTTTACACACTTTTACACTCTTTAATTACATATACATGCATTACTTTGATTTTTCAGATATGGAACTTTGACTACTTTGTCACTCTTCTTTTGCGGTGTGTCCTTAATATGAAACAAGAAGTAACTTACATCATCAAGTAAAATCTCACAGCAATAGGTACAAGCCACGCATATGATTCACCCCTAGGTCTACCTCCCCTTCCTAGTCTCCACGCTTCACATTACGATCACTTCACTCTTTACTTGTCCACTTGGGCAACGCTATCTCGCCACACTCTCTACATGATCACAATGTATGCATCCTCTATATAATTTATGCTATCAATTATTCACTCAACAACATAAAGTGGGGAAAATGTAGATACAAAATATTTTCACTGGGTATATTTCTAGGTCCTAGAGAATACTAATATATACATGATTCCTAAGTAAGAAAACTAATATTGACGATGTCTTTCGTGCCTTCGATTTGTTTGTTATAATTTTATTGACCTTACACCCCTAAAACCTTATTGTAAGCTAAGAAAAATACACTACTAATAAGGAAATAAAATACCAATAATCATACCTCCTCCTTCGCATTCCATAGCAAATCTCAGAATGGGCTAGGAAACTTGGATTGAGCCCTGATTTTGTGATATGTAGGTGCTTTTCTTCAAGACGGAGCAAGACCTTCCTGCAACAACGATCCTCTTACTTTGCACTAGATGGGAAAAAGGATTATGAGGCTATTTTGGCATTAGGACGAGGCAAAAGGATGTTATTTTCTCAAAGGATGCAAGAACTTAGATATGGCATGAAAGCTTATTCTCCGTGTGTTTAGAGGGGAGGGGTAAGGTTGTATTTATAGCCTGAGGGAGTGATTAGCTTAGATTAATTTAAGTAATCATGGTTTGAAAATGTGGGCAAGATTAAGTGGGTGGTTTGAAAATGTGGGCAAGATTAGGTGAGTGGTTTGAAAATGTGGGCAAGATTAAATGAGTGGGGACCACGAAGAATGGGTGAGAGGATTTGAATTATATTTTTAATTCATAAATGGAGGATTTTAGGTGAGTGGGGACCACGAATGGTGGGTGAGGATTTGAATTTGAATTTTTAATTCAATAGTAGAAAAACATGGAGAATAATGACATGTGGTGAGGATTAGGCTATTTTTTGGATTTTGAAATGGATAATTAA
This sequence comes from Taxus wallichiana var. yunnanensis, assembly GCA_018340775.1. NCBI lineage: Eukaryota > Viridiplantae > Streptophyta > Pinopsida > Cupressales > Taxaceae > Taxus > Taxus wallichiana. The sequence continues at coordinate 339,597,517 of CM031239.1, forward strand.
TCAAATTATATTTGATTAATTCGAAGTGTATTTTTGTGGGAAATGAGGAAGGGGAATTAATTGATTTAGGATAGATGTGAAATTGGGGTGTCTACATTTGCCCCTCTTTGGAAGGGTACTATGAAAGTAGTGTCCTTTCAAAGAAAGTAGATTTGTGATGGGGAAGAATTCAATCTACTTTTTAAAAGGTAGAGCGAATGTTTGTTGGGGAGAATAGAAAGTGGTGAGTGACGGATGTTATAGTATCCTCCAAGACAAAAATGTCATGAGAAGATGTGATTATGGATAGATGTGGTGATGCCCCCTCGAGAGGACTGATGAGAATGGAATATATGACAGAACTCTCGAAAAGAAGGGAAATGGATTCGGCGGAGAAGAGGATGATAATGGAGTGGAAGAGACTAGAATGACCGCATGACGCAAATGGAGAAAGGATTCAATCGACCTTAAATGCTAGGTGTGAGGGTGTGTGGGAAAGAGAAAAGGGAATGGATAGGAGTGGGGGTTGATTATGAGAAGAGTAAGGGAGATAGGGGAGGGGAAAAAAGGAATGAAAGAGGTAGAAATAAGAGAGAGGGATGATAGGGGAAGAAGGGAATGATGAAGGACAAACAAGGAAAAAATAGGAAAATGACAGAGTAGAGGGTGAAGGGATGAAATAGAGAGATGTGCAAAATGAAGGAAGCAACAGAGATAGTAAAGAGGGATGCGTGGAAGTGAAATAAATGATAGAGCTGAGAAAAGAAGGAAACGGGAAAGGATAAATAAGAAGGAGAAAATGAGGTGGGAGTAGGGGGTGAAATGGAGGAAAATGGAAAGAGGACGAAAGAAGAAGTAGAACGGAGAAAAAAAAGAAACTATGAGGGGCGAGGAAAGTGTGAAAAAGAGGAGAGAAAGGAAGAGAAACAGATATAGAATGAACGAAAAGGTAGGGGTGGTAGAGAAAAGGAGAAGTGGTCAGAAGAAACGTGAAAATTAGGGGAGAGGAAAGGAAGATAGAACGAATACAAGGAGAAGATTGAAGGAATCGTGTCATTGCGAGGAAGACCAAGGCCAAGAATATGGAATAGACCGTATGGAGATGCATGTGGAGGGTGGTATGATAAAAAAGATAGGACAACGCTGAACAACCAGGTTATTGATGGGGAAGTAAGGAGGAAACGTGATGGAAAAAGGGGAAAAAGATTATACAAGGGAGGGGAAATAAGACGAGGGGTGGGAGAGAGAAGAGGATAACAAAGAAAATGATGTAAAAGGAAGGGAATACAGAAAGGGGGTAATAAGTGGAAAGGGAATGGTATAAGGAATGTTCAAAGAAGAAAGAGGGAAGGAATGACATCGATTGGAAAAGATGTGGAGATGCATGAAATGAGGATACTAGGATGACGAGAAAATAGGAAAATGATGTATGATGAAGACAGTAAAGATATTGAAGAGGGCAAAGAGGAGATGGAGAGATGGGTAAGAAGCGACAAGAAAGGGTAGGAGTGAGGGAAAAGAATAGGAGAGAAAAGAGAATGGGGGATAGAAGAGGCAATGCCAATGAGGGGATGTTAGGGAAATCCCCTTGACAATGAGTGGTGGGGAAGGGTGAAAGAAAAAATGAAGAAAATGAGAAAGCGAATGAGGACTGAAAGGGTAACACCAACAAAGGGATGTTAGGAAAACCCTTTGACAATGAATGCTTTGGGCTTAGGGAGGGAAGGAATGAAGGGAAACTCTAGAAGGTCCAAGGGAGTGAATGAGGTCGTGTGGATTGAGGATTGATAATTTTTAGGGAAAACCCATTGACAATTATTAGCGCGGGAAGAGAAGATGATGATGAAAGAATGATATAGGAGTGTTAACAATAATGGCGAATATGTGTGTGGGTAGAAATGTGGGGGAATTTGAGAAGATGAAGTGGAAAGAGTGAAGAAGATGGGAGGGAGGAGTTGGGACTAAGTGAAAGCGAGGAGAGGATGCGGGTGATGAGGATGAAGAACCAAGACATGAAAAGAATGGGAAGAAACGGTATGAAGGGTGATGGATCAAGAAGGGGGAAATGGGGGAAAAGAATGTGATTGTAGGTGGAAGAGATTAGTTGTATGTTGTAAGAGGATATGTGGAGAAAGGATAATGGTAGGAGGAAAAAGTGGGTAGTAGGAGATACAAGGTGGAAGAAGCGATCAACAAAGTGAATGAAGAATGAGGCGGGGGAGAAGTTCACGATGACAAGTTAAGTGTAGGGAGGACCCTGACATAAGATTGTCATGTGATGGAAGTGGTTAAGTAAGATTTCTATGTGAGTAAAACCGGAGATGACAAATGGTCAAGCGAGAAGTGGTGTTTGCAAGAATCGAAAAAAAGGTGAAAGGATGTGATAATGGGGAATTCCGAGAAAAAATGAAGGGTGAAGGGTGTGTAGTGATGGGGAAAGGCAAGGAGACAGATCATCCTTAAGAGGGACTCTTAAGTGAGATCGCAATGCGGGTGAGTGGTTAAGAAAGATTGCAAGCAGAGGAGGGGTGATAGTGGTGGTAAAAAGATGTGATAATGAGGAATGAAGAGGAAATATGGATGGTGAGATTGGAGAGTGATGGGCGAGTGTAAGATGACATGTCATGCTTAAGAGAATCTCTTAAGTAAGATCATCATATTGCTGGAGAGGTTTCGTAGGGTCACCCAACCGACAGGGATGATATGCAAAGAGAAAGACAAAATGATCTTGGGGATAAGGGTGGAATGGTAGGGTCAAGAAGATGATCATGATGAGAGGTGGGAGAAATAAGATGGGGGAAACATGATGGGATGGGGGAAGGCCACATGGTAGATCAACCTTAAGTGGAAGTCTTAAGTAAGATTGCCATGCGGCTGGAATGGTTAAGTAATATCGCCAAGCTGAGGAAGAAGGATGATGTTAGAGTTGGTGGGAATAGGGTATGACAAAATGGACTAAAGGGGAACCCTCAAGTTAATTTTCCATACTATGAGAGCGTGTAAGTAGGATGACCAGGCATAAGGTGGATTTGGGGAAGGATGAGAAAAGAGTGAGTGAGGTATGCCTAAGTGGTATATGATATGAGATGAGGTGATAATAAGAAAGAAAGGACACAAAGGAGTGTAACATGAATGGATGAAGGAATATATGTAGTGGAGGGCAGAGAGTGTGAGGGGAATCCTTAATTGGGATGCCCGTGTGGTGAGAGTAATGATGCGAGAATGAGAAGTAGAAGAGGTGGAGTGGGAAGATATGTTTGGTGGTGATGGTTGTTTGATGAGAGGGCAGGTGGTGAAGAAGCTTCTACAGCGGGAAGATCTTAGGGAGAGGGTAAACCTCCACTGAGGATTCCATATAGAAGCGGTAAGATTATCAAGCGGGAAGCAAAAGTGTGAAAGGAAAGAATACCAATGGGTGAGAGGGGACATGAATGGTGAGAAGGGTAATATGGGTATAAGCGGCGAAGGAGTAAAAATGAGGAGTGAGAATGAATGGATCAAATACATGGTGATTATGGTGGGGGAGAAGGAGCTGTTAGATAGTGAATGCTACTTGAGAAAGATCATCAAGTAGGATTCGCAAACCGCAATGGTGATCAAGTAGGATTCGTAAACCTGGAGAATGCATTAGTATGGGTGAATTGATGGGATGCAAATTAAGATGTTGATCATGCAGAAGATACGTGACGAAAAATATCTTAGTTTTAATATAGCACATAACAGGATGCATCGTAATATAAAAGATCAGGATGACTAGACTGTAATATGTGTGATAGCATAGACATGGGCCATCAAAAAGGTTTGATGCCCCAAGATTTATATGCAAATGGAAGAGAGCATAGGCAGAGAGGCCATCAAGAAAGTATGATGCCCCAAGATTTACATGTAATCGATAACATAAGAATATTACAGAGAACACCAAGATACATAAAATCAAGATGCCCTTGTAATATAGCAAGATGCAAGAAAGTAATTAATAATTTACAACTAATAATGCAACACAAGAACCAATAAACATGTCCCTAACGTGTTCCACAGTGAGGATTGATCGAATGTGCCCTGCCAGGCAGGGGCATGAAGACATAGTAAAATATTGGGTCATTTTCCTCAAACAAGGAAGCAATGAGAGCCGGATTTGCCCCAAGCGAGGATTCACGCAAGGAGAAGTGGTTTGAATTTGGTAGTCATAAGGTGATTGGATCATTCGTTGGGGATAATAGTCCAAAGGTTGAATTGTGTTGGTTATTTTAGAGTTTTTACGATTTTGTGGAGTTTACAATATTTTTATTTTTGTTTATTATATATATATATATATTTTTCTAATGTTTTTTGGATTTTTGACGATTTTTAAAAATGTTTTTGACTTTTTTGACGATTTTCAAATGTTTTTAGATTTTTGATGATTCTGTGTAATGTTTTTGGGTTTTTGACGAGTGTTTCTAATGTTTTTGGATTTTTGACGAGTTCTAATGTTTTTTTTTTTTTTTACGATTTTCAAATGTTTTTATTTTTTTGACGATTTTCAAATGTTTTTGGATTTTTTGATTTTTACATTGTTTTTAGATTTTTGACGATTTTCGAATGTTTTTGGATTTTTACATTGTGATTGGCAATTTATGGACCAGAGTGCAGACTTATTTTTGAGAGGTGATAAACATGGATATTATCCATATGTACCATGTTCTGTGTTGTAACTTATGCTTAGAATAACACAAATTCTCTTTCCATTGGCAGGATATGGTGGTGATGATATGATGAAAAGAATTCCAACTCCATTCTTGACTCCACACAACTAGTAAGATGTGTGGGCTCATCACCAAGAATCAAGAAGGACGCAGGAGGTAGATAATGAATATAGAGACAAATGCTAACAACAATCCCTTTGGGAAATTGTGACTTCATTCTTCATAATGGTACTCGAACCAGCCAAAAATGGCTTTCACTTTATGAGTCACATGCCGACTTAGACAAGCTTATGTGGCTCTTGATTGATAAGATATGAGGTTAAGGGATAGTTCTCTCTTCACTTAGGCATCTAAATTACGTGTTTGGGGATTCTATAATTTGTAAGCACTATAAGATTTTATATTTTTGAAATGACTCCCTATGCCTTGCCCCATGCTACTAGTGAGAAGCAAGGGCTCATCACCAAAGGCAAAATATAGGTGAGTGAATTTCTTTTTGTCTTTTTTTTTTTGTTTTGTTTTTTTTTTTTTTTGAATATTTTGTAATGTTTTTATGCTTGTATGAGAATGACCCTCTACGCTTTGCCCCATGCCACTTGTAAGAGGCAAGGGTTTATCACCGAAGACAAGACGTAGACGAGTAAGGGCACCTTCCTCCATTCCCAGTCTCACACTACCAAGAAGAAGTGTGGGCTCAACACCAAAGACTATGAAGGACGAAAGATGTGACAATGAATTATTCATAAGTTATTGAATTGATGGTTTTTTTTTACAACAAAGTGCTTTGTATTTGGGAAGAAACGTCGCCCCCAATCTCACCCCCACACGACTAGTAGGACGCGAGGTTCAACACCCGAAGACCGAGATGGACGACCAAACGAATCGGGTAACAAAGTTTAGAGCTTTGTTATGAAAGAGAGAATGTATTAGAAGGGGATATATTACCATCAGTAAGCTTCTAGGTATGACCATAGAGGAAAGTGACTGAAAGTGGAAGAAGTATGACGCTCACAAACTTAATAGGATTTATACTAACACTTGTCTCATGATGATAAATACGAAGATGTGATTTTGATAAAGAAAATATCTGCCAATGGAAATGAATAAATTTAAATTATTCGGAGATAAGCAAAACAAAAGGAACAATGTACACGTTGTATCCTGAATAGTGAACATCTCAAGGATAAAATTTCTTTAAATGAACTACATTCATTGGTTCATCAAGATCTTGACCATCTGCAGTGGCCAATTTATAGGCTCCAGAGCCAAATTTAGCTGTGATTACATAGGGTCCTAACCAATTAGGCTCAAATTTTCCTTGTTTTTCTCATTCTTTAGTGGTATTCTTTTGATTTTCTTTTAAAACAAGGTCACCAATTTCAAATTCTTTGGGTCTTACCTTTTTATGATAACTGCGTTGCAGTCGTTTTTGATAGACTTGAAGATGATTGAGAGCATTAAGTCATTTTTCATCGAGAAGCTCAAGCTCCTGAAGCCGTGACTGTCGGTATTCATCCTCATTAATTACATCTTTAAGGGAGATCCTCAAGGATGGGAGTTCTATCTCAATAGGTAAAATGGCTTCACAACCATAAACAAGGGAAAATGGGGTGGCTCCGGTAGGTGTGCGGTAAGATGTACGGTAAGCCTAAAGAGCGGGGTAAATTTGAGTATGCCAATTACGTCCATGGGTGTTGAAAATCTTTTCCATGATAGATTTTAAGGTCTTATTGGTTGCTTCCGCTTGACCGTTTCCTTGAGGGTAGTATGGAGTAGACCATTTAAGTTTGATGTGAAAACGTTTGGCTAGGTCTTTTACATCCTGATTTTTAAATGATTTGCCATTATCTGCAACCAGAGCGGATGGAATACCAAATTGACATATGAGATTATTGAAAATAAATTTCGATATTTGGCTACCGGTAACATAAGTGAGAGGCATAGCCTCTACCCATTTAGTGAAGTAATCGGTAGCGGTAATGATGAACTTATGTCCATCGGAAGATGTTGGTATGATTTTACCAATGAGGTCAAGTCCCCATTGAGAGAAGGGTCATGGTGTGGTTATCGATTGTAATGCCTGGGAAGGTGTGTGGATAAGATTTCCATGCTTTTGACATGCTTGACAACATTTGACAAAATGACATGCATCACTTTCCATGGAGGGCCAATAATATCCAACTCGCAGATTTTCTTGGCTAAGGCGATACCATTCGTGTGTGCTCCATAGATACCAGAATGGACTTCAGCTAAGACACTCGAGGATTCTTCCTGATTAAGACATCGGAGCAGGGTGCCATCATATCCTCGTTTATAAAGAGTTTCTACTAAAATTGTGTAACGAGAAGCATGTTGTGCTAAAGCACGTTTATGCATTGGTTTCATATCGGCAGAAATGTTTTATCACGAATGAAAGTATAAAGATCATGGTACCAAGGGTTATTCGGACCCACGATCTCACATACCATAGTGTTTTCAGGAAGATCATAGGCAGGCATTAAGAGATGTTCAATGAGAAAATGTGCCTGGGGTTGACTAGATGTGATTTCTAATAGGGATCCGATGGTTGCCATAGCATCGGCAAATTTATTACGAATTCTAGGAATTTGATCAAAGATAATTAATCGAAAATAGCTTCGAATACTATCCACCATGCGTTTATATGGGATAAGTTTTTCATCCTTGACCTGGTATTCATCAGTAACTTGCTTGATGATAAGTAAAGAGTCACCAAATACAAATGATTTTGTAAGATTCCAAGATATAGCCAGTTTTAATCCTACGATGAGAACTTCATATTCTGCAATATTGTTGGTACATGGGAATGCTAAGCAAAATGATTTAGGGATAACATGTCCGCTTGGTGTGATAAGCAAAATACCAGCCCCTGAGCCATGAAGATTACAAGATCCATCAAAAAATAGAGTCCAAGCTGGCGCGATGTCTATGTGTAGAATATCTTCATCAGAAAAGAGAATCAAGTGGTTCTCGTGCCGTGAAGGGGTGTCGGCAAGTTGGTCGGCAATGGCTTGTCCTTTAATTGTTTTCTCGGAACAAACTTGACATCGAATTTACTAAGTAATACGACCCAACTAGACATTCTTCCTATGAGAATGGGTCCGACAAAAAATACTTGAGAGGATCAATTTTGGCAATCAACTTAGTTGTGTGATTGAGCAAGTAATGACGTAACTTATGGAATGTAAAGGCAACCGCTAAGCATACTTTTTTGATTTGGGAATAATGTATTTCATGCTCAATAAGTGTTCGACTAAGGTAATATACAACTTGTTCTTTTCCTTGATTATTATGTTGTGCTAGTAGAGCTCCTATGGCATGTTCAGTGGCAGATGTATAAAGCAACATAGGTTTATCGACAACCGGTGACATAAGAACAGGTGGACTAGAGAGGTATTCTTTTAACTTAGCAAAAGAATCTTGGCAATCGTGGTTCCAGTGAAAGTGTGCATCTTTCTTGAGTAACTGATTAAAGTGATGGCACTTGTCAGCCAACTGTGATATGAAACGCCGAATAGATTGTATCTTTCCCTGAAGACTGCGTAATTCTTTTAGGTTTTGAGGAGGAGGCATTTCCATAATGGCTTTGACTTTGGCAGGATCCACTTCTATGCCTCTTCGTGAGACAATAAACCCTAATAATTTACCAGAGGTTACTCCAAACACACATTTCTTTGGGTTAAGACGAACCTTATACTCGCGTAATCTATCGAAAATGCATCTCAACACACTTGGATGCCCTATTCGTGTTTTAGATTTTGCTAATATATCATCAACATAGTCTTCCATGATATCATGTAACATGTCATGGAAGATGACAGTCATTGCTCGTTGATAGGTGGCACCAGCATTTTTCAAGCCGAAAGGCATGACCTTATAATAGAAGGTGCCCCATGGTGTAGTAAATGTTGTTTTATGTTGATCTCCATCAACAATACGTATTTGATTGTAACCAGAGAATCCATCCATTAAGGAGAGCATTTCATGGCCTGCCGTAGAATCAACAATCATGTCTATATTTGGCAAGGGAAAGTCATCTTTGGGACAAGCCTTGTTGATGTCACGGAAGTCTGTGCATATTCTGATGCTAGGAGTTTTCTTGGCAATGGGAACTATGTTAGATATCCATGCCGAATAATCAATAGGTTTGATAAAGTCAGCTTCCAAAAGTTTCTCGAGTTCAACTTTGACAAGCAATGCAACTTGGGGATGCATTTTGCGTAGTTTTTGCTTTACAGGTTTTGCATCTAGATGTACCACAAGATGGTGTACTACAAGAGATGGGTCCAGGCCTGCATGTCCTTATATGTCCATGCAAATATATCTTGGAATTCAATAAGGAGTGTTGTGAATTCCATGCATTCTTGGTCAGACAGACTAATGCCAAGTTGTAAAATTTTTGGCTGTTCAGTGGTGCCAATGTTTATGTCTTTTGTTTCTTCTACAAGCATTTTAGATGTATCCTTTTCTGGAGAACGATGCTAATGGTTGATGTAGGTCATCAGTGTCGGGTGTTTGTTGGAATTTTTTGACATGTTTATTGGATAAGGTGGCGGTGAGGTTTTGACTATGGGAAATCCTCTGTTTGCGCTTTTGATCCCAATTTTCTGAGGGTGAAGGATCTGAATATTTTATCTCTTCGCCAAAATAGGCCGATTCATTTAGATTGATTTCAAATCCTTTTCTATGGTCGAAGTAGGTATTTGGTCACGAGTTCCAAGGAATTCTTCGATGGCTTCATCATTTTGGAACATGTCCATGGCTGCATGATGTGGTTGGCCATGGTCTATGAGACTCGGATGTGTAGGCTCAAAATTGATGACATTAATAGAGAAATGTTCAAAGGCAAGATGTGTTTCAGCGAGGTCCTCAAAAAGACTACATGGAGACCTAATGTCATTATCAGAATTGGTGTCATCATTGTCACTTGAAATTATTATGGGAGCGACATCAAACACCTTGAAACCTAGACCATGTTTACCGTGATGTTGTGTGTAATTTATAGGGTCTAAATGACCTTGTTCATTTGGACCGAGTCCTTTACCCTGCCATCGCATGTTTTTCATTATTCGGTGAGCTTTGGTAAATTGAGGGGACTCATAACATGGAGCAAAGTCGTCATTATATAACCAAGATCCTGAAGAACTTGGAATATGTTCGTTGTCAAGATGACCAAAATTTTTCCAAACTGACTAACCCATTTGGTAATTGGGATGGATTCTCAGATGTGGAGCGTTAGGTTTGCCATAGCTATGTGGGGATTTGGTGATATAAAAAGAGTCTTCCATCTTTTGAAATTGATATTCACCGCATCCCATGTCAATGATTTTAAATGACCTCATGTGGTGGGGAAGTTAGTTTGGTAGTCTTAAAAGATGAAGAGAATGGGTTATAAGAAGAAGGGGGTGGATTGAAGGATGAAGGTTGGTTATTCATAGGAGGAGGTATTTTAATAGAGGAGGTGTGGTTGGATGAAGAAGATTGGCTAGGTGAAGAAGAAGATGGTGTGGTGGAAGAATAATTGTTGTTGGAAGAAGAAGCTTGATTAGTAGAAGAAGATGATTGATTAGTGGGAGGAGGACTGGTGGAAGGTGGTTGACTAGCGGATGATAATGGATTGGAAAATGTGTTTTGGTTATGAGATGATGGTTTCGGATTATTGTTAGGGAGTGTATCAAGATCAATGCGTGTTTCATTAGGGATTATACGAGGTGGAGCATATTTATCTGTTGATGGACAATAGTGATCATGTCGATACCGTCCTTCAAGGAATCTACAATACTCAAAAGATTGGGGATCTGCACGTAATGTAAATTCCTTGTCCAAATGAGGAAACTTAATGCATTGATGGAATGTTGATGGGATAGCTTTCATGGCATGAATCCATGGTCGGCCGATAAGAATGTTATATGCTACTTCTACATCTACCACATGAAAAACCGTGTCTAAGGTGATGGGTCCAACTTGGAGAGGCAACGTGATTGTGCCTTCAGACCTTCTTTCGCTATTATCATACCCACGAATGGTTATGATATTGTTTTGCAAATCATTTTCAGTGTAGCCTAGACAACGTAAAAGTTTCATGGAACAAATATTTAATGCCGATCCATTGTCGATTAAGACGTGCTTGATTTTACGATGAGTTACATAACCCTCAACGTATAAAGAATGATTATTAGTGATGTTGGGATTAAGCAGGTCAGCAGGACCAAAAGATAAAATAGGATTGGGGACCGTAAGATGTGTAATTAAAGCCTGGAATTGTTGTGAATTGATGTCCTCAGGGACACGAGCATTATTCAATGTTTGCATAAGGATGTGTTGTAGTGCGGGAGAAGAATTAAGTAGTTCCATGATTGAAATTTGTGCAGCAGTCTTCTCTAATTGTTTGACAATATTAAATGATGGCGTAGGTTGTGGAGAGGAATTGGTGTAGAATTAGATGGTGGATTAGGAGGTGATGCCGGGGACGAAGTGGCAGATTTTTTTGTTGTAGGGACCCACATTTTTTTGTCTAGTGGTAATTACACAGTCAGTTCTGATCTTTATAGTTGCCACTAAGTCTTGGTCATAATCTATGGTCGAGATGACTGAGTCAAACTCGACATTACTTGACAATTGACCCTTATCTTTTGAATTGTTATCATGATTAGGGAACGGATTTTTGAACATGTGAAGTTTTTCATTAGGTGTTTTTGTCTCAGAAGTATTTTCAACTTCTATGTCTCCACGTTCAATCAGGTCTTGGACGTAATAGTGAAGTTGCATGCATCTATCTATGGGAGTGCCCTTTTATGCGATGGTAATCACAATATTCATTGTCTTTATACCAATTTGGTTTAGGTTGTCCTTCTTCGAAGGGTCCTGACAATGGGATATGTAATCATATTAGCATTTGTCAAATGATGAAAGACACTAGATAGAATTTCTCCGAGAGGAGTGAACTCTCTTCGTTGATCCCTAGAAGGAACTTCCTTTCTAGGGATAATGATGGGTTGTTTCAATTTTAATGTGTTGGTGGGATGGTTTTGGACATGGCAGGAATCAATAATGTCATCGTTGACGATATTTCAATTCCGATTAAAGAATTTAGATTTGTCCTGGTTCTGAGGAGTGTCTCAATAAGGTTGGTCTCTAAAAGGTGCTTTAAGTAAGCCCTTAGAAATGAGGGCTTTTCGATTTGTGTCCCCTTTTCGATGACTTCTTCGAAACTATTCAGACAATGCATTTGCATGTGGAATGATAATTCAGCATTGAGATTAGGGACAAAAATGTTAACTAGTTGTCTCTGGACTGAGCAGGAAATCGGCTTACAATTCCGCGCCATCGTTGTAAAAAGGAAGCAAAATTTTCGTTTGGCCTTTGCCTAGTGTTGCAAAGATCAAGCATGGTTATTTCTGAGTCTAGGTTATAAGAAAAATGTTTAACAAATTTCTCCGATAATTCTGTAAATGTCGTGACCGACCCTTTGGGTAGATGGAAAAACCAGTCTAAAGCTTGTCCTCCTAAACTTTGGGGGAATAATCGTAAAAGGTACGTGTCTCGATAGGCAACTTCCTGACATTACATGTAAAATTCCTTGACATGTTCACGGGGGTCGCCTTTGCTTTTGTATTTATCAAACTTAGGGATTTCAAAGGATGGTGGAAATGGTAATCGTGATATCTCTGTATCAAATGGATAAGGACACAATTCTTCAAAGTTGAATTGTTTCGATTGTTTTTGCAGTCCCTGAATGGTATCTTTCATAAGTTTCCATTCTTGTGCAAATGGAGAAGCAGGGGATGGTTTATCAAACATGTCATGAGTATTGGAATCTAGATTGAGGTCTTTTAATCTTTCAGTTCTAGTCGTTGCTTCCTCAAGTTTCTTTGTTAAATCTTGGATTTTAGTGAATAATTCTTCTGAAGAACCATTTGGATTGTTTGGTATTTCGTTGTGATAACTTGATTCACCATTGTCGATGAGTTTGTTTAAATTTTCCGTCCCGAAGTCAGGGGGTAGTTTTTCCCCATGGCTAGGATGCGTAACAGATATTCATTTTTGTTTTGTTCTATCACCCTATTGACTTGTTCTTGTTCTTCAGTGGTGAGTTCTGGTTGTGCGACTTCTTCGTCGTCATTTTCATGATTGTGACTGCGAGTGAATACCATGATGAAATGTGTCTGATTAAGCTGAAAAAATGGGTAGGAATTTTGAACAGGTGTGAGGAAATGAGAACTTGATTACTTTGGATTTATCGCGAATAAGCTTGTGATGACTGATAAGGAGAGTAACTCAAACAAGTTATCTCAATATGATGATGATGTAACTCGAGACGAGTTATTAGAGGATTTGTTGCACGTTGTGTAGATTTGGCTTAAACAAACTCTGGATTATTGACGGGGAGAGTAACCCGAATAGGTTAATTGTGATATGGTTGTGAAAGGATTTGTGTTGGTCAGTGTGATTTGGATAAATGTGATGGTGGATGGAATAATGAGTGAACTCAAACAAGTCACCCAATATTAGTTTGATATATCCGAAACAAGTTATGAAGGATGTTTTGACAATTGACAATATGGGGAGTGAATGCTAGTCACTCAATATCAGTTGGATATAGTCGAAGACAAGCTATGAAAAATGTATTGTTGGACGAGGTAAGCTAATAAAATTGGTGTGATGGTTTGATCTGTGTTGTTGGATTGTTTGGATGTTTTTGCTTGGTATTGAATTGGTCGAGAACTGATTTTTTTGTGGAACACAACTAGGGTCTGAAATTTTACAATGAACACATTGATATCAGCCAAGTTTTATGATAAAACAATGCTAAACTATTGTGTTTTCAAATAGCAAGTAGTCATGTGGATTCAATTGTTTTGGCTTATGAGGTAACTTCTTCAGAATGATCATTGTTTTATGCAATCATACAAGTATGTCAGAAATGGTGGATGCGAGCTCTTATTACTCCAAGAAGATGTGTCCTCTAATATACCCTAGTCCTAATATACCTAATTCTATACGGGGACAAAATTGGTACGGGGAACCCTTAGAGCACTGGAGGAGACTCATCAATTCTTACTTGCCTTTTGGAGTGAATCACCACGTCCAGAATAGGTTTTGTGAAAAGGTGGAAGGTGATGGAGGGATGAATGTGTATGGTGTCCTTATAACTCCCCGAAGATTTATAGGGACGATGCCCAAGCTTCGTTGTTACAACTATTTAGGCGTGACTCGCATGCGCCGCACGACAAAGATTACTCGTAAGTGAAGAGCAGCGAGGTAAATACCGAAACGCTGTGATGAGACTAGGTCTCAAAGTGCAATACAGATGCAAATATTGTTGGTGCGTGGTAGTCAAGTCCACGTCACCAGTGTAGCTTTAATGGTGATGAAATCCACCTCGTCTATGTGCAAAAACAATATGATAAAGTGATTAAATGCAGGGTTCTTTCCAACTTGAAATAAATCACTAGCAGAAAATAATTGCGTACCTGAGCGTACTTTTTTTTTTTGGTTTCAACAATTGTCTTTGAATGGTGGTATTTTTGTGGGATTTTTGTTGTTTTTGTTTTTGTTTTTGTTTTTGACAATATTCCAGCAACGCGGTTCTACAAAAAACAAATTAGTAGTTATCCTACAAATGAAATGTTAGAAAAGTGATTGTGGTTGTTTTTGATTTGCCAGATCGCTCAAAGGCGCAGGAAAAGAGCATACACAATCGACAACCAAACAAATATTAAGAATATGACAAAGGAAAATAATTATTAAAATGACAATTGAAAAACAAAGCTAGAGGATCTGTCATCACCAATCCGCACTATGATAATTCTTCATCTGGAACTCCTCGTGCTATGATTATTTACTAATGCACACCTTTAGTTTGGTGGATGTAACTGGAAACAAAACAACATAACACAAGAATACCATCGACTATGATAAGATGGAATGATGACAAATCTTAAATATCAAAGTAAATTATAATATTAACATGAAATCACATATCTCACCCAAGAGGTACTTCAAGTGTTATTGACTTCACTTGCCTTTCACCAAGACTATGGGAGAAACTTTACAATTACACCTCTTAATGGCTTCTTCAACACACCTTTTAAACCGATGGCTTCCTTCACACACTTCCTACAATATTTCTCACTACTTCTTTCTATGCTAAATGAGGGGGGTGGCCTCTCTATTTATAGAACTTCCAGGCTTATCCATCTTATCTCTAAGATAGGATAAGAAATCCACTCTGACGAATCATATTCCATACCTTAACTCTTATCTGTACATGTAAGCTTATCTTTTAAGATAAGATAAACCTTATCATTTTACATGGGTTCCACATTTTTAGACTTTTTACAAATAAAATATACAAAATATTTATGACCTCACTCCTTGTCCTTATTACCAATATAATATTTCTAATTCCTAATCACGTAGACCCTACTTCTCTAATTACCCAAACTTTGACATTTTAACATTACCGGACCACTTACGACAAATATTTACTTTTACAACATTCTTATTGTACTTTGACTGTTACCGTACTCCACATTATTAAGGCGGCACCATACGACGGCGCGTTATCTTCTATCGACGCTACTACTAATTATACTTAACAACAAAGATATTCCTAATACATACATTAATGAAATAGAAATTACGGAGGAAAATTTTAGTGTCGACATCTTCCCTTCCTAGCTTCTACTCCGTCCCTGAGTAGACTATTCTAGTGCTTGGAAAATCTTCAACTTGTCGTGGTTGACCCATTTCGTAATGGGAGTGCCATCCAATTCCTCCAAATGTCAGACGCACCATTTTCATGCACAAACTGCTATTTTGTAGGGCCCCATCCATTTCGGAAGAAATTTTCTCTGTCTTCTTTTTTTTGTATCTGAATCATATACTAGAACCAAGTCATTCACATGAAATGGAGACCACCGGATCTTTTGATCAAAGTATTCCTTCTACTTCATTTTCTTCTTATGGCTTATATCCTTTGCTATTTCTCTCATTTCCTCCAAAGAAATGAAGATGTACCAACCTTTCTTTTTACTCAATCACTTTCATCCATCCTTTCATTTTTCATAACTCTCACAAAGGGGGAATATCAAACTCAATAGGAAAACTGGATCAATGTCATAGGCCAACCGAAATGGGGAGTATCATGTTGCTGACTTTGATGTTGCCCTATATGCCCACAATGCTGCATGAATCCTTTTATCCCATTTATGTACCTGCAAGGCTGCATCTTTTGCTAGAATTTGACACAACACAAAAAAATTCGTTCCACCTATCCATTTGTGCTTGGCTTGTATGTTGTTTCCTTCCTGTGCTTAATAGAAAACTTATTGACTAGGGCTTCTACCACCTCATTAATGAAGTGGCTTCCTTGATCTGTTACAATTTCTAATGGGCAACCAAATCTGGTGACAATGCGTTCATACATGAACCTTGCCACTTCATCCATGGAAGTCGCTTTCAATGGCCTAGTTTCAACCCACTTGGTTAAATAATCTGTGGCAACTACAATATACTTATTTTGGCATGATGTAGTTGAAGTGGACCTACAATGTCTATTCCCCACTTTTCAAAGGGACCAAGGGGAAGAATAGGGCATAATGGAGTGATAAATTTTTATGGTTACCATGCGTTTGACAAATATCACATGTCTTACAATAATTATAACAATCTTTAAAAAGAGTGGGCCGTGATAACCTTGCATCCAAGATCCTTCTTGTTGTAAGTTGTCCAGAGAAGTGCCCTCCACATGTACCATTGTGAAATTCTTCTAGCAGCTTCCTTCCTTGATCACGTCCAACTACCCTCTCAGTCTGTCCATCAGGTCCTATTCAAAATAATACTCCATGCAGAATAGAATATGGACGACTGGCTTGAGTAATCTTTCTCTTAGTCTTTGCATTGGCACCATCAAGAAACTTGAATTCATTCAGATAATTCCAAATATCTATGTATTCACTAAGGATTGTGTCAAGGGATAACAATGCTACATCGGGGAAATCATCATCATCACAAGATGATCCTAAACCATCATAGGCTCGAGAGAGTGCATCTGCATTGACATGCTTCTTTCCTGGCCTATCTATAATATCAAATTCAAATTCTTGTAGCAAAATTATCCATCTTGCTATTCTCCCTGATGGGTTAGGCTTATTTACAATATATTTTAGAGCCTGATGATCTGTTACAACTAGAAATTTTTACCCTAGCAAGTAATTTCTAAACTTCTTTACAGCAAAAATGATAGCCAGAGCCTCTTTTTCAGTTACAGTATAATTTACCTCAGCACTGCTCATTTGTCTGCTCCTAAAATAAATTGGATGTTCATTCCCATTTTCATCCTTTTGGCTCAAAGTACTTCCTAGTGCTACATCTGAGGCATCAGTGTACACAATGAATGGCTTGCTCCAATCTAGATTCTTCAAAACAGGTGAAGACACCAGGGCTTCCTTCAGTTGTCCAAAATCTTCATGCGCCTTATTTCCTGGTTCATAAGTAACATCCTTCTTCAAGAACTCGGGTTAGTGGTCAGCAATCTTTGAGAAATTCTTGATGAACCTTCTATAAGTAACCCACATGGCCTAAAAATGATCTCAACTTACTTCTATTCATAGGAAATGATAAATCTTTGATTTTTGAAACTTTATCGATCAAGCACTAATACCATCTCTGATACAACATGCCCTAACAAAATGCATTTAACATCCAAAGACACACTTTGTAGGGTTTAGTGAGGCTTATGCTTCATCTAACCTTTGAAATGTTGTCTCCATCTCAGTGCAGGTGGTCCAACTTGCTCCCATAGATGCAAAAATCATCCGTAAATACTCGATGAAGGTCCCAATATAGGGTTCAACACCCTATTCATCAAACACTGGAATGTTGCTTGAGCATTACATAACCCAAAAGGCATAACTCTATAAGCAAACATTCCCAAGGAGTGGTGAACGTGGTCTTCAAAGATCTTTCTCTCGCTATACGAACTTGGTCAGAGCCACTATATCCATTAATAAACTATAGCACTCCCGCCGCCTACTTCATCCAAGATCTGATCTCAAAAATGGAAGAGGGTAATGATCCTTCTTTGTTGCCTTATTGAGCTTCCCGTAATCAACACAAATTCGTAGCTTCCCATTCTTTTTTTGAGATCACAATGGGAGAAACCCATTCTCAATTCTCCACAACAAATATGAATCCCGCATCAAGCAACTTATCTATTTCTTCTTTTACGCCTTGAGAAATTAGGATTCATTCTATATGGCATTTGTTTTATGGGCTTAGACCATCTACCACCAATACAATGTTCTACCCAACTTACTTGATGGAGTTCCTTGTAATCAAAAGTGAATAGGTGTATGTACCTTCAAAGAGCCGGAGGTAGGATTCCTTCTCACTCTCCATCACAAAGATCACCAATCTTTATTTGTTGGAGACGATCATCAACTTCTTCTTCGTATAATTTTATGGGGTCATGAGTTGGTGTGACTGAAGGATATCCATGACCAAACATCCACCTCGCTTTCTTCATCTTCGGTGTCCACTTCACTCGGTACTAGAGTAATCGAGGATGTCCAATCATCGCCATCACTTGAATCCACAGTTCTGCTTTTTATTTTATGATGTCGAGGGATCACGTTTATCTTCACCCTCTCTCTACCACGTCCAAGTGTCATGAAACCTTCATTCTAGTAGTTTCTTGCATGAACTCTCCTTAGCCATGGTCTTCCCAAAGATTGGGTACGCAATAAGACCATTTTTCATCACCCGAAAGTCTACCACACATACAACACCCATAACAGATATTGCCACATTTGAAACTACACCTTCGGTTTAGTTTTTCCTTATTTAATGACCTTAACATAAGTGTCAAGGGCAATCAATTTTTAAACCCAACATATTCATTACATGACTCGGTCATTACATTAATCGCAGCACTTCCATCAACTAAGACATCATGAATTGAAATACCATTACATAATACCTCACTTATGGAGCATAGGGATCCGCCTCGCTCAAAAACAGGGACCTCAACCTCCTTCCTTCGCCGAGCATTGAGTCCACTTCACAACTCCCGCCTCTTCTCGAAGACATAGCCAAGAGTTGACCATATGTAATATTTGCAGAGCCTTTGGACAGATCTTCCAAGATGGAGTATGATCCTTGCCCCTGTGAAATAAGAAAATCCTACACACCCAACTTTCTTCTCCTATGTTTCTTACTAGTTTCTTCTTTCATCTTCTTAGATCATTTCCATCTTGATTATCTTTTTCTTTCTTTCTTTTTTGTTACAAACACATCTACTTCATTATTTCTCGCTCTTATCTACTACATCAAAAGAATTCACAGTGCTTTTCCTTTATCATTATCTCCTTTACCACATGTAGAAGCTCTATCTGACAATTATACTTATAATGACCCTTTTATAACAACCATAATATACAACTTCGTAAATATTTCTTTTTGACCTCTATCTCCTCCCCGAGAACTAAATTCTTTTCCTCAAGAAGATTAATAGTTAACTCCACCCATCTTTTTGAGCAGATCTTCATACTCAGAGATGTACTAGGAGAAATATTTGTGCTCACCGAGAGTGGTTGTGGATTCTGACCAAAGGTGCTGGTGTAGGCTCTACTTTAGCAACAATTTCTTTGGGCTCCTCTTCCATGCTTTCTTCTTACCTTCTTGCAATCTCCTTTGCTTGTTCAATAGTGGCCGGCGGTCATACTTCACTCGTTTTCTGATCTCTGGCTTCATCCCAAGAATGAAGTGCTTACAGAGGAGATTATCCACGCCATTCATCAACCCATCCGCTAATCCTTCCTTCCGGATCTGGGCATCGAGCTTCCTCCTTAGCTCTAGAACACGAGCATGATAATCCCTTATCTTCTCCTTCTCTCCTTGGGATAGCTTCGTGATCTCGATCATGAGATCTCGTATATTTCGTTGTTCACCAAATTCTTCAAGAAAACTTTCGCTAATAAATCCCATGAATTTTTCACATTATCACCTAGTGTTTCAAACCACCTAAGTGTCAACCATCCAAAAAGGTAGGAAAAATTCACCCATTGTTCCCTTCTTATAAGGCCATTACAAATACAAGATCGCTTAAACTCTTGAATGAAAGAAGAAGCATCTTCATTAGATTGAGCTGAAAAAATAGGAATCTTTCCCATTTTCAAAAGTAACCACCGTGAAATACCAACCCACAAGTACAATCAACAAGACTTATGTGCACAAATAATTGGAATCACTATACTAGAAAGTGACTTTACACCTTTCTACAATAAAATAGAAATGACCACGGTAAACTATGGTAAAACTTGACTTACTGCGGTAAAAACTGACTTTACTCGTGTAAACACTATTCACAAAAAAGTGAAGTTATCACAAAAAATACTATTCACGGTAAAAAGTGACTTTATCATGCGTAAATACTATTCCCAAGAAAAATGACTTTACCATGGTAACTACTATTCATGGCAAAAATGACTTTACCATGGTAACTACTATGCGCACAAAAACAAGGTTACCCTCCAATTGATTTTTGACTAAGTGGGAATATCTCTCCGTAAAATCCACTAACGAGGAATGGTCCCTAAGAACGGAACCAAAATGACATCACCAATCCGCACTATGATAATTCTTCACCGAACTCCTCGTCTATGATTATTTACTAATGCACACCCTTTAGTTTGGTGGATGTAATCTGAAACAAAACAACAACATAACACAAGAATACCATCGACTATGATAAGACTTAATGATGACAAATCTGAAATATCAAAGTAAATTATAATATTAACATGAAATCATGTTATAATCTCACCCAAGAGGTACTTCAAGTGTTATTGACTTCACTTGCCTTTCACCAAGACTATGGGAGAAACTTTACAATTACACCTCTTAATGGCTTCTTCAACATACCTTTAAACTCGATGGCTTCCTTCGCACACTTCCTACAATATTTCTCACTACTTCTTTCTATGCTAAATGAGGGGGTGGCCTCTCTATTTATAGAACTTCCAGTTTATCCATCTTATCTCTAAGATAGGATAAGAAATCCACTCGACGAATCATATTCCATACCTTAACTCTTATCCGTACATGTAAGCTTATCTTTTAAGATAAGATAAACCTTATCATTTTACATGGGTTCCACATTTTTAGACTTTTTACAAATAAAATATACAAAATATTTATGACCTCACTCATTGTCCTTATTACCAATATAATATTTCTAATTCCTAATCACGTAGACCCTACTTCTCTAATTACCCAAACTTTGACATTTTAACATTACCGGCCACTTACGACAAATATTTACTTTTTACAACATTCCTATTGTACTTTGATTGCTACCGTACTCCACATTATTAATGCGGACCGATCGACGGCGTCGTTATCTTCTATCGATGCTACTACTAATTATACTTAACAACAACATATTCCTAATACATACATTAATGAAATAGAGATTACGGAGGAAAATTTTAGTGTCGACAGATCCTGCAATGTTAGAACAAGAAACTAAAAAATTATGACCGTTTCTGATTTTCCAGATCGCTTGATGGCGCAAGAAAAGAGCATACGCGGATACAATTGGAATAGTTTTTTTTTTTTTAATATTAATAATTATTGCAATTAATCATGATTGCGAAATAGCGATAATGATTATTTTCACAAAAAAGAAAAACGATGAAAGAAGAGGGTGAAAATGTTATCTAGAAGTGTTGTCGTGGAAAATTGAAATGTAAGGCAAAAAATTAAAAATTAAAAAAAAATTGTTGTGTAGAGCCCGAGTGGCCTCACGTTTCTGATTTCCAAGATCACTTTTGAAGTGCGAGGAAAGAGCATATGTGTGAGGTTGTTACGTGAAATAAAAATTAAAAAAATAATAATAATAAAACTATAATTTTGTTATTTTTTTGTTAAAAAGATAGGTGTTAGAAGAAATGAAACCAAATTTTTCGTAAGTCTAAATCTAAAAATTATTTTTTCATTGCATAGATCTTTTCAATACCTTTCCGTTAAAAAAAATGAAGTCATTCCGAGTTCGGGAGCAAAATTTATGGCTTCCGGAAGATGGGCTACGAGAACGCTCTAAATGAAAATTTTAAACGTGAGAAAATATCCTGAGAGCTGGTTTTTTTAATTTTCTGACTTCTATACTTAACCTGAGAAGCTAAAATTTTGACAGCAAGATTAAAAAAGAACAATAAACAGAAAGAAAGAGTTAGATCGCAAAATGATTGATTAAAATAAAAGAAAAAAAATGATTAACTTCCTACAAAGCAATTATTTTAGCAAAAGTAAATAAAGAAATACATTTTCCGGATTGGTTGTCCCATGACAGTAAGATGATAAACTAATGGATAGTTCATGTGTTTCTACAGATGACGAGTAAATAGAAAAATAAAAACTGGGAACTAAACACCAAGCACCGAGGAGATCAAAGACAGGATGAGCTTCAAAGTTTCATTGTTGCTATAACCTGCAGATACACCACAAGACACCACACAACAAAAACACTACCCAAAGTGTGAAGGTTAACCAAAGAAGACCATAAGGAACAGAAAAGGAAATAATTATGAATAATAATAAACAAAGAATAGATAAAACCACTAATTGAGAAATTAATGGTAACAGATCGAAAGTAACCTAAAGGGCGTGCTTAATGTAAGCTAAAAAAATACACTACTAATAAGGAAATAAAATACCAATAATCATACCTCCTCCTTCGTGTTCCATAACAAACCTCAAAATGGGCTAGGAAACTTGGATTGAGCCCTAATTTTGTGATATGTAGGTGCTTTTCTTCAAGACGGAGCAAGACCTTCTTGTAACAACGATCCTCTTACTTTGCACTAGATGGGAAAAATGATTATGAGGCTATTTTGGCATTAGGACGAGGCAAAAGGATGTTCTTTTCTCAAAGGATGCAAGAACTTAGATATGGCATGAAAGCTTATTCTCTGTGTGTTTAGAGGGGAGGGGTAAGGTTGTATTTATAGCCTGAGGGAGTGATTAGCTTAGATTAATTTAAGTAATCATGGTTTGAAAATGTGGGCAAGATTAAGTGGGTGGTTTGAAAATGTGGGCAAGATTAGGTGAGTGGTTTGAAAATGTGGGCAAGATTAGGTGAGTGGTTTGAAAATGTGGGCAAGATTAGGTGAGTGGGGACCACGAAGAATGGGTGAGGATTTGAATTATATTTTTAATTCATAAGTGGAGGATTTTAGGTGAGTGGGGACCACGAATGGTGGGTGAGGATTTGAATTTGAATTTTTAATTCAATAGTAGAAAAACATGGAGAATAATGACATGTGGTGAGGATTAGGTTATTTTTTGGATTTTGAAATGGATAATTAATCAAATTATATTTGATTAATTCGAAGTGTATTTTTGTGGGAAATGAGGAAGGGGAATTAATTGATTTAGGATAGATGTGAAATTGGGGTGTCTACACTTATCTCTATCTCGACTAATTTATCTTTTATGACTTCAAACACTAGCACCCAAGAGATTTTGTCCCTCCCGGCGCTCTTGACCCTTTCTCCCCTTTTCTCACTCATTTGGATATCTTTTAATTCTTGGGTGTATTTTAATACTTTAAGTCAGCCTTTCATTGTCAATTATAAAATTCAAACAAGGGAATCATATATATACATAGTTATAGCTCTCAAATAAGGGGCCAAGCACTAGCATTATCTACTATCACCTAAGCTTGCATCTAAAGGCACAAGAGCATTACAAAGCATCCATCTAGCACATCCACACAAGGGAAAATGGTTGCATCAATCTACATACACAACATAGGAGGGGAAGTCTATTCTATTCCATCTCACACATTCTATAGATTTACTATATTCTAAATCTAGACCACTATCATTTGTGTAACTTACACAAGGGCCTCCTAGGCCATCATCACACACACTTTCACATAGAACTACATGGAGTCTGAAATATAGTGCAATTCTCAGTACTAAGTTCACTCTTCGAGTGACCATCAAGGGTCATTTTGACTCCACATTTTGCATATTTATTTTTAGATTTGATGTGGTTTGTGGGAATGTGCAGCTAGGTATTTTTCTTTATAAGTTACAAGTAGAATCAACGATATTGAGTAAAATCTTAGGGATAACAGGAAACTAACAAAAATCTCCTCCTACACATAAAGGATCAAATCCTACTAGGTGGGCACTAGCACCGAGATCAAGTCATTAGTGTCTAAGCACTCCCATCCTCTAATGGGCACTTATGTCCCGTATAGTTATGAGTTCCGTAACCTTGAGTGATACTTGATGGCGATCTTCTCATTTTGTTTCATCTATTCACCATTCATTGTCGAGATCATCTCCAGACCGTGTGAAATCATATAAGTCACCCTCTCTCTCATGCGTAGGGTTTTATATTATTACATGCTTGTTGTATTTCCATTTATCGTATATTATTATTTATATACCATTAGGTACATGTAGTTACTTTGAAATCAGATTTAATTCAATTTATATTAAATCGTGATATTGTGGGAAAGAGCCGATGACAAGCTACAAGTTTATGGTTGAAATTTTGTTATGGATAAGTGGCGAGGGAACCTAGAAGACTTGATATTTTATAGAAGAGTGATAGATGATATGACAATAGTTAATGTTACCCAAGTCCATAAAGGGAATGTGGGGGTGGGTGGAACATTTGTGGCACATGGGATAGACATTGATTCCATGTTATATTATAGGTAGACAAGATTATATTATAGTAAGATAAAAAATAGATACGGTTCAAAGACAGTTTGGTCTATGACAATATATCCGAGATAGATATACATATCTTCTCTCGAGTACAGAGAGATGGTAGTGGTGAGTGACCATAGAGTACATTGCTAGTTTGACATTTATACGCTTAGTAATATAGGTTGAGCATAGAGATGTGGTCAATTCAAGTATAGAGGATGGCCATGAGAGCTAGTAGATGGTAATGCGAACTAATATATTAACCATTCTAGTGAGGTGGTGGGATGATTTGGGGAGATTATCAAAGGAGTCCTTCATGCACACCAACAGAGACCATAACAACCGATTAGAGATGGGGGAGGTAAGATGAGGTGGGAGTGGAGACGATGGAGGATAAGGGGTGAGGTGGATGAAATAACTAAGGGGACAAGAGGGGCGATGGAGACAGTGATGGTGCAAGGCCCATGGAGATATTAGAGGATGGCGGGAGAGAAGGAGATGAGGTGAGTGCTTTAAGGCCGTAAGATCCATATAAATTATTGATCAAGATCTTGATACGTGAGATCAACACATGGGCAATATATATTACCAAGGTTATGGGTGTGGAGGAGAGTAGGGGATTCTCATATGGAGTAGCTAACATTGAGAGATGCAGATATCTCACATTTTAAATTCAAGGTAACATAGCTATAAAGAGAGCTAGATAGTATGCGGGTGGAGGATGATAATAGAGAGAAGAGGTAGATAGATAAAAAGATGACTCATAGAGGTTTTATATTGAAATGGATATGGATTGATCTATATTAGAGACATGGGTATTAGGAAAAATATTTACCGATTCTATACAAGTGATGAGGGAGACTTAATACTATATGAAACTTTATGAGCAGGTTGTGTCATCATAACAGAGAGTGAAGTCCTTCAAAAACTAAGTGATAAGGTGGTTAGGAGCATCCTTTGCTAGGCCTTTCGTACTATATTTGAATTTTTCTAGGAGGGATCCACCATCTTGGGGTTTGGAACCTACCGAGAGCCATGGCAAGCGTTTACTTTAGGATACTTGTAGATTAGGATTTTGATATGATTTTGCATATGGATGAGATGTATATCAAACATACCCATACATATATATAATATGTTATGATTTTGGATCAATATCTCTCTTATATTTACTGTTTTTATGTTTATTATGATTATGATTAAGAATTTATTCATGGTTTATGATGATGTGTATGATGTTAGTATGGATATGAATTGCTTTATAGATTTAGTTTTTAAATGGATGAGTGCATGCTCTTTCTTTATTTTGTGATGAGGTATGCCTAGTCATGTTGATAGGTAGATGATAAATGGATGAATGTGAATGAATGATAGAATTTTAGATGAATATATGTCTATACTATTATGTTTATAATTTTTATGTGGATATGAGGTGATCATATGTTATTTATGAATGAATGAGTGTAGGTAGATGATAGATGATAGGAAAATGTGATGAAACATGTTTTTGAACCGTGTATCTTGCATTAGCATCCTAAAATTTAGTATAACACATGACAAGATGCACCATGATATGGAAAACCATGATGAAATTGTTGTAATATTCATTAATACTAACACAAACACAACAAATAAGAAAAGTAAACTAACATATAAACAAGAATAATGAAACATATACAAAGTAAACTATCATAATGCAAATGTTTTTCTTGTTCAACACCCAAATGATTAATGATCATGACAAGTGTAGCGATTTTTTGCAATTAAATATATTTGTAAGGGGTTGATATATCTCAAAAAAATGATGATAGTAGCCATGTTTTTCCCCAAGCAATGATGTGTGAAAGGGGGTTTGGATTAGGAATGATATATCTCGTAAAAATCGATCATGATTTATTATACTTGTCAAGAACTAATTTTGGGTTATACATAAGCAAATGAAAGGAGTTTTTGGCTTTTGGTATTTTTCTCGTTGTTTTTGGATAGTAGGGTTTTTAGATTTATTTGTACTTTTGAGATTTTTTGTATGTTTTTGGATATTTGAGGTATTTTCCCAAAGGAAACGTAATCCGTGGTCATGGATGTCATAAATTATAATGGGGAAGGATTCAAAGATGGGAGTGATGCTACTTTGTGCCCTAGTGAGATCCCATATATACTCTTGAAATAATGTCTTGAACATATTATCAAACTAATCCACGTACTGATCTTGATCAAGGTCAAATATGGGAAGAATAAACAATGGTTGTGGTTTCATGGATGGGTGGACTCAAGTGGGATGAAGTGGTCATTTCCCAAAGAATGGGGTAATTATAGATTATGGGCTTACACGTGATGCCACAAATTGGTTTTCATCTTTGGATGATTTTTTTCTCTCTTTTAATTTTTTTAGATTTTTTTTATTATTTTAAGGATTTTTTGAAGTATATGGGTATATAAGAAATTTATGTGAATTATGTTTATGGGTTCATCAAGCTCCTCTCTTGGTTTTATAGCCAATTTGTAATCTCTATAACCAAATGTGGTAATGCTTTGATGTATGGGGCCAACTAATTAGGCTCAAACTTTCCTATATTTTACCATTAATTAGTGGTTTTTAATATAATTTTCTATGAATGCTAGGTCACCAATTTCAAATTATTTGGATTTGATGTACTTTTTATAGTTTCACCACATTTTTTTATGATAAAACTTTAGGTGATTCATGGCATTGAGTCATTTCTTGTCCAAAATGTCCAACTCATGAAGATGTGAAACTTTGTACTCTTTGTCATTGATTAGGTACTTTAACTATATGTACAAAGAGGGTAACTTGATCTCAATAATAATTATAGCTCTAGATATAAAGAAAAGGGAGTACAAAGTTTCCCATGTGGGTGTATGGATAGAGGTGTGGTGAGTCCAAAGGGAAGGATATATACATGAAGGTGTTGTTTCCTGCTAGAGTCATTGAAAATTTTCTCGATGATTGTGGTTAGGGTTTTGTTGGATGCATCAATCTAACCATTAACTTGGGATTAATAGGTCATTGACCATTTATGTTTGATATGAAACTAGTCATAGAGGGCTTTGACATATTTGTTTTTGATGGATTTTCCATTATCATAAATTATAGCAAAAGGAATGTCATAACGGAAAATGATTAATGATGAATTTAGAAATTTATTTGTGTATGATAAGTGAGAGGGACATATTAGACCCACTTATTAAATTATTTAATTATGGTAATGATGTGATTATGGCCATTTGAGGAGGGAGGTTTTATCTTCCTAATGAGATCAAACCCACATCTAGAGAAGGGCCATAAATTTTTAATCAAATGCAATGTTTGTGAAGGCCCATTAATGAAGTTTCCGTGTTTTTATAGGTGATACATCTTTGTACATTTTGACATGTATTTTTATGGCTGAAAATAATATCCATCTCTAAGTAAATTTTTGGATAGGATCATACCACCGGTATGTGCTCCATAGATTCCTTCATGAACCCATTCTATAGCTAAGGTTTCTCACTGCGTAGGCGTAGCGGTGATTAACATGATGAGATTCCTCTCCACCATCAATTCGAGATTTTTGTGTGATAGAAAATCATTTGGTATCAGAGCCGGGAAGTTAAGCGCGCTAGCCCCAGAGTAGTGTGGTGATGGGTGACCTCCCAGGAAATTCCCGATGTCACTACCCCCTAATGTTGTTGGGTCGATTGGGTGTATACCCGGCTCCATCGTGCGAGAGGGTGTTGGCATAGTAGCTAAATAACATGATGAGATCCCTCTCCACCATTAGTTCAAGCTTTTGGTGTGATAACAAGTCGTTTTGTCTTCGTGTCAACTTTCTACGCTACAAAAGTTGCTTTGGGCGATACTTGGACTATGCCCTCCTTTGATTGTTTTTTGTCCCAACTCATTTGAGAACAGGACAAACTCATTCAAATGGGGTCTCTCAAGTCCAAGTCACATGCCCTTGTAGCAAGTACTAGCAAGGGAAAGAAGACTGAAAAGAAGAAAGAAACAAAGGATCAACCTAAGAAAGAAACCAAGACCAAACCTAAAAATGACACAAACACTTCGACTTCTAAGCCTAAGGCACAAAAAAGCAAGTATTTGTGTTCCTATTGCAAGAAGTCTGGTCACGACGAGCAACACTATTTTCGGAAATAGATTGATCACTTATCTCATTTACTTGAGAAGAATAAAATAAGTGTTCCTGAATCCATAAAACAAAGTGCTCCGAAGGCCGAGTCTTCGCCACAAAAGGTGCTAAAAATGATAAGAAGAAAGGAAAATCCCTTATAGCCATAGTTGCTCCTTCATCAACATGGACTATAGATTCTGGTGCCTCGCACCACATGGGTTCTTTGCATATTGAGTTTTCCAACATCGAACCTTGTGGAATGTCCCAAATCATGATGGGTAATGACACGAAAATGTCAGTTTCCAGTAGTGGATCGGTAGAGATGGATGGGGAACATTTAACCAAGTGTTGAGTGTTCCTGATCTCTCTACCAATCTCCTATCGGTTTACCAAATTACTCACCTTGGTGAAGGAATGCGAATTGGAATTTGGTCCTAACTCGGTGATTATTCATGAGCTTAACAATACACTACGGTGGGTGAGGAAAAGGCATATCATCGATCACGATTGTACACCTTCTCCCACTTTACTTCTGATTCTACGCCCACTGCCTTGCTCACTCATGCAAATGAGGTTAGTAAGCTATGGCATGAGTGTTTCAGACATCTAAATTATCACAACCTTGAACAATTGAGCCAAAATGAAATGGTCAACGTGTTTCTTGTGTCAAGTTTTCTAAGGGTCTTTGTGAGGTTGTACCCTTGGAAAACATCCCGAAAAGAACTTTGACAAAGGAAAATCCTGAGAGCCACTCTTCTTTTAGATCTTGTTCACAACAATGTTTCTGTTCCATTTCCTTCTCCTTCATTTATTAGATCTCTTTATGTGCTAACCTTTGTTGATGACTATTCGCGATATACTTGGGTATATTTTCTTAAGCTTAAGTCCTGGAGTCTTTGAACATTTTCAAGACTTTAAGGCTCTTATTGAGAAACAGGGAACGGTTATCAAAGTTCTTCGAACCGACAATGGAGGTGAATATGTAAACAATAGGTTCATGGATTTCGTATTTCAAGGGATCTCTTTGCAGTATACAATTGCTTATAGCCCTTTGCAGAATGGAGTCGCAGAAAGAAATAACTGTACTCTGAAGGAGATGGCCACTTGTATGATTCACTCGAAGTCTCTTCCTCTGCAGATTGGGGCAAAACAGTGAATTGTGAAAATTACATTCAAAACCATGTTCCACACAAGGCGATAAGAGGGATGACACCCTTCGAAGCCTGGTTTTGACACAAGCCTGATGTTGAGCACTTTCGAGTCTTCGGATCCAAGGCTATGGCTCGGATTCCCAAGAAGAAATGCAAGGCTTTGGAACCAAAATCCAAACCTTGTATCTTTGTAGGGTATCATGTGTCGTGAAGGATATCGATTGATGAATCCTACTTCTCGGGAGCAGTATATCGAGAGAAGTGTTAAGTTTGATGAGTCTTCTTTGACTTCTACTTATCCACCTATTGAGGTTCTTCAGCTCACTGATTCAGATTTTGACTCATCAGATGATGATGTTGTTGAGTGTGCTCCTCTTCCTGATCCTCCCGACCATCAGACCTTTGAGTCTTCTGATTCTAATAGTAGTGATGATGAGGACTATGTCCCTTCTCACTCAAGTGAAGAATCTTCCGACTCTAAGCCTGATCCTCCTGGTCCCCTTTGGGCCAGGAAAACTTTGCAAAGTGCTGGAGATTTAGTTGGAGATACTTTGGATATGAGACGTACTCACTCAGATTTCATTGGACCCCACTCTTTCTTCACCTCTGCTCTAATACCATGAAAAGAGTTTGTGAGAATTTAATCAGAAATGAGGCACCACGAAGTAGTTGCACTCCAACAGAATCGTGATAGCTCCAACGTAATTGTAAGAAAGAATCGAAGAGTAATGGAATAAATTGCTTAATAGAAACAAAGCTTGCACATAGAGGAAAGACAGCGGAGTGTCTTGGCATGCTCATAAATAAATAGTAAAAGGGTACATATAGGGTGTTGAGTAACCCTAGTGCATGACTCAATAGCAAACCCTAAACCTAACCTATATGAGATTACCCTCCAATATGTGAGGAGGACACATATGATAACTTACACCAATAGTTTCCTCTTATGAATTTAAACATATTAACAAGGTCCTACCATATCCCCTACAATAGAGGGTGCCACTAAGAAAGGTGAATCAAGAGGCACGTAGGATGAGTTATTTTTAGTTTTATGAAATTTTGAGGGTATATCATGGTCATGAAGGTAGGTGATATTGTCTTGGTACCAAAGGGAAGAGGGCCCGAAGATTTCACAAACCATATACGAATCTAGAACATTGTATGTTGGAATCTTAAGTTCTCAACAAAGAACTGATATTATGTGTTATCATCGATATGTCGGGAATATAACCCATGGTGGCCACTACATCTATAGATATGTTATGGATGAAGAACTTTCTCAAAATTGATATGTGTGAAGTACCCTTTTAAGTTGTCAACCATTGTTTTGTATGGGATAAATTTTTAATATTTGACATTGTATTCATTTTGACCTATTTAATGATAAGTTGAGAGTCACCGATAACTAGAAACTATTTGATGTTCCATTTTATAGCTAAATTAAGGCATGTATTGAGTGCTTCATACATACAGTGATATTTTTGTTGTAAGGAAACCCAAATTTGAAGGCCACAGGGATGAGATCGCCACTTGGTGTGAGGAATAAGATTCTTTCCCTAGAGCCATGAGTAGTAAAGGAACCATAAAATTAATGCTTACACTCAAGAAAATCATTAATAAACATGATTGACTCATTTAGAAATTCGATGTTCAAGGGTTGATTATCATGTAATCGTGACTTTTCAATATAGTCTAAAATGTCTTGCCATTTAATAGTTTTCTAGTTCACATATTCAATGTCAAATTCTCTTAACAAGATGATCCAATTAGCCATCGCGACACTTGAGTATCTCATTTTTGGCTACATATGTTCTTTCCACACACCGAAAAGTAAATTTGGAAATCATAAACAATTGGGATTTTTATTTTTTATTCGTAGTGTCTGGTGATTGGGCACGCCACGAATGCTAAAGTTAAACTTAAATCAAGGAAATGAACAACATGAAAATCCTAATCTAAATCCGAAAAAATAACTCAAGATTGTGCATAGGAAAATCTTCAATACCTATACTTAATAAAGTGTATTTCTCCTTATAGCATAGATTTCCTCATGGATGAAGTATGGAAACTTGGTTATGGATGTTCGATGGATTATATAAGATTTTAGAAATATAAGGATACGATGAGGATGTTGATAACGCAAATTAGATTTATCTAACAAAATGGAATCGTTTCTCAAATTGGAATGACTCCTACATGGAAATGTTTCCAAAAATTGAAAGTTTGTTTGTGTTTTTGTTGTACATAGCACCTTGGAGGGTATTTTTATCGGTTCTAGGTACTAGAGGTTGGTTGATTTTAAGATATGTGTACGATGTTGTGGGATTTGTGATGGTATGGAAGTTATTTAATAAATTTCCATGTTGATATTAGAGTGTGTTTAGCTAGAATGGATTAGTGGTGGTCAATTTAGGGCGTTTGCATTTTCATGAGGTAAACATAAAAATGATTGTGCAATAAAAGATTAAATCATGTTTAAAAATAATGTGAAAACATCAACATGAAAATGTTTATTAAATAAACACATAATTGCATAATATTACTCATTTGTGCCAATGCCATGCATTTTTGTCTTATGTCTTTGTCATATCCATCTCGGTTTACAAACATAATATTTATTTTTTAATCCTAATTTATAGGATTATATCCAAATACTAATTTCTTGTTTTGATGGTTTTTTATTTTCATTATATTTCTTATGTATTTTATACATTTTTGTAGGTAAATAATTGAAATGGAAGACAAGGGTAAAGGGAAGATATTATCTTTAATAAAAACCTATTTTTATATTTTGATAATATGAAACCTTTTTCATTGAAAATAAATTGAATCTAAACATGATGTTGATAGATGTTATGGTCCTCAAGTAACAATAAATGACAAAGCTTTATCTATATACTGAACAAAATTAAGGAAAAGGTTGTTGATTTTACGGATACTTAACTAATAATGGATTTGACTAAAGAATCGAGGAATCTAGCAAGACAAGAAAACATAATCAAGAGAACTAGGATTTTGGTTGGTCATTTAAATTAGAGCGGACTTCTACTTTTCCATTTAGTGAGCCTATAACTTCAAAAAATGGGAAAATAACAAAAGTAAAATGCATTATGAAAATGATGTTAAAATGCAACTTAAGAAGGAGACTATAGAGAAATTTTGTGAAAATATCTACTATAAAGAAAAAAACGATGGGAAAGTGGAAGGAAATTCAAGATGGAAGACATCCAAAGACTATAAATACATTGAAAATAAATAATTATATGAGAAAAATATGAATAATGATCATGAAAAGAAAATGAAGGGGGCACTTTACACCTTATTCAAAGAAAAATGTCAACAATATTATAGTCCAAAATAGTGCAATTGTGCATGATATTGCACATTTTAAAAATTAGTAGACCAATGCCAAAAAAATTCACAATTACAAATATTTGTTGTTGTTCCTTGCAATTCCCAACTTTCTTTCATTACATGGGTCTAGAAATAAGGTTGGACACTAGTAAAACATACAAATGAAGTTGTAGGGAAGATCTTAAAAGTTCCACATTATTTTCCTTAGAATTGGATGGGGTCACAACAATTGATACAAGTCCATGGGATTTCATAAATGTTTTATACAATAAAAAATCATGTGAGAAATGTATATTTTTAGCTTTATGTAAGATTAAGGAGACTAGTATAACTGAAAATTATTTCATTTTGTGTGATGAATACCCTTCATGAGGTAGGTGGGTTAGACATATCTAGTATTTCTAAAAATTTGGTGCGTTTTGAAATATATGGGGCATCATTCATGCAAGGAAATCATATTGGCCTTTTTGTTAGATTGTAAACTAATGTTACACTACACATGATTATTATTCATTATATGTTGTGTAGAATAAATATAACATATAAAATTCTTAGAAAGAAAAGATTGGCCAACAAGGTATAAACTCTTGTTGAGGGTCTATATGGATACTTCTTCAAGGTAAAAAGGATCATGGAATTCAAGATTTTTTCATATCATTTAACAAGTGGAAATATGCCTTGTAAAACAATAAAACATGATGGATTTGATTATATGATCATGTAAAATGTTAGGAAATTACTTTGTTAGTGTTTCATTAGTTTATATGTGTCAATAATAATTACATATGTAATTGTTATCAAGTAAATATAAGTTACTAATAGGTTAGTAAATTGTTATTAGTTGTTATAAACAACAATAACAATTATATAGGGGATGTGAGTTACAACAAACTCACTTAGGAGGTTTGAATTGTTATAGCCACCTCCTATATTTTAGGATGGTTATTTTCTTATTTATATGGGAGTGTATGTAATGAAGTTTGTAGGAATATTATTGAAAATATAATTCATATTGTGTACTTATTAGCTTATCTCTCTCTGTAAATTTGTTGCATTCTTTTCATTTGGTATTAGAGTAGGATTTTCAAGAGATAATGAAGTTCTAATATGAATTGAGGGGCACCCACACCCTATTGTTTATTTCCCCAAAATGATAGGATATTTTCAGAGAATATACGGGTTTTAGAATAGAGAGGCATTTTTAATATCAATTGTATCTCCATTGTTGTTTTGTTTTATGTATTGATAATGTAGAGAAAGAGAGAGGGTGAAGGAGCCAATGCTTTGATGCAGTCGATAAAGAATTTTCACTTGCATTTGTATATGAAGTTACGACTGATTCATTGAGATTGGAAATAATTCCTCCTGCACCACATGTATTTGTGCATTCATTCATTCCTTAGATTAAAATATGTGTGTTCTAGTCATCATGTGTAGTTGTCATGGATGCTTCCTCAATTTTTTCACAATATATAGTTAACTAGCTTTAAACACGTGTAAAAAATGTGGATCTAGAAAAATCTTTTTATTTTTACGGTGATCGCCATTGTTTTTTGATTTGCAACGCAATCACCAGCTTATTTTTTTGAATCGTTAGTGATTCCATACAAATCACCAGCAATTCTCTACATGAATAGAAAGATCTTGAAACCAGATTTCGATGCATTTTACGGTTTGTAAAAGCGGAGCTAATGTTCTAAAGTTATCGTCAAAACATCAAAGTTTGATTTTTGTCAAATTGAGAACCTCTTCATCATATAGATCAACAATATTTGCATCATGAGCCTCAAAGATAAATTAGGATGATTTAGCAACATGACACCAGAGGATGGAGGCAAATGGAGGTTGGAGGTCAATCAATGACCTCTCATCATCGCTAGCATATGGATTTGCACACGTGCAAATGACATGCAACAATGTGGGAATGAAGTCCCTCAATGAAGGTGAGGCTAACTTTATTGAAAACCAAAATTGTATTTACATCTGTACATTCAAAATTGTATGTGGGGGGTGTTTTGGAACATCAATGGAAAGAAAAAGTGAATGAGGGAGATGGAATGGAATGAAGGAAAGGAGTGGAATGGAATGAATTGAAAGAACATGCAAGAGTTAGGTAAAAACAGAGCCTAATATCGCATGAAGAGGAAAGATGAATAACTAACACAAATAAAATGGAGTTTGAGTTAGCTAAACAAGAATGTGTAAAAGGGAACACACGTGAGCAAGTAGATAATCAGAGCTTGATCACTGTGAACTAGAACAACAGATTAATAACGTTGACAATAAGATCAAAGACAATATTTGCATGCAAGATTCAAACATTAACATCTAATGAACATAAGAACATCAAATGCTATAAGAGACAATGAATGGGACACAAAGTTCATATTTCATTAACTCCAAAATGTCTTCTCAAAAGAACACAAAGTTTCTTTCTTTGAAGTAAAGCTTGCATACAAAAGTATTTTCTTCTCCTCTCTCAAATTCACCTTTACAAATGAGCCCCTCACTTCCTTTAATAACCCAAAATTTAGTTACAAAGTAGTTAGGGTTTTACATTATCATTAAATAAGGCACTTAAGTGACCTTTGACTTTTTCTAACCAACTTTATTAAAAACAACTAAAAATAGAAATCACTTAAGTTATCCACAACTTCCCAAAAGCAAAATAACAACATCCTTTTCTTAAAAACCACTTTTAAAATATACAATAATAACCAGTGCCTTATCCATTGAAATGGGGTCCGCCTATCTCAAATGTATGAGAAATGGACTCTCCCACTTCGTTAGGTACCAAGAAAACTATCTCCCTGAACCGATGGTGAAATTAGGATTTGTCATTTTAGCTAGTTGAAAGGATCTAAACCTTCCCAAAGTTTCAAACATCTTTTCTTCTTCTAGAGGTTCATTTGGTCAAAGAATAGCCTCACAAAATACCTATAATTCAAGAATCCTACTTGGCATATCATTTAAATTAACAATATTTGATTGAGCGTTCTCAAATAAGTTCTTTAATTTGATGGACCGCTCCATCAAATTGATTAGAAATTATTGGCGGAGTGTACATGTCCTTAAACAATTGTGAAAATTGCTCTTCCACCTGTTCAATGAACACCTTTGATTATGTTCATTTACGAGGTTGCAAGGGATCTCAGCTATGAATTCTTGAATCAAGGCAAGTGAAGTGAAGGCTTCATTGTATATGCTCTCATAATGGATCATAGAATCCTAGAGAAGTGTCTTTCTTGATTTAAGATGCAGACACCAAAGAAAATGTGTCCCTCGATGTTCAAATTCGAGAATTCCTTCAATGGCTAAAACTGAGGATTCCATACTCGTCATCTCCTACAGACTGGGTAATATCTCATCCAAATTTGATATATTAGAAACAAAATTTTCCTTAAAAGAAAGAATTGGATCAAGATACGCACTGAAATCTTCATGGAGCTTAACCGTTGTTTTGATCGTCCCTTGGCCTAAAATGAGAATCTCTGAAAGCCAAGTTTTAATGACATGGCCCAATGTGTTTATTTATTTTGACAAATTGAGAGTTTCTTCATCAGGGGCAGCCACTACATCAGGTACTGGGAAAGTGGATGATATGGATTTATCAGATGTTGAACATATTCCACCAATTGATTCTTTTCGGTCTTGAGTGAGAGTTCGAGACTTATATTTCTCAAGTCTCTTTAGACGATATCAATTGAATATCGAGCCATCGCCATGTCACTTTCTAATGTGGACCTCCCAAGTCCAAGTCTGGAAACTTCATAATCAAGCAGTGTCATGGCATCACGCTCCTTATCAACTTGTGGGATGGCAAGATCTGTAAATCTATTTTCGTCATTATCAACCATTATTCGAGAAAGCACCTTTGACTTCTTGGGAATGAAGTCATTTGAAAGTTTGAAAAGGGCATCAAAATCAATGTCAATTGCCTTGAAAACCCTCTTCCTTTTCTTAACCTTGGAATCAACCCAGGAAGGAGTATCATTCACTATTTTTGCATACAAAATCCTAGAGCTCAAGCAATATTCTCATTGTTCTCGACATCATGAGATCCTACAAGAATCCTATCCATGACCTCGATTTGAGGAGAAATAACCTCAATATCCACCTCCTAATCATTCGGGAGATTTTGGGAAATCTCTTCATGAATTGTAGGTTCCAAAGTGTTTGATATTTGGACTACCTGCACCTGAGTGGATGTTTGTGCAAGGCATGGTTGAGGATCGTTTGTCACTAGCTTCTGAGAACTATTAACAATGTGAGTAGAAGAATCTCTACTTGAAGTAGAAAATCCTGATACACATTCTCTTCCTTCACCAGGGCTAGGGCCTTTAGATTTTTCTCCTCGTGACACATTATTCGGTGAAGTGATTTTGCAACCACTCCTTTCTTGCTTGTTGTGTATGATTAGATGGTACGGAGGTTGATCAAGAAGGGGCTTTGGTTGAATGAATACCTCCTCGAGTTGGCAATTTTTGTGATCCTGAAGTATGATCTTGAATTGATTGTAACTTGGCAAGTTCTCTATTATACCAAGATATGCTTCTTTCAAGAATCGGTTGATTCTTGCTATCAAGAGAAAATTCATCTCTTTTGGTCCAATCAATTCGAGGCAATGGGGTAAAAGCAACTGCATCATATGAGGGATCAATAACATCTTCATCATCATTTACGAATGAATCGGGAGGGTTCTTGATGCGAAAGGCCTTGATTTGAATAAGTGTTAGGCAAGAAAAATCTCGTCTTCTTACTTCATGTTCTGCCGAATGCAGGAAGCCTAGAAATATTCCATGGTAGGGTTATGTTAATACTTTGCTCCAAGAATATTCTACATATATCCATTGATATCAAAATGGGCTCTTCTTCACATATGGATGAATTGTGATGAGGGTGAACTCTTTTCCATGAGTTGTGCACTGTCAAAATATTTGGACATTGGTATTCCCGATTTGATTGGGAAATGAATTCCTAATGGTGCTTGTCACTGAGAAGACAAAGTGAACTTGGAATAGTTGTTGCACAAGCTCCATTAATGCCCATCTGTCACTGACGTACTTAGGAAGCTTCCATGGAGTACCAACAAATTCACTCACGCAATGTAGGAAAAGGATGAAAATTGAATATACCAGGTTCCCCATTGGGAAATGACATTCATGGATTCTTTAGAAAATATTTCCTCTGTATTTCGATTCAGGTTTTGAATCACACATAAGGTGAATGCATCATTGACTCTTCTAAAATGGTGAGAGCTATTTTTGAAACTTAGTTGTGGATAGTAATGAAAAACACTATTTGATGGCCCCATGACTCCTCTTGTTTTGAGTCCAAAAAATAGCTTTCTTCTTGCTACTGCATAAGTCAGATACGATGTCATGTAGAAGCATCCAATCATCTTAACTTCTATCAATTGTTTGTGAAGGGTATTATTGATAATGGTGGCCCAATCCACAAACTCTTTCTTAGCAAGGATGATACAGATAAACTGATACATCCATGGGTGGAAAATCCTAGCAGAGGGTAAACCGAAAACTCAACTTAGGAGAGTAATCATGTCCCATTTCTTCCACGAACTCAATGCGGTACAGTTCTTTGGGAAGCCGGTCAATTCGAGGCCTCTTGGTCACTAACTAGTTGTTATTAACCATCTTTGCTCCACCTAAGGGGTTCTTCATCCCAAAATTCTTGTGCTTGATTGGCAAGTTATATCCGCATTCTCAGGAAAGTTAGGTATGTCGAGCAATTCCTCAATGTGCTCTGGTGTGATTAAGAGGAAAGGCTCGCGATTATCTTTAAAAATTCCTCGTCTCTCAGGATCATAATGCTTTATGCAAGTGATAACCAATTCTGGACACTACACCGAGACATGAAATGCTACTGCTTGAGGTAAACCACTATGGTAAAGCCTATCCAAGAATATGGTTTTGCCTTCAGTTTTCACCAGTTCACATAATTGTTTCACATTGATGTGACCTAGATTTGTATCAGTGATATTGTCTTATGCTAGACTAAATGGAACCGGGAGGGATAATTCCTTGGAGTTCATACTTGAGTGTCGATTTGTTCGATTTCTCCACTGGCTTCTTCACTCTTCCTGCAGATTTGTTAGATTTTTTGGCCATTATGAATTTCACAAAAAATGACTAAGACACGCAAAACAATGCAAGTGGGATCGGGTCTCGCCTCTCTAAAACCCCATTGGTGTAATAAAAATATGACTCGCTTTAATATTATTTATTATTATTATTTTTAATAATAATAATAATCAGTCCCGGTTACAAATTTTTTTTTTTTAAATGTCAATACATCACACCGAGACTAGGCTCGGATTTCGATTCTGGCGACAACGATGATATATATATTTTTAAATAATTAAAATCTCCTGATTTTAA
This sequence comes from Taxus wallichiana var. yunnanensis, assembly GCA_018340775.1. Taxonomy (NCBI): domain Eukaryota; kingdom Viridiplantae; phylum Streptophyta; class Pinopsida; order Cupressales; family Taxaceae; genus Taxus; species Taxus wallichiana. Next base: position 339,636,965 of record CM031239.1, read on the forward strand.
TATTCCATTTTTTTGATTTAATTTGTTTTTTATTATTTACGATCGTGAATTTTTTCCCTTCCATCGTGTGAAAGAATAATTTTAATTGTTTTAGACTTCTCTCCTTCCTGAAAAATGCGTTGGAAAATGCTAAACTTTGATGAATGCATGGGAGAAATTCTTGTTTTTTTCAAACTGTTGTTTCTTGGCTACGTGATGATCTCTCTCTCCTGCTGCGTTGGAAAATTTTTGTTCTCTTATCCCTTGTCTCTTGCTAAACTTGTTCCATGTGAACCAATGCATGGAAGATTGTCTTATGCTTGTGTGGACTGTCCTCCTTTGCTGTGTGGAGATTTACTTGGACTATCCTCCTTTGCTGCATGGAGATTTACTCTGACTGTCCTCCTTTGCCAATGCGTGGTCTTTTTATTTTTGGCATTGTTTTTTTATTTTTTTGTTATTACCTTAACTTTTAGTTGTATTCCCAATGTGTATGGATCTTATTGCAAAGAAACTTCTATTTGTTATGGTAAATGCATGGATTTTACAAAAAAGGAATTAGTGGGCAGGTTATGAATGCTATTTGACCAATGCGTGGCATGTGTGGGCTTTGAACTGTTTTCTCAAGCAAATGTGTGGGTTGTTTTTCAAACTGTTCCTTCTTATTACCTTGTTGTGCATGGAATCTTCTTCCCACTGCTACGTGAGCTATGCCTTCTCCCCTGCGTGGCCTTTGTTTGGTTCTTGGACAACATGACCTTAACCAATGCATGGTGGAATTTCTCTGATCAATATTCATAGTGTACGTGTGCTATTTGTTTGGACTGTCCTCTTGCACATATTTCTCCTTCACAATGGCATTCACAATAAACTAGTATTGTTTGAGGGATGTGATACAAATATTATTATGTTTCTTTAGAAGAAATAAGAAGCAATTTAGAAAGCTTCACACGACTCTTTCCAATGAGTTTGATGGAGGAATTTATGAGGATTAATCCAACTTCCCTTCTTCCCGGTAGTGGAATTAATTGCCAGGGGAAATGGGGAAAGCAACGCCAATTGCCAATGGAAATGGCAAGGCGGGCTAACAATCCCCATTTTATTTCCCCATGTGGGAAATCGGGAGATTTTTTGCCCATTTTCCAATTCATTAATTTGGCAATCGGGGAAGAAATCCCACAAGCGGGGATTTAAAACAATTTTGCCAAGAAAGGGGAAATTCGCCCGAGAAGCCAATTTGGCATCCCCGCAATGGGAAGCGGAAGCTTATTTTTCCCCCGAAAATTAAAATAAAACTTGTCGAATGAATTTTAATTAATATTTATTTAATTAAAAACCCCAAAGTTATTAAAAATTAATTTTATCAAACAAAGAGTAATTAATTAATTAATTAATATTTAACGTAGTTTAAGACCTGGCGGGAGGAGTTCTCACCAAAATGGATGAAACGAAGACCGAAACGATCACAAAAATGAGACGGTCATGATGAGAGTGATAAACCACGCAAAGTAACACTTTTGAAAAATTTCAAAATTTCCATTTTTTTATTAATTAATTTTGCAAAGTCAAAATTAGCTGATAACAATGGCTCTCTAATTGGGGACAAGGACTTCATGGACGCAGCAATGGACCCATACAAAATATTCATGAACATGATCTCAAAATGATGGGGCACAAAAATGGGGTGATACAAAAGAGGAGACCGAAAGACGGGAAAAGAAACAAACCAAAATCCTAATTACTTATGTACATACGGGGAACAACCCATTTTCAATTTTGATAGTGCTTGAGATATTTCCCACTATAGTAGGGAAAGGAAAATGAGTTCCATCAGATACACCAAGTAATAGGTGTTATCTCCACAGAAATGTCTGATTTTGAAAGGGCCTAGCCACAACGAATCAAACTTCCCATGCTTTCCTTTCGGTTCACGTCTCTTGTCCCAGAGAAGAACCAAGTCATTGATTTGGAATTGCCTCTCTTTAGTTTTCCTGTCAAACAACCTCTTTACCTTGGATTGATGTTCCTCGATCCTGTTTTCCACTTGACTTCTTTGTTCCTCAAGCTTGCTTAGGAACATGATCCTTTTATCTAATGCATTGGTGAAGCATTCATCATCAACTACTTGAGCTAATTTTAATGTTGGTAACTCCAATGTGATGGGAATTTGAGCATCGGTTCCATACAAAAGTTGAAATGGAGACATCCCGATTGCTCTTTTGGGAGTTATGTGGTCAGCCCACAATGCATCATATAACTTTTTGTGCCAAGTTCTTTGATTTTCTTCTACTAACTTGCGCACGATAGTAATGATGTTTTTGTTACTGGATTCTACTTGACCGTTTCCCTGAGGGTAGTAATCTGATGAATGAGATAAAGATATCCCATACCCATAACAAAAACCTATCATCTCTGTAGAAGAAAAATTTGAGGCATTTTCCATCACGATCTTGTGTGGAATTCCATAACGAACCAATATATTTTCTTTGATGAAGTCACAGATTACCACAGTAGATGTTTGTTTCACTGTATAGCTTCTACCCACTTTGTAAAGTAGTCAGTTGTGGTGAGCACGTGAGTATGACCAGCACTAGAATTAGGATTCAAAACCCCAATGAAATCTAAACCCCATTGTTGAAAGGGTTCTTCAATGACAACTGGCTTCAAAGGAAAAGCTGCCAATTTTGGTCTTCCAACAAATTGCTGACAAGCTTCACATTTTTGTCACCCATTTCTGAGCATCGAAAACATAGTGGGCCAATAATAATGTGCTCACAAAATTTTATGAGCCATTACTTGGGCTAGAGAAATGACCACCACAAGCATGATTGAAAGGCTTCCAACAACCTAGGTTGTTGCTCTTTATCAACACATCTGAGGAACATGTCATCAACTCCTTTCTTGAACAAAGTGTTGTCCCAAATGACGATACCTGACAACTCTTAGTTTGATAGCTCATTTTTCCTTAGCTGTCAGATTCTCTGGACACTCACCATATGTGAGAAAGTAGGCTATATCATAATACCATTCATCTGTGGTACTGACAAAAACTACCAGTGGTAAATTTTCCTCAACTGGTTCTTCTTCGAGTCATCTCGTGGTTCATTTTCTGACGATGAGTTGGCAGAGTCCTCTTCCTCAAACCAACTTGGTAGGCTTGATATCCAAATCATATTCCTAGATCTTAGAGACCCAATTACCTCTTTTAGATCCTGGTTCCTGTTGTGTCAACATCGATTTAATTATGCGTGTCTGGAACTAAGACTTTGGTGAGAATTCAACACATAGTACCTGAAGTGTTTCAAGGCTCTCACCACCGCGTACGCATGCTCTCAAGGGGAGTGTAATTGAGTTCATGTTTCTTGAACCCAAAACTCATGAATGCAATAGGAGATTCATTCCTTCTTGATTGTGTTGAGTCAAGATGGCAGAGATTGTGTGTGGTGAAGCATAACAATAGATTATGAAATCCTTTTTAAAATCAGGACACACCAATGTAGGGGCTTTTGCAATAAGACCTTGATTTTTTCAAATGCCTCTCTACCTTCCTTCGACCATTTGAAGGATTCTTTTCCTTTCATCATATCAATGATTTCTTTAGTCACTCGGCAAAAAAATCTGGCACGAACCTTCTCAAAAATTCACCTTCCCAAAGAATGAGTGGACTCCAAGCTTACTTGTAGGCAAGGAAAGATTCTTGATAGCTTGAACATGCTCAGATCGATCTTAGTTCCTTCCTTAGAAACAATATGACCTAGGAGTTTCCCTTCCATAACTCCAAACACATACTTTTTTTGGATTTAGAGAGATCTTATGAAGTCTACACCTTTGCAATATTTTCTCTAAATCTCTTAGGTGATCTTCTCATTTCTTTGAGAACATTGTCAAGTCATCTAGGTATATCACGATGATCTTGTCTTTATAATCTACGAATGCCATATCCATAGCCCTTTGAAAAGTAGCGCCATTGATCAAACCAAAAGGCATTCTTCTATACGCGAACGTACCCCAAGGGGTGGTGAACATGGTTTTATGTTGATCTTCTCTAGCCACTTCAATCTGATTATAACCAGAGAAACCATCTAGCATGATAGCATTTCCGATCCAATTACTACCTACAGAATATGGTCCATGACTCGGTAGTGGATAGTTATCTTTCAAGGAAGCTTGATTAAGATTGTGGAAAATCCACACAAATCCTAATTTCTCCATTTTTCTTACAAACCGGTACAATATTAGCTATCCAAGTCAAATGTCGAATAGGAAACACTATCCATGCATCTAACATCTTTTGAACTTCATGAAATATTGTCCCTGCAATCTTGGGATTATATTGTCTTTGCTTTTTCCTAAATGGAACTGCACTAGGCTTCAAGGGTATGGCATGCTCCATTTCCCTAGGTTGGAAAGACTTCAAGTCTTCATATGAGTAAGCCAAAACGTCAGAATATTTGGTAAGGAGGCTTATGAATTTCTTGCACTCCTCAGGTGAGCAACACTTACCGATGTTGACCAAGTGAGGTTTATCCTTGGTACCATGTTAACTTGCTCATAGTCAACAGAATTCACAGTCCTGCCTACTCTTTCTCTTTGATAAACCTGTCATGTTTATCAAAAAGTTCTTCAAGTGAAACCAATCCTTTGGGAATTTTATTTCCTTTGAGTTGAATGATGCCATCACCAGGATCTTCATTCTCAACTCCTTCCTGAATGGGTGAGGTAGTTGATTCACAAATGCAGAATCACTTCCTTCAAAGTACAATTGTTCAAAATTATCCCTCTTTTCCAAGAAAGCAATAATTTGTTGATCATCATTGAATACTTGCCAATTTTCTACATTGTCAGGAACACTTGGCCTAAAAACCATTTCAATGGTGTATTTGTCTTGATCAAACTCTGAATGAGGAATCATTAATGAAGCTGAGACTACTAGAGAATCTACTTTGTCATTCTTTTCACGAGGGACAAATTTTATGGAAAAAGCATCAAGACTTCTATCGTGTCCCACACTTTATTTCTGTAGTGTCTCAAATGATCATTCTTTACTTGAACTGATTTCTTACTTGTTTCACGATCAATTCCACATCTCCAAAGACTTCCAAATTTTTTATCCCTTTCTCCTCTGTAACTTGGAGGCCAAGGATTAATGCCTCGTATTCTCAAGTAGTGTTATTAGTATTTGAAAATTCAAGTTTGTAGGAAAAAGGAAATATTTTACCATTTGGAGATATGAGCACCACTCCACGCCAGAACCCATCGAGCAACAACTTCCATCAAACTCAAGAGTCCATATCTCATTGGAATCTTGGCAAGTGATCTCAGGGTATGAATTTCTGTAGTAGTCATCATATAATTACCCATACTTGAGCCTTGAAAAGGATCTGTGCACGAGGATCTTTGGTTTTAGTTACCGTGAACTTTTCCTGAGCTTCCGCATTAGCTTCTTCATTTCTCCATTGATAGGGATCATGGCATGAGACCAATCCATTTGAATCTCTCCACCTAGATCTCTACAAAATTTCCTACTCAACAACATACCATACGAAGTGGGAATGTCAGCAACTAAAATAGTTACCTTAACTCACTTTTGAGGGAATTGGGCTAAAACCATTTGGGCATCTTTAATCTTCCCAGATCAGAGGAACTTGTTTGGTTTCCATGGAGTAACACGATCCGAATGTTCTCATACAAGTCAACCCAAGAGCATGTGCTACTTTTTCAGCATCACATTATCCGAGGCTCCAAATCTATAATGCAATTACTTAATTTGCATCCATTGATCAAAAAGGACACAAAGAAAGGTTCAATCTTTTCATTTGAAGGTGTAGTGGCCACCACAATATTTTGAGTTTTCCCATCTTTGGGAGTTTTTAGAATTCCTTTGAGGAATGAACAATAGAGTCACCTTTGATAAACTAGACCAATTTCTCGAGTTGATCCTTATTGGACTTCAAGTACTCTGCCTGTGACATGGAAATTTTTGTTTTATTGATATGATCAATGATATCAAATTTGGGCAAAGTAACCATACTTGATGTCTCAGATACTAGTTCTTTCAAACTTGATGATGGCACACTTTTGACCTTTGCTTCGGGCTTGGTTGATACTGATGTAGAAGAAGAAACTTTCTTCGTAGCTGATTTATCTATGGATTGACTCGAAAAAGGTTCTCCTTTCTTTAAGATAGTTTTGACCTTAGGAGTCTCAACTATCTTTGATTCTTTGGAAGCTTCTTTAATTTTGGATTCTTTAGGAACTTCCTTGGAAACCTCTTTATCTCCCACCTTAGTGGTATTTTTCTCCTTTTTCTGAGAGCATGTGAAGACAACGAAAGATTGACTATTCATATCTTCTATAATTTCTTCGTATTCATCTTCTTCTTCTGAATGGTACTCAAGAAATGATTATTACTTTCTCCCTCAGGATCTTCAACTTCAGGTTCAGATGTTCTAGAATCCGCTCTTCCTCATCAACCTCGATGACTTCAACTTCATCATCACTTTCTTCAATGACATCACATTTTGAGTTAGTTGTGGAGCTGCTTCAATAGCAAGCCTCATCGAGGACCTACAATCCTGGATTTGTTGGGAACGTAGCCTTTCCTTGGAATGTCTTTGTAAGGAGAGGGTTTACTACTTTGAGCAACTTGCTTTTTCAAAGCTAGCACATCATTAGCTAACTTAGTAAGTATAGCTTCAAAGCATTGGGGTTTCTTGACTCTTTCCCTTGAGGGAAGTTTTCTTGAATTTTCCTACCATGATTAAGTCATCCTCAATTTCTATGGCCAAGGATTGAGCAAGTTCCAAAGTAGCCACTCTAGCCCTTCTCAAATGATAGCACACTTCTGGTTGTTGTGCGTTAATAAAGAAACATTTTTTCCATCAAGGTTCGGGTGAATCCCGACAGAACTTTATTCACCATTTTGTTGAATTTAGCCACAAAATTCCTCATGGGTTTTGTTGGCTCTTTCTTCACCTGAGATAGTTGGGAAAGAAGAGCATGTTCATCTTCTTCCATCTTTGAATCGATCTTCAAACTTAGTTTTCATATCATTCCAATTTGTAATGCATCCATTTGGAAGATGATGAAACCAATCTGCAAACAACATCATGCAATGTTTCAATGAAGAGGTGAATAACAACATCTTCATATTCCACTGAAAAACTACACATGCAGCAAAGAAAGGTAGAAATGTGGTCATCTGGTGATGTCTTCCCATCTCCATCAAACTTGGGAAGAATCTTCCTCGATCCTCATGGGAGGTCATGTTGAGCTGGTAAGGCCAATGGGCCTATGGCATTTCCCCATGGTACATTGAACTCGCCATTTTGGGAAAGGTGGTATGTGAAGGTAAAACAACGTGAGCAAGGACAAGTGCTTGACTCGGTAGTGATTCCTTCCTTGCTTTCTTTTTTCAGACTTGATGCAAGGCTTACAGATCTACGAGGTGTGTTCTTCTTTGAGGAGATAACTTGAAACCAAACTTTCTGAAAGTCAAAAATGGGATCGATCGACCTTTAGCTTTTTCTCCTCACGTAAACCTCTTTTTCTTCCAGCTTTGAAATCTTTATTGTGAAGGGATCACTGCATGTTCTGATCAGCTCTAGCCTTTTCTCTTCGCTCTCTTTCTTGAGCTATTTGCACCTGAATAACTCTAGCAACTCTCACGGCTTTCTCTTCTTCGTTATCTAGTACTGATGCAACGAGATGAAAATGATAGTTATTCATGCTTTTCCCAAATAGCTTGCCTCAAATCTGATGATATGTCTTCTTGTATCTAGCAAAAAGAAGATTTGGTTACAAGATAGCTAGGTGGGTTACCTATAATAGTCATACAAATTATTACCTTGGTGGAAGAGGACCGCACGTGAACAACGATCAACACGTGTCCAGAGGTCTTCTGGCCACAAGTGTGGGTGCTCTTCTTCTAAGGTCTTCAATGTAGATTTCTCTATCAATGGCTCTATCAACAACCAAAAATTGCTGCAAAACTTTCACGGTTTTTTTCCCAAGCTACTACTGTTCGAAGGTTGGCAAAATGTCTCCTTGAAAATATTCATCGGGCACAAGGTTCGGTTGAAGAACTGGAGCTTGTGCAGAGGGGATAGTCATAAAGATTTAACCAAGCACTGGTTAACGATTCTTGAATCCCCAAGAGTCACCAAAAAATATTAGCATATGGATTTTCACACATGCAAATGACATGCAACAATGTGGGAATGAAGTCCCTCCTCAATGAAGGTGAGGCTACCTTTATTGAAAACCAAAACTATATTTACATCTGTACATTCAAAATTGTATGTGGGGGTGTTTTGGAACATCAATGGAAAGAAAAGTGAATGAGGGAGATGGAATGGAATGAAGGAAAGGAGTGGAATGGAATGAATTGAAAGAACATGCAAGAGTTAGGTAAAAACAGAGCCTAATATTACATGAAGAGGAAAGATGAATAACTAACACAAATAAAATGGAGTTTGAGTTAGCTAAACAAGAATGTGTAAAAGGGAACACACGTGAGCAAGTAGATAATCAGAGCTTGATCACTGTGAACTAGAACAACAAATTAATAACGTTGACAATAAGATCAAAGACAATATTTACATGCAAGATTCAAACACTAACATCTAATGAACATAAGAACATCAAATGCTATAAGAGACAATGAATGGGACACAAAGTTCATATTTCATTAACTCCAAAATGTCTTCTCAAAAGAACACAAAGTTTCTTTCTTTGAAGTAAAGCTTGCATACAAAAGTATTTTCTTCTCCTCTCTCAAAGTCACCTTTACAAATGAGCCCCTCACTTCCTTTTATAACCCAAAAGTTGGTTACAAAGTAGTTAGGGTTTTACATGATCATTAAATAAGGCACTTAAGTGACCTTTGACTTTTTCTAACCAACTTTATTAAAAACAACTAAAAATAGAAATCACTTAAGTTATCCACAACTTCCCAAAAGCAAATAACAACATCCTTTTCTTAAAAATCCACTTTTTAAAATATACAATAATAACCAATGCCTTATCCATTGAAATGGGGTCCGCCTATCTCAAACGTATGAGAAATGGACTCTCCCACTTCATTAGATACCAAGAAAACTATCTCCCTGAACCGCCGGTGAAATTAGGATCTGCCGCTTTTTCTAGTTGAAAGGATCTAAACCTTCCCAAAGTTTCAAACATCTTTTCTTCTTCTGGAGGTTCATTTGGTCAAAGAATAGCCTCACAAAATACCTGCAATTCAAGAATCCTACTTGGCATATCATTTAAATTAATAATCTTTGATTGAGCATTCTCAAATAAGTTCTTTAATTTGATGCACCGCTCCATTGAAACTGATGAGAAATTATTGGGGAGTGTACATGTCCTTAAACAATTGTGAAAATTTCTCTTCCACTTGTTTCGATGAACACCTTTGATTATGTTCATTTACGAGGTTAGCAAGGGATCTCAACTATGAATTCTTGAATCAAGGCGAGTGAAGTGAAGGCTTCATTGCATATGCTCTCATAATGGATCATAGAATCCTCGAGAAGCATCTTCCTTGATTTGAGATGCAGACACCAAAGAAAACGTGTCCCTCGATGTTCAAATTCAAGAATTCCTTCAATGGCTAAAACTGAGGATTCCATACTCATCATCTCCTGCAGACTGGGCAATATCTCATCCAAATTTGATATATTAGAAACAAAAGTTTCCTTGAAAGAAAGAATTGGATCAAGATACGCACTGACATCTTCATGGAGCTTAACCACTGTTTTGATCATCCCTTGGCCTAAAACGAGAATCTCTGAAAGCCAAGTTTTAGTGACATGGCCCAATGTGTTTATTTCTTTTGACAAATTGAGAGTTTCTTCATCATGGGCAGCCACCGCATCGTGTAATCGGGAAAGTGGATGATATGGGATTTATCGATGTTGAACATATTCCACCAATTGATTCTTTTCGCCTTGAGTGAGAGTTCGAGACTTATATTTCTCAAGTCTCTTTAGCACGATATCAATTGAATCTCGAGCCATTGCCATGTCACTTTCTAATGTGGACCTCCCAAGTCCAAGTCTGAAACTTCATAATCAGCAGGTGTCATGGCATCACGCTCCTTATCAACTTGTGGGATGGCAAGATCTGCAAATCTGTTTTCGTCATTATCCACCATTATTCGAGAAAGCACCTTAGGCTTCTTGGGAATGACATCATTCAAAAGTTTGAAAAGGGCATCAAAATCAATGTCAATTGCCTTGACAACCCTCTTCCTTTTCTTAACCTCAAATCAACCTAGAAGGAGTATCATTCACTATTTCCGCATACAAAATCCTAGAGCTCAAAGCAATATTCTCATTGTTCTCGACATCATGAGATCCTACAAGAATCCTATCCACGACCTCGATTTGAGGAGAAATAACCTCAATATCCACCTCCTGATCATTCGGGAGATTTTGGGAAATCTCTTCATGAACTAGTAGGTTCCGAAGTGTTTGATATTTGGACTACCTACACCTGAGTGGACGCTTGTGCAAGGCATGGCTGAGGATCATTTTTCACTGAGCTTCTGAGAACTATTAACAATGTGAGTAGAAGAATCTCTACTTGAAGTAGAAAATCCTGATACACGCTCTCTTCCTTCACCGGGGCTAGGGCCTTTAGATTTTTCTCCTCGTGGCACATTATTCGGTGAAGTGGATTTTGGCAACCACTCCTTTCTTGCTTGTTGTGTATGATTGGATGGTACAAAGGTTGATCGAGAAGGGGCTTTGGTTGAATGAAGACCTCCTCGTTGGAATTTTTGTGATCCTGAAGTATGATCTTGAATTGATTGTAACTTGGCAAGTTCTCTGTTGTACCAAGATATGCTTCTTTCAAGAATCGGTTGATTCTTGCTATCAAGAGAAAATTCATCTCTTTTGGTCCAATCAATTCGAGGCAATGGGGTAAAAGCAACTACATCATATGAGGGATCAATAACATCTTCATCATCATTTACAAATGAATCGGGAGGGTTCTTGATGCGAAAGGCCTTGATCTGAGCAAGTGTTAGGTGAGAAAACTCTCATCTTCTTACTTCATGTTCATCCGAACAGCAGCCCAAAAATCTTCCATGGTAGGGTTATGTTGATACTTTTCTCCAAGAATCTTCTAGCATATATCCATTGATATCAAACTAGGCTCTCTTCACATATGGATGAATTGTGATGAGGGCGAACTCTTTTTCCATGAGTTGTGCACTGAAAAGATTTGGACATTGGTATTCCCCGATTTGGATTGGGAAATGAATTCTTGAACGGTGCTTGTCACTGAGAAGACAATGAACTTGGAATAGTTGTCGCGCAAGCTCCATTAATGCCCATCTGTCACTGACGTACTTAGGAAGCTTCCATGGAGTACCAACAAAGCCACTCACGCGAATGTAGGAAAAGGATGAAAATTGAATAAACCATGTTCCCCATTGGGAAATGACATTCATGGCTTCTTTAGAAAATCTTTCCTCTGTATTCCGATTCAGTTCCAATCACGGAAAGGTGAATGCATCATTGACTCTTCTAAAATGGTGAGAGCTATTTTTGAAACTTAGTTATGGGTAATAATGAAAACACTATTTGATGGCCCCATGACTCCTCTTGTTTCGAGTCCAGAAAATAGCTTTCTTCTTACTACTACATAAGTCAGATATGATGTCATGTAGAAGCATCCAATCATCTTAACTTCTATCAATTGTTTGTGAAGGGTATTACTGATGATGGTGGCCCAATCCACAAACTCTTTCTTGGCAAGGATGATACAGATAAACTGATACATCCATGGGTGGAAAATCCTAGCAGAGGGTAAACCAAAACTCGACTTAGGAGAGTAATCATGTCCCCGATTTCTTCCACAAACTCAACGCGGTACAGTTCTTTGGGAAGCCGGTCAATTCGAGGCCTCTTGGTCACTAACCAATTGTTATTAACCATCTTGCTCCACCTAAGGGGTTCTTCATCCCAAAATTCTTGTGCTTGACTGGTGAGTGATATCCGCATTCTCAGGAAAGTCAGGTATGCCGAGCAATTCCTCAATGTGCTCTGTGTGATTAAGAGGAAAGGCTCACGATTATCTTTAAAAATTCCTCATCTCTCAGATCATAATGCTCCACACAAGTGATAACCAACTCTGACACTGCACCGAGACAGGAAATGCTGCTTCTTTGGGTAGACCACTATGGTAAAGCCTATCCGAGAATATGGTTTTGCCTTCAGCCACCTGCATTCACAAATTGTTGCACATTGATGTGACCCAGATTTGTATCAGTGATATTGTCATATGCTGACTTAATGGAACTGGGAGGGATGATTCCTTGGAATTCATACTTGAGCGCGATTTGTTTCGATTTCTCCACTGGCTTCCTCGATCTTCCTGTAGATTTGTTAGATTTTTCAGCCATTATGAATTTCACAAAAAAATGACTCAGCACGCAAAACAACGCAAGCGGGGTCGGGTCTCAATCTCCAAACCCCATCAATGCAAGAAAAATATGACTTGCTTTAATATTATTATTATTATTATTATTTTTTAAAATAATAATAATAATAATAATCCTAATTACCCAATTAATTTTTTTTTTTTTAAATGTCAATACATCACACCGAGACTAGGCTCGAATTTTGATTTCAAATAACATATATATATTTTTTAAAATAAAATTTAAAATCTCCCGATTTTAATATTCCACATGATTTAATTTATTTAATTTAATTTTTTTTATTTACTATTTTTCTATCGCATTTGTGAATTTAATAATTTTAATTGAATTGCTTGGGCTTTCTTCCTGATGAAATGTCGATTTTTTGAAAATGCTTTCCTTTTGCGTGGAAAATTTTCCTCTTTTTTTGAAATTTTTTTTTTTGCTTTGAATTTTCTTTCTCTTTGATGCATGAAAATTTTTTTTTTGCTTTCTTTTAAACTTTTTTTGTAAAATGTTGAAAATTTTGCTTTGGCTTGACTTGTGATCTTTTGCATGTTGGCTTTTTTTTCTCTTTTGTTTTACTTTTCTTTTTGGAATTTAAATTTTTTCTTTTTTTTGTGCATGGTCTTGGAATTTTTTTGTTTTTATCTTTTTAAAATGCTTGGATGATTTTTTTTCTTTGTGGAATGTGTAAAATTTCCTTTGATGGTTTGCATGGATTTTTGTTGGAATTTTTGTTTTTATGAATGTTTTTTCCAATGTGTGGCTAATGTGTGGGCTTTTTTTTTTTTGCAAATGTGTGGTTTTTTTTAAAATTTCTTTTTTTTAAAACTTTGAAAATTTGCTTGGAATTTTTCCCATGACATGTGTATGCCTTCTTTTCTTTTTTTGTTTGGTTCTTGTGATGACTTAAAAATGCATGGTGGAATTTTTTGCTCTTGTTTGTAAATTTTTTTGTTTGGATTTTGCTTTTGAAAATTCTGCTGCCTGCTGGATTGCTTTTTTTTCCTTTGCTCTTGTGATCAAATGTTTTGTGTGCTTTTTTTTTTTATGATTTTTTGCTTTTTTGCATGTTTGGAATTTTTTTTCTCAATGCTTCTTCTTATTCGTACTTGGACTTTTTCCTCCTTTTCCTTCTCTCTTTTTCAAACTTGATTATCTTTAATTTTTGTTGGTCTTTTTTGTTCTTGGGATTTCACTTTTTTTGATTCTAATCTTCCCCTTTGCTGGAAAAATTCCTTTGCGACTGGGATTCTTTTGATCTGCTGGTTTTTGGAAAGATTTGTTATTATTTTTCATTGATGCATCAAAACTTGAAACTTGGTCTTCTCTATTTCTCCTTCACAATGGCATTCACAAAAACTAGTATTGTTTGAGGGATGTGATAAAATATTATTATGTTTCTTAGAAGAAATAAGAAGCAATTTGAAAGCTTCACATGACTCTTTCCAATGAGTTTGATGGAGGAATTTATGAGGATTAATCCAACTTCCTCTTCCCGGTAGTGGAATTAATCGCTCAGGGGAAATGGGGAAAGCAACGCCAATTTCCACAATGGAAATGGCAAGGCAAAGGGCTCAAAATCCCCATTTTATTTCCCCATGTGGGAAATCGAGATTTTTTTTCCCATTTTCCAATTCATTAATTGGCAATCGGGGAAGAAATCCCACAAGTGGGGATTTAAAACAAATTTTCCAAGAAAGGGGAAATCCGGCCCGGAAGCCAATTTGGCATCCCCAAAATGGGAAGCTAAGCTTATTTTTCCCCCTCAAAATTAAAATAAAACTTTCAAATGAATTTTAATTAATATTTATTTAATTAAAACTCCAAAGTTATTAAAAATTAATTTTATCAAACAAAGAGTAATTAATTAATTAAATATTAATTAATTAATATTTAACGCAAAATTAAGACCTGCAGGGAGGAGTTCTTAGCACCAAATGGACGAAACGAAGACCTAAACGATCACAAAAATGAGACGGTCATGATGAGAGTGATAAGTGCTTCATTGGTTTATATGTGTCAATAATAATTACATGTGTAATTATTATCAAGTAAATATAGGTTATTAGTAGGTTTGTAAATTGTTATTAGTTGTTATAAACAATAGTAACAATTATATGGGGCATGCGATTTACAACAAACTCACGTAGGAGGTTTGAATTGTCTTAGCCACCTTCTATATTTTAGGATGGTTATTTTCTTATTTATATGTGAGTGTATGTAATGAAGTTTGTAGGGAGATCATTGAAAATATAATTCGTATTGTGTTCTTATTATCCGATCTCTCTCAGTAAATCATGCATTCTTTTCATTAAATGTGTGTATGAAGACCATGTTTCTCTATTTGGCTTCATGGTTTTCACTATAGATAAAGCCCAATTAGTTTTCCATCAATTAGTTGATGCCAAAACATTGTTAACTTTAGGTGGCATCCTTCCAAAGTGCTATATCAAATGCATGCATTGATAAAGACCGTGAAAAATTAGACTTTCTATGTGGTAGAGTATACAAAGGAAAGGAAAATAACACATATTCTTATAAAAATATGTTTATATCTCAAACAAAATATTTTTACAACATTAAATTCACAAAGTGGAAAGAACTCATTGATCTTTAAAACCAAAAATATATTTGAGGCTTGATAAAAGAAATCGTGTCTATCTTTCAAGTCATAAAAATATAATTACTAGCCATATTCTTCATAAACATAGTTACATTATAAAGCATAAGAAAGTTATTGAAGAAGGTTTTTATGATATTACTAAATGAGTAAAGGAAAATCTTACTAATATTGTAAGGACATTGACTTAGAAATAAGAGAAATATTTCTAAAGAATCACCTTTGGAAGGAATATCTATTGTTTTTCCTCAATTTTGGAATCTAGATATTGAACAAGAGCTAAATGTTTTTAGATTTTTGAAAGAAGGTAATATTTCTAGTAATCATTATGATCACAAAACCAACATTTAAGATCATCATATTGATGGAATTTTCAATAGGAAAAATTTATGTAAATAAGCAAAGTGTTTGTTTAACATTATGTGTGAACAATATAGCAAATTAGATGATAAAGATTTGAATGGTTGTATTACAAAAATCATGTGATAAAATAAAGAGGAGTGAAACCTTGAGCACCATATATATGTCTAAATATTATAAATTTTGGTAGTCATGTCAAACAATGATTTTAGGTTCTATAGAGGATGAAAGAATTTTCAGTATGGTGGCAAAAGAGTTCCCAAGCCTAACTTGTTCTAACTGTGACACCTTAGCCTATTGATTGTGAAATATATGCATGAGGTATCCTGTAACAAATGAGGTATGAAAAGGTCCATGTGAACACAAAAATGTGGTGGAATAATCTAATAGTAATGATAATAGACATTAGAATTCGTTGACTAACATGAGGCACCCCATACCAAGGGTAGATCCAGCATAGTAGATGTAGGAACTTCCATATTAGATACAGTGGAATAGATATATTTATTTTATCAAGTTCATCTCTAACTATGTAGAATAAGGAGTTAAATTAATTAGGATTATTATTAATAAAATTTGAAAATTTGTAGTCATCTTCTCTATCAAAAGATATGAGGGTCATGATAGTTCTCGAAATTATCTTGATTAACTTATTCATGAAAGGGCTTAGTGGTAATTTCCAATGACCAATTCTTCAAGAGGGGCTTTAAAGTAGGAATGTCATATTTTTTATTTTTCTAAAACTTAATTCATCAACCATTTGCTTGGAAATCATTGTCGGTTATTGTTGTTGTCCATTTCTACACCTTTGCAAAAATTGAACTTGAGAACCCGTGGTCTGTGGAATGAAGGTCGCAAAGAAGTTTAAGTATGTCGTAGAAAGCTGAATTTAAGAGCCACAACTAAGGGAAAAATCCACCAAAGTCGAAATTCATGGAACAAAGCAAAATCAAAAGTTGCGAATGAGGAAAACAAATCCGCTAATATTAACATAAAGTCATGCCACATTGAGTGTCGTGGGATGAAGCGAAAAGGAAAAATGAAGCCGCGGAGGTCAAAAGTTGTGCAACACTAACACAACAAACCACGTATCAAAGGAAAACAATAGTTTTCTCGCAGAAGATGAAATGCATATAACCTTCAATTTGATGATCAAATCCTTGCAAATCTGATACTATTTGAAGGAATCTCGACCTCCTCTATGTGATAAAAATCATATTTCATGAATTTAATGGAGGTAGGTGGGTGAAGGAAAGAAAGGTGTCTACAACATGTAAAAGGTCTATTCTAGATGGCTCAACCACCGAGTTAAATACAATATGTGCATCATTCCTTCTTCAACAAGGAAAAAGGCATGGGGAAGCGAATTTGTAGAACAATCAGATCTTCTATGAAAATTAAATAAAGGTGGTTGGCTAGGAAAAGGGGAATTTGAATTTCCCTCTCTTTTCTCTCCTCTCCTTCTAATTTTCTATATATTGTAAAGTGATGCATAGTTTTAATGTTGGATACTTTGGGAATGCAAGAGCATCATTTTATGATGCACAAGTATTCTAAGGGTCACATGCCTTGGGATATGTTTCTGTAAATGTTTGGCATCTTCCTCCTGTATCATGATGATCTATGCATTTTCTTAAGAAATAAAATCTTGGGTTTTGTGACTCATTTTTGCCTTAGCTATTGTTTTTTTGCACTATCTTGTCTCTCATTCATTTACAGGTGTAATGTATTCATTATTCCGAGCTTGTGTTCATTGTACATCGTGGAAGTGGTACCCGAGATGCAATATTGATCTGTGGCTTTTGTCTTGGCCCTCTTCATCATCATTTTCTTCCATTTTCTCTCTTGCTAAAGTATTCAGCCCCTTATTTTTGTTGTTATCTCCTTTCTCTAGTTTAGGTCTATGTTTTATGCATCTACTTCTCACCCTAGTCCCTTGAAAAAATAGAGTAGAGTTAGATAGTTGCATTTTAATTCCTAGGAGTAGTTTAACATTAGGAGTAAGTAGAGGAAGTTGACCTTCTTCGGAGGCTTGTCTCAGTTCAAGTCCCACAACTTGGAGACAGTCCCATGTCATCTCAAATCCTTGGATTGTCTATGATTCAAAGCGTGGGTGCAAATTTGAGCTCCAACATCAACTATGTGGCATCCTTTTGTAGAGATAAGATCGTCAAATTTTCAAATACATCATATTCACAATTATTTTTGATATTATCTTGACTAACCTCTTTTCGAAGAGGCTCAATAGTGATGGAAATGATAGATTCGTCATTAGAGTGCCTATGTCTAAATTCTCCATGAAATTTCAGCATCAAAAGTGGACAATACTATTTATACCCTATATAAATAAATAAGGGTTTGGTATTAGGTTTTTGCTTATTTGTTAAAAGGCATAAAAGGTTGCACATGTCATATATTTTGAATTAATTAATATGCATAAATATAATATAGATTTTAAGGTAATGCGAGATATAGAAACAATAGAAAATATTGTTTAGAACACAAGGAGGGAAGATTTCTTAGCTAAACATAAAGGTACATATATGATATAGGTGTGTACACTAGATGTGTAAATTGGTGAAGCTTTGGAAGTATTTTGTCTACAAAATCATGACTCCAAACTAAACTAGTATCCATACAAACTATGTTGGGTCATAATATGACTTGTCCTAGGTTTTATGGTCTCAAAGTGTGATATTTTAGGGTTATAAAACTTATTTATGGTCACCGATGGCTTGGAAATTTACTTCTCTTTATGATGATAGGGTTGACCAATGCGTGAAAACTCCTATTGTAACCTGTAATAGATAAAACCCTAGATACCCACACTAGCACTTCATGAACACACTTAGATATAACAAAAGGAGAAATTGATGTGTGGTGGAGTTGGATAGTGGTCAACCCCTACTAAATGAATCTATGCAATTGACTACATCCCCTTAAAAATGGAATCAAACTCTAGGTAGTTCTCCCAGTGTGTGTGTAATTATATTTTAAAATATAATCTAACCCCATATCGTGCCCTTATGTCTCTTGATAGAAATATTATACATAGAATAAAATGTACGTAGAACAATAATGATATAGTGTATTGTGATTCGAGATCTTTGATTGATTCCCTTTAATCGTTAAAAACTTTGGCAACACTTTGTATTGAATTTCTCTTGCTATGGTTTGGCTCTAAGATCTTTGAAGGCTTATAGATGGGGAATACAGGGCTCTCTAAAACCTAGTTTGAGTGCTTCAAACCTAAGAAGTGGATATTCTTAAAAACGTGATACTAGTTTTGGAAACTTTAGAAGATCCTTGTGTACTTTTGGAATGAATATCACAATAATTTCTCTTCGAGAATGTCAAGTGAGTTCTTAAGTGTATTAAACTTGCTTAAATAGTTTTCACATGTTAATTTTTACATTAAAGAAGAGCCATAGGATAATAAGCAACCAAAATAAAGATATGAAATTAGGAAAATATCCATTGGATAATGGGAGACATGATCATATGGGTTGTCCCAAATAATAGTATGACCTAGTCCTAACCCATACAATTTTAGACAGGATAACTCATGATGATTGAGAAATATTCAAGGAAAGATGTCTGTGATAATGTATTTTTGGATAGATACAAATGAGCATATTGATGACTAAGCAAAGACATGTACTAAAGGGATTCACAGAATGTGTGTGTGTGTGTGTGTGTGTGTGTGTGTGTGTGTGTGTGTGTGTGTGTGTGTGATTTCAGATTAAAATGTGTATGAAATTCATATTGTAGAGACACATCCAAACTTGGCATTACCAAAGGATAAGCTACAAAATTTATGTGTCCGCATTCCCCCATTAAGTATGAAATAAAAATTACATGTTTAAAGGAATATATACCTAAGTGTGCACATAAATTTTATCTTAGTTCAAATTTTTTTATTTTAATTTGGTTTTGGCACACTCCATAATGAAACATACAACATGTGGTGTAGCTAATGTCCATAAACGAAATTTAATTATAGCCCAAATGTGCAAGTAGTATATTTTTAAATTAGAAAATTAAATTTGTAACATAGTAAAGTAAAGAGACAAAGCATGAAAGGAATGCACTTATTTTATTTTCCAAGGAGAAGCTCTCATTCTTGTTTTTATTGGATATTTATATTTTATATTGAGTTGTTGAAGGATTGGAAGTGATTAGTCCATAAATTTGTTGAAGGAGAATCCATGTTTAGAGAGGAGTTGAGTGCACTTGAACTACACCAAGAGGAGAGATTCCATATGAAATTTATTTCAAATAACCCCAAATCAAGAAGTGCCTAAAAAGCATCTAGCCATTCTGATATCTTATGATAATAAGTGATATGAAGGATGCTACAAGGTTTTTATCACCTTGACATATTCAAATCTCACAAACCATACCTCAGCAGATGGATTTAGGCCCAAGTGTAAAATAACACAAATTTGAATAGGAATGAAAGTGTCTCATTACCCCACCATGTGTTGTAACCCGTGAGTTTGATATATGCAAACACTACATATAAAAATAGATAATAAGGGTCGTACCTTAATACCCTATTTTTGTAACAATGTCTAATTCATGTAGTTTCAAAGAAGGAATGAAGTACTCACACCCACTATATTTTCTAGTGTAATTTAGAAAACCTTGCTTTGAATTTGTATGAGAAACTTATAATTGTTTGTGAAAATATAATAGTTATAGATTTTTTTCTATAAATCTCCCCCAAGACCGAAATTCCCATATTGGACCAAAGTGTATGAATTTTGTTGTCGGTGGTGGATGGTTTTGTACTTGTGCCAAATTTTATCCTTTTCTATGTCTAAAAATATTTTTGAGGATCTATACCTGTGCAATTATGCATCTCGGTCTTGAATTTTATCTGTAATATACCCCACTAAATGCCTCAACTTTTTCCACATGTAATATTTACAAATAGAACATGTGTCTCAAAAGAAATGATGTGTAACCATGTCGTGTGAACACACACACACATGCACACATGCACACAAGGTGATTTTTGTTTGATCACATGGAGGGATTTCTTTGGTGGACACTCTTGAGAGCTTAT
Source organism: Taxus wallichiana var. yunnanensis (assembly GCA_018340775.1). Lineage (NCBI taxonomy): Eukaryota > Viridiplantae > Streptophyta > Pinopsida > Cupressales > Taxaceae > Taxus > Taxus wallichiana. The sequence goes on from CM031239.1 coordinate 339,657,434, forward strand.
TCTTGCAAAGATGCTCATAGTAAAACCACGACACACAAAGATAGAAAAAACAACAATCACAAAATTAATCATGTATAACAATAAAAATCATATATAAATACAAGTAATCTAACATAAAATACATAATAAATGTCATATATTAGATTCAAATTAAAGGCATATAGCCACAAACATGGGACACAAAAGTGTCACAAGAAAAGTAGATGAAATACCATAGGTTGTATGCATAGAAGAAAACATATAAGTAATCATGCATATAAATACAGAAGCAATGTCACATACATCAAAGGCATGAAGCCATAGACAAGGGACACCAATGTGTCACAAGACATAGTAAAGGTCATAGGACACATATATAGAAACATGCATAAAGGAAAATAAACAAGTGAATACAATAATAAATAGTATCATAGAGGCATATAAAGCAAGATAACTTAGCATTATACAATATCTACATGTTATCCATGTTAGTACAAAAAATATAATATACAAAATATAATTAATTGAACATAATGAGGAAGTGAAAGTAATTGTATTGAAACAAAAACACCTAAATAGTGTGGGAGATCCCCGAAAATAAGAGTCAAATAGGAAGGGTTTAATATGATGTCTATCGTATTCTATTAATTTGTGTATGCCTTACATCAAGCCCAACATACACCGTGAATTCACATAGGTAAAATTTATATGGAAAAATATGGTATCCATTAAATTATAAGAATTGGCCATGATCAAGGACTGAAAAATACCAAAAATTGTAACTTTTGGCATGTGAGATACAAATACGAAAGAGGCTTGTTGCAAAATAAAACCAAAGATGATCACAATAACCAACTTGTATTAAGAATAATGAAATAACTCAAGAAGAGGTGCATAAATAGGAAGAAAATAGGTGTAGCTACCACCTTAAAATGTGGATCACACATTCTAAGAATAAAGTATATAGCCAAATCATATCTATCCCAATGACACCTAAGCAAGCTAAAGACATGTGTAGGAAAAACCATAAAATGGAATAAAAACATATGCTAACACCCCCTAAACATAACTTAGGAGGTAGAATAATTGGGTCTAAAAAAAGGCCTAAGAAGGTACCCAATTACATAGATAATCTTCCTAGAAGAATATATAAAAGCCTCTTAGAAGTAGAGAGAAGAAGAATAAATGACTAGATAGACCCTAGAATCTCAAGCTACTCACACCCTAAGAAGAGCTTGTAGATGAATATAATTTCTCTCAACGAAGGGTTTGGTGAAGATATAAGATATCTACTTCATAGTCTAGAAAAATCTGAGATCAATGATCTATCCATGAATGACTTCCCTGATGAAGCGTATATCATTCTCAATGTGTTTGGTCCTTTGACGTTGGACCATATTCTTATTGATCTTAATGGTGATTTGTTTATCAAAGAAGATGATTGTGTGTTTCCTAAACTGGGTAAAAACTTAGTAAGAATCCCCTAAAGCTAAATAGCCTCAATAGTAACATTAAAAACTCTTATGTTCTTATCCTTGGTGGATGATATGGTATTATCGGGCTTTGATTCTAACTAGGCCAAAAATCAGACCTAATGTAAAAGAGAAACTATATCCTGGAGTAGACTTACAATGTTGAATATTGCTAGCCCAATCTAAATCTATGTACCCAACTAAGTCAATATCAATACATTCTCATAATGGAATAAAAAGCTATGAGTACCCTTAATGTAGTGGAGAATCCACTTGGTTTCTTTTAATGTGGTTCACGAGGCTCTTGCATGAACCTAGAGACCATGTCCATTACATATTAAATGTTGGGTCTAGTATTATTCAACTATATATGAGACTTCCAATAAGTTATCAATACAAGGTAGCACCAACCAATAGACAAGAACACTCAGCCTCATGCTTGAATCCACAAAGAAAGGGAGTCAGAGATACCTAACAGTCAACCATGTAAAACAATGTGAGTAAATAAAAAACACGCTTAGATTAGGAAATGGTGATCCATAAGCCAGAATATGAAATCTCAATCTTAAGTAAGTAGTGCAATAAACACAAGTTAGTAATGGAGAACCTCTCATGTAGATAAGATTTCATTGTTGTAATGGAAGATGAAGAACTCCCTCTGATCAATAGGTCATCAACATAAAAAAGAACTATAAGCAAATCATTTTTCTAAATGTAAACATTTGGATCATAATGGCATTTAACGAGCCCGATATGAGAAGGAATCCATCTTGTCATACTAAGCCTAATGGGCCTACTTGAGGCCATATATAGATTTCTGAAGTCTAGATACTTGAGAAGAATCCTACATAAAACCTCTTGGGTGACCCATATATATCTCCTCCTCAATATCACTATGAAGAAAAAAACTCTTCGCATCCATGTGATGAACCTACTAATGATGAGTTGTGTCAACGAACATAGAGATTAAGATAGAGTTCATCTTTGTAATAGGTGAAAAGGTCTCAATATTTTCAATACTTGGAACCTATGAAAAACCTTATGATACCATTCATGCTTTGAACTTATCCATGAACCCATATACTGTAAATTATGTTTATTAGTTCCACCTACATTAAACAATATTTCTTCCCTTAGGAAGGTGTACTAAATTTGAAGTGTGGTTCATAATGAAGGAACTATACTCCTCATGCATAGTTGTATCCCACTCAAGAGTTCCCATATACCTCACGTAAATATTTTGGATTAGAAGAAAATTCAATGAAGACATGGGGAACACCCTAGAACTACAAATGTGTTTTCATGGTATCTGATGGATCCTAACCCAAACACCTACACCATGTATTGGTTATATAGACTAAATATGACTATAATTTGGAGAATTAAGAGGAGATTCCTCAACCTCTGAGAAGTGACTGGAGAGGGAGGAGGTAGATCCCCATAAATATTATCCTTATTTAAAATGGAAGAAGAATCCTCATCATCAGGAATCTATTCATGCTAATTAAAATCATTAAATCAATCCTAGTGAGTCCAAGGGGATGGAAATGTGTCAAGTGATGAGTCTAAAAGACCCTCCAAAAATGGACACTTTGCTCTAAATGAACAACTCATGTGTGGTAGCGTAAAGAAGCTTGATCCCTCAACACCTTCTAGATGTTCTACAAAGATGCAAGGTGTATTCTATGGCTCCATTTCCTTACATTTATTCTTATGAATGTTGGCCATAGATGGAGATATAAAAGATATGAAGTGTATGATTGTGTTTTTTGACCATTCAAAGCTTTAAAACGAGTGAGACATTTCAAGGCTCAATAAGGAACACAAGTCTGGTTTTAACATGCATATATGATGGCCTCTACTCAATATTGAGGTGCAAGATATTTAGAGTGCATCATATATATTTCCAATTTCATCAAGGACCTATTCTTACATTATGCCACACCATTTTATTGAGGAATTTATAGAACTATATGTTATAAAACAATCCATTTTGAAGTGCAAAACTACTCAAACCGATGGCTAACATACTCATTTTCGTTGTTTGTGCATAACACCATAATTGATTTCCTTGATTATTTCTCCATAAACGTCTTTAATTCTTAAAAATACTCAAAACCTTATACTTCTATCAAAGAAATTGTACATGGGTATATATGGAATACTCATCAATAAATGTAAGAAGGTGTCTGGTCCTACTAAATGAATCCTGTGGAAATGGACCTAAAATATGATTGTTAACTAACTTATAAATCTGCAAGTTCTCTATGATTTACCCTTTAATTTTTTTCTTCGGGTTGTTTACCAAGTATGCAACGATATAAAACAATATTATAAAAGCATACATGAGGTAACCATGTAACTATATCATGTTGATTGAGTCACTTTGAGTAGTGATAGTTAAGATGATAAAATTGCTCATGCCATAGATCACTCACCCCATCTAAGTGAATGAGTAATGTAGTATAAGGGTGTTCAAGAGAAAAGTGTGAGGTGTACAGCCATGATAGGTGATCTTCTCTCCCCACTACTTTTGTAGATTCAATATGCAACTTGCTAATGACCACAGAGTCGTGGATAAACTCAACTCTCTTTCCTCAACCAATGTGAGTGATTTAATAAAAAGATAGGAGATACATCCTAGAATGTTCCACCACTCACTTAACCAGAACCTCTCTCGTTAAATTCTATAGAAGTATCATTGCCCATTAAAATAGAAGGGATAAATCCATGTGATGTGAAACACAAGAATTAATTACCCATGTGGAAGGACGAGATGCAACTCGCTACAAGTGACTTTCCCTTACCATTATATTTTTCCTTAGAGGACTCCCCGAGTTGATGGAATTTTTCTCGATGGGATCAATGAAACTTATGTTGTTCTTCTCAAAATATTTATCAATAGATCAATTTATTTATTCATACATTTATTTTCATCATGCCCAATTCTCTTACAATAGGCACATTTGACCTTCTCTTTCTTGGGTTTGGCATCTAAAGAGAATGTCTCAGTTATTGCTTTGGAAGTAGCATTCATTTTTTATCCTTCATTTTCTCATTTTCCTTCTTGTTATATTTCTTGTCATTCTTATTTAAAACCTTCTAATTTTCATGTCCAACAATTAGGGCATGTGACTTAAAGGACTCTGATATACCCATATAAATAAGCTTATGGTACACCCTAGTTAATGAAGTATAAAATTTATCTAAGGATGACATTTTACATGTAGTTCCAAGGGCACTCCTAGTGGCATGGAAGGTAGAAACAAAAACAAAGTAGTCAATACCCAACTTAGTAAGAATTGAAGGAATCAAATGTTCATAATTTTTCTTTATGTTGCATAGTTTCAATTACAACCTAAGTGACTTGAATCTGGTGAAGCAATCCTATATTATGTCAAAGTTGTTTGGAATCAAACTAATGAACTCATTCTCTAGTTCATGACCCCTAATTATACAATGTTTACCAAAGAGATGTTCTAAAGTGGTCCAAACCTCATTATTTCTGTTAACATATTCAACATGAAAGAGAAAGCTAGGAGATACTAACAAACATAGTAGACTATAGGCCTCATCACATCGGTTAAACCACTTAGAATTTTTTGCATATGATGTTAGTTCATTTTCAATATCCATAGTGGTTATGTGTAAACCCTCACTCATCAACAAGATTTGTATTTTGGTTTCCCGATCAAGATAGTTATATGATGTGAGAAGTAGAACAAGATTTTGATCCATAATGGAATAAAAAGGATTTCAAGAAATGAAAACTCAAGAGAGAACACAAAGCACAAAGTAACGCCTATAAACTATCAACAATAACGACCCAATATTATAGCAGTTTGGAATTTTATATTTTAGTGTGTATATAATAACAAAGAATATGGAAACAACACTACTGCAAAGAGATTGAAAAAAATAAGTGCTTTGAAAAAACAATACTTTAAAATTATCTTCCCATGGAAATGTATGGTTTCTACAAGTTCTTTTATTTTCTAAATTTAACACTTGTTCATTATGCACAAAAATAAAATCAACTTTGCATCTCTTGGTTAAGTCTTGTCTTGGTCATGACCATGGGATAAACTCCCATATGACCAAGGGTTAGGGTTTACAAATGGGCATGGTCTCTTTTTATGTCATAGTCACACAATCCCAAATACCCAACCACGTGACATCATACATTGAAATGGACCAAAAATATAGCCAAACACAAAAACAGGCACTACGTACAACAATGTAACTCATACACAAAAAGAATGCCAAAATATGTAGTCCCACATATAAATACAATACTACATGTAGAAACACAAACCAGTCAGTAGAGCCACCACTAATCCGGATATAGTTACCTGATTTTTGGGTATAGTGCCACATGAAAATAGATCGACCATCGCTAATCCACATAAAATTAACTAGACCCATATTTTTATCTATGAAAGTCAAGAGAAACCCATAAATATTAGTTTTTATCATGTTATGATGTCATATGAAATACCTTAAATGGAATTAAAATGCTTGAAAACCTCGAAAATGACTAGATTTTCCCTACCTCTCCACATGCTCAAGTTTACTATTATTTATAGGGTTTTTACATGTTGTGAACTCAATGGTGAAATTTGTTTCTCTTAAAACCAATGAGTGATGACTATCCTCTACACCACTTTTATAAAGACGTTTTCCCTCTCTCTTTTCTAACTCTCTAGATCATCCAACAACTAAGGACAAGAGCATACTTAGAGGACAAAGAATTTATAACAACAAGCTAAAATAATCGAGATTACAAAATAAAACACACAAAACAAAGGTGTTATATTACCAAAACTAGCTCTAATACCATGTGAGACTAGGACACAATCGAGGAATGGAAAATATAAAAAAGCTTCGACTCTTAACATGCAAAATTAAAATATATAAAGAGGCTCGTTACAAAAGAGAGGAACTAAACAAGAGTACAATAACCATCTTGTATTCAAAATAATGAAATAACTCTAAAAGGTACATAAATATGAAGAAGAGAGGTGTAACTACCACCCAAAAGGTGGAACACACATTCCGAGAATAGAGTGCATAACTAACTCATATATATCCCTATGGCACCTAAATAAGCTAAATACACATGTAGGAAAAACCATATAATGGAATAAAAAGCATACACTAACACAGACCATGTGAAAACAACATATGTAAAGTAATAAACTAGAAAATCCATTCATATGTAGGTCCTGATTTTATATTTTTGCAAATATTTGAATTTTTTTTGTGATTATTTGATATTTTAAAAATATTTCTTGAATAGTTATATATAGAGTAAGGGAAACATAAGAGCTACCATGTGATCATATCATTAGGAGGAGGGGCATACCCATTAAGAAGTAGAGGATTAAACCTAAAATAAGATATATGTGTAATGGTAGTAGGATGGATCGTGGGAAGCCAGGATATGTAGCTTGGTTAAGGGTTATATGATGTGAAATAAGAACCCTTAATAGCCTACAATAAATAAAACCACTATGCTTGATTATAGACCCGTGATGAATCTTGTAAGGGATAGACCCACTAGATATCGTATTCGTAATTGGGGACCTAGGAGGAGTCTTATAAGTGATAGACCCATTGTGGCTAACATGTGTAATTATAATCGGTGTAGGTATGGAAACTGTCACTTTCTTACTAAGTAGATTAGGAAATGTGGCCTCATATGGGATACCATTGACCATAAAAACTTGTTGATTGTAGATAAACTTGACATACAGGTGCACAATAGATGTATAACATCAGTAACCAAGGGCAAGCTAAACACATGTCACATGAGCCAAGGGAAGTGGTGAACAAAAAGGAATATCCATAGTAGAGTAGCACACCATAGGAGGTATACAAATATTCCTTAGAGAGGTTTTAGTGTCATATGTCATATGTACTATTACCAGTATGAGTAAAAACAATCAATAGTGTATTGTCCAACAAAAGCTCAAAGATAAAGTGTATCAAAGAAAATATCATGAGCCATATCAAAGTAATCAAATGTAATAATAGGTATAGGAGGTGGTATATTAGTATACTAGTAATAGTACCAATAATAGACTCCAATGGGTGATTATAGTAAGGAGGTAGGGGTTGAGCTTGATAAACATGATACACTTACAAAAGATTTAGTTATATTGTGATCAGTGTAGGCCATTGAAAATATTAAGCATGGAATTTCATTAGTAGGCTTATGTTTGTTAGGGGCAAGTCCCATTCAATAGCATTGTCATCAATAAGATCTTGATAGCATGATGGAGTTGGATACATTAGTTGGTAGAATGACCAACACATTTATGATAATCATAATAGGCATTATCTTCAAAATATTTACCATGAGGCTTGTTTGTATCAACCTCTAGAACAAGAAGAAGAGATACACGATTATAGTCTAGTAAATTTTGTAGGACCACATGGGGTGGAGTATATAATCATGTGAATTGATGCCTAGGAGGATAATATAATTAAAGCTTCGTAGGTTGAGATACAATGTCAAAAATAGCTTTCGCATCATTTTTGTTGTCATTAGATTTGCCTTAGAAATAAGGTTTACCTTTAAATTCAATATTATATGTGTTTGGAGCAGTAATAACATATTTGAGCTTCTTCATGGCAACGAGCTTAGCCTCACACTATTTAAATGTATGATGTAATTGATCAAATGACCAAAACTTTCTAAGTATAATAGATTATTGCAAAGGGAAAGGAAGGCTTTAAGTGAATAGATCTTGGAGCTCATTTTCAGTTAGGATATTGTTCATTTTGGTAAGCATAGTCTTATAATGTAGAACACAGTCACCAATGACATCATTAGAGTTTTATCGCATCTTAAGCATTTGAGATAATGATACCTTGTCCCCAATATTGATGGAAATTTTTGCAAGGAATTTATTAGCCAAAGGGGTAAAGGCCCATATTAAAGGAATAAGAAGATCATAAAACCATCACAACACAAAAAAATATTGAGGCTTTAAGGAAAAGATTAGTAAGACAAACATCGTTGTAAGCATAATTCAAGTAAGTGGTGTAGAAGACACAAAGGTGATGTGCATGATCAATTTTTCGTCATAAATAGGAAGGTTAGGAGAGAAAAAATCAATAGAAAAGGATAGGAAGCCACTTCGGGTGCAAGTGGGTTGTGAATTAACCGAGTAAATTCTATAGCACTAGAAAATTAGAGGCACCTTATTATAATTGTAAGATTTCAACTTGCAAATTTTGCACAAGGTGCTCAAGGAGGCCTATGTAGTAGAAAAAGAGTTGGAACCTCCATGATCGTTTATAGTATATATAGGGATGATAATAGATATAGGAATAGACATTGTAACTCTAAGGGTGTATTGGTTGTTCCCAAGGATGTAGGCTATATAGAGGCAACAATAGAGGAAGATGTAGGGTGAAGCACCCCCAAAAAATACCTCTCATTATCTATTTTTGATCTCGCAAAATCTTAGAGGAAACGTGGATATTTATAATGTGATTAAGATATTAGGGTTATCATGCATTTGAGAGTGAAAATAGAATGAAATCTTAACTTGACCAGAATCCACATCATTAGTTTCATATTAAAAAGTGTAGGATGTGGCTCACATTATGTTTTAAGAAGACCCAAAGGAACATCATGGTCATCATCATGAAGAATGGAATAGGTACCCTACACAAGAAACGAGGAATAATCCATAGGAACTTGATGTTTATGAGTAGAAAATGAAAGCACAATATTCTCGATATTCTTATGATCAAGCCAATTACTATGTTAAAAGGGCATAAAATAAAATCATACATAAATATAACATGAAACCTAGGGTAGATAGGGTTTTGAGTGAGGTGATAAATTCAATCAAGGGCTAGGTTCACCAAATATTTACACCCTAAATTAATAAATAGTAGCTTGGTATTAGGTTATTTTCTTATTTATTAAAATTTGTATAGGTTGTATCTTCTGAATTAATTAATCAACATTATTGTGCATTTACAAAATATAGATTTTAAGCTAATGTGTGATATAGAAGCAATTGTTTAAAACATAAGGAGGGAATAATACTTAGCTAAAAGGTACGGATATGATCTAGGTGTGTAGACTGGTAAGGATCTATAAGTGCTTCATCTTTGGAATTGTAACTCCAAACCGAATTGATATAGAATTATAAAAACAATGTTGGGGCGTAATATGGTCTAGTATTGGGTTATATAGTCTTAAACTAGGGTATCTTAGGGTTATATGACGAACCCTCCTAATTCCTATGTAAACTCCCATTTTTTCATGTCATCATTTTGTATTAAGGATGATATTATCATTTTGTAATTAATACTTTAGTATATTTTGAAATGAATTTTTATGCATAACCTTGTTATTTTCATTTTGTGCACATTTCTTCAAAATGTGTTAAATGGATACTTATGTGTATTAACAATGTGTTCGGAGAGCATATCTAAAGCCATCGTAGGACTCAACTATAGACCAAAAATGACTAGCTTATGCATTACCGAAGGACTCTCTTTAGATCGCAAGACTCACCCATGCATTAATGTGAACTCCTTGTGGAGCACAAGAATCGCCCGAGTACTAACGCAGAGGTTCTCCTAGAATGAAGAACTCACACAAAGAAGGAAAATGACTCGATTCCAAGACAATGAATTGATGTAGCTAGCACATGAGTTGACACGATGAGAGGGGTATGAAACGTGGGCTACCATCTCATCAATCATGTGGCTTATGTGGATAATTCAAGTTATACTTAACACCTAGTTGATTGAAGACGTGGAACAAAGGAACATAACAAATCATAGCTTATAACATCATGATTATAGGAATTTAATGCATGATCTTTGACATCTTATAGCATTTATTAATTATTTCAATTGAAATTCAATTAAGAACATCATCTATAGAATCTGTTTCAAAAATGACATGCACTAGTTCTTCCACAATCAGAACTCCTCAAATGGTGTTTCTTTTTTGGAAAGATTTGGGGTTGCATGGGTTCTTCCTTCCTCCCTCTCAGAGGAATTTTCCCAATGGAAGTCCCCCTTTTTTCATCAAGTTGCTACCCTTGCCTAGAATTTGCTTCTTCCCCATGTACTATGGGGCATATGGAAAGAATAAAATAAGTGCATTTTTGAGGAACAATCCCAAGGTGTGCAACAAGTTTTCAACATGGTAGTTTTTGGTTTGCAAGGAATTTTGAATTGCTACTGGGAGAAGCATAAATAGAAAGTGGTCTTAAGTATTTTAGAACCTTGGCCTAGGCAGCTCCTTATCCCCCTTGTCCCTCCTTTTGTTGTTTCAGCCCGCACTAATACATCCTGGTCACCCCTCCTTTGGGTTGGCTGAAGCTTAACACATCTGGTACAACTAAGGGTAACTCAGTGCCTCTGGTGGAGGTTTCATTCTTAGAGATGACTCTGGTAAACCCCTGGATGCCTTAGCCATTTTCTTTTGGTTTGGAACTAATCATAGGGATGAAGCCCTATCCATACTTAAAGGTATAGAATTGACACTCAGTATTGTCTCCGGTCAGCTAATTGTTGAAAGTGATTCTCTAAACATGGTAAGAATTCTCACCTCGAATGAGCACCCTCAGTGGACCATCCACAACATCATTGAAGATATAATATCCCTTCAATCTCATTTTCAGATGATTAAGTTTCAACATATCTATCGAGAGGGAAACAAGGTTGTTGATTTCTTGGCTAACATTGGTGTTTTCTCGGATATGTAAAAAAATTGGATGGGAGATTTCCCGAAGGATATTCTTACCCTTGTTGCCAATGATCATCATTTGAAAACATAGTTCTTCTTGGTTGTTGATTTTTATCTTCAACCTTTTCACTATGGCTTCATTTAGATACAACATCACTAAGATGGGTACCACCTTTTTGGTGACGAGTAATAACAAGGATACGACATGTGCGGCTTTTATTAGCATTTATGATAGAGATAGATTGTGTTTATGTGATGGACCGGTTAGATTAATGATTATACACACACGTGAGTATATTTTTAATAAGGGAAGCTTTCATAATGAAAGCCTAGAGACACGTGTGGAATATTTGTTTGATGGTGCAAGCCATTTCTATTTAATCAACTTCTACCTCGTGTTTTTGGAAATCTGTGTCAAAGTTTCATGGTTTAATATGGGTGGCACTATCAAAAGAATTGAGCCCACTTCTTGCGAAGAGGTTAAGGCCGAATTAGAGGTCTAAAATATTCTGAAGGGAGGTTGTGTTACGAAATTTCATGGAGAGACTAACTGGTCACTCTGTCCAAGTGACCAACAATATGCTAGACTCTTGGAAGAAATGAAAAGTTAAAGTGGGCAGGATGAAATTTGTTATTTTTCTTGAATCCATTGTGGCTGCAACCAAGCTCCCTATGGAAGGAGACAATTATTTCAAGTGCTCACTTCAGTCCGAGCTGGATGATTTCCTATGTCATGGCGAAAAACGTAAGTACCAATTAGGCTTTGAGGGGATTCACTTCCACAATCAGGATAGGGTTGTTAAGAAACTGATGTAGTGTTTTACACTTAAAGGATGGTATAAACTGATTTATAGCCCATAGTTATTTCTTCTCGGCTCACATCGTACATGACCGAAAGGTAAACTTCTCTACTTTTATGTTTCACCACTCGAGAAGTCTCTTAGATTAGCTAGAGAGGAGGAAGGGCATTTCCTTCCCCAAGGTCTTATGTATCTGTTATTCAAAATAACGGCCTCCTAAAAGGATATCTCAAGGTTTCCCCTAAGCTTGGGAAATAATGATGCATCACCCCTACTTTTTCTCAACCTACGCCCTCCACTCCCTCCTCTTCTCGCTATCACTCTTCATCGTCGCCTTCGTCATCTTCATCCTCCTTGGGAATCTAATTTGGATATCATGATCATCATCTCGTGTGAAGAAGTGGTCTCTCCTCGCTTCTTCCCATGCTTCTCCCCTTAGTTTCGATGATTTTTAACACCGTTGATCCCTCGTGAGCGCTCTCCCATTGTCTCTCGAACCGATCTTTGTTCCGACCTCTCCTTGTTCTCCTCCCCTTTCCGTCACCTCTTTGACTTCACCTCATGTCTCCCCAAACATTGTCATGGTTATTATCGACTTTGATCCTCTGACACGAATGCCCCATTGTTCCCCTCTTAAGTTTCCATGGATGTTTGGATTGACTCAAATATTCCTAATGTTTTTTTGGGCCTTCCACGATATACCCCGATTCCCCTCTGGCTGAGAATTTAGGCTCCCCCAGTATCCTTGATTCGGAAGTTGATTTCAATAAAGCTCCAACTTATGAGCATCAAGAGCCCTTGGAGAATATCACTCCCACCTAGCAGGATCCTAATGATGAAGATGTCATCCTCAATATTCTCAAAAACTAAACAAGCCCTTTAGTGTTATCAAAGATTGGAAAATTCACACGGACATGACCTGGAAGACCATCAATGAAGAATGCTTGGATCTCATTAAATTGGTGGATGTGTTGGTTAATAGAATCTCTACTACTGCAAGTGCGAAAGCAACAACTATCCTTTAAAATATTCACAAAATGTAATTAATTATGTTTGGTTCATACCTTAGAGGCTTTTTATTTTTGTTGCCTACGAGATTTCTCTCTTCTTGCTTCATTGACATATTCTACCTTATGGGATTTTTTGTACAAGGATGAGGGTCCTTTCAAAACCCCCACTTTTACCCTTTTTCCAAAAATTATGACACCTTAAATAATTAGTTGTTGTCATAGATATCTCTTAGTTAAGTAGTTGTAATTATTACAAATAATTAGTATTTTTCTAGAGTGACTAGGAGTGCTCTGGATATAAAAGAGCATTTGTAGTAGGATTAAAAAGCTATTTCGTTGATTGTTGTAAAAGAAATTCTTCTATTCAATAAAGTGTTTGATTAAGGGATAACTCGACTTGTGTGATTTACAATCTTAAACCGGATCAGCGGGAAGGAGAAAGGGCCACTCCTCCCCAATGTGAAGGGATCATTTCTTGTTTACTCGTTCTTGTTATTTAGCATTTATTTAAACTTTCGAATTTAATTGCTTTTAGTATTTTCAATTCTATGTTCAAGAATCATCCTTTTATCAATAGATTTCATTTGTTAATAACATTTAGTATAGTATTTAATTGAGTTCATTAGAAAATAAGTATTGAGCACATTTTCAATTGTTTCCTTTGTTTGCAAATAGCCATGGACACCGCCCTAGACTAACAATCATAAGATAACTAAAGTGTACATACCAACAACACTCATCACTTTTTGGTGTCGTTGCCGAGGGAATTCTTAAGGTGTTAGCAAAGACTAAGGTACTAACTTGAAGTACTTTCCTGATGGCCTAGTAAGTTTCCATTTAGAAATTTATTTTCCATAACTCTTTCTTTTGAAATAAAAGACCTTGTAGTGACATCAAAATTCTTTTTCTTTGGAGTATGTGGAACACAAGCAATCAGTAAGTACTTATAGTTAGGAAATTGTTTCCAGTATGGTAGGGTTTTATGTTTAGACCTAGAGACCATAGAGGTAGATTTATTAGAATTAATTTACAAGCCCCTCCTCAAAACCAACCTGTGGATCAACTTATTCAAAAGAAAGGATGGTTGATGGAGTGGAAAACCCCAATGGTGCAAATAATGACAACCCTCCACTAGAAAAGACATTTACCTATCCTATATAATCTGGATCCTAATGACCAAGCCCCCATTAAGAATATATCCCCTTCAATTCTACCAATCTTTAGGGGACTAGTCTTAGAAGATCTTGACCAATTCCTATTTTATTTCAAAGTCTTGTTCCACCTTTGACTACACCTCAAACACTTATAATTTAAATTTATTTCCTTCAACTTTTAAGGATGCAACCATGAGTTGGTTGATGGGCCTAATCCCTACTTCCATTCACACTTGGCAGGAGATGGAAACAGTCTTCTTGAATAAATACCAAGATTATTGTAGAGTGAGGGACATGAAGGATTAAATATTTAGGATGAAACAAAAGGAGGATGAGAGTATTGAGGACTATCTTGATCGGTTCCTCTTCTTCACAGAGGTGTAGCACTTGTCTTGGTACTGCTCTTCTTAAAACTCTATTCCTTAATAGATTGGATGAGGACACACAAAAGCCTTTAATCTTATGGGAAAAGGAGATATGAACAAATTAGAATTCACTGATATCATTGAAATTTGTAGGAACTACCCCCAAACTTTCCTAAACCTTCGAAAACATAAAGGAAAAATTTACCAATGGTGACATATCCAAACTAAGAGAGGAAATTACAAATCTAAGGATAGACCTCTTAGTTCAACTTAATACAACTGTGGATAGGGAGAAATCTAGGAATACATAGCCATTGTTCATATAATTTCCAAGATGTAGGGACAAACATGGGCTTAAGGAACCGTCCCTTAGATAAAATAGATCTACCTTATCTATGATCTAAAGCATGCCACAGACCAATGTGGATTGATTCCCTTGCTAAGGAATCATTTAAAGTAGAACACACAAAATGAAGCTGAGTTGAATTATGTGGCTCAGAGGCAAGGAGGGAATTTTCAATCAAATCGAACCAGTCCTATGCACCAAAAATGCAATGGGTTCCAAACCAATGGAACACACCATGGTCATACCCCCATTTGGGCTCAACAAGTCCCACAAGAATGGAGTCCCCAGTGGAATGCACCACTAAATTACTATCAACAACCTTGGGCTCCAAACTCAAACATTCCATTGTTTCAACAATTTAATCCTCAATTCCAACAATAGTGGAATGTACCCCAAGGATTAGGGCAACAATATTATAACCAAAGAAGACCCTAGGACAACAAGCCTTGTTGACTAGGCCTACAACTACTAACCCATCTGAACAACCTACCCAACCACAAATTCCAACTCAAACTATGGAAAACCCAAAGAATGTGAGGCAAGGTAACCCAACATACACCATGGAATAAAACAAAAACCCACAGTAAACTTTGTGGACTATAGAAATATCTTACTACATTCAGGAAGGTTACCTCAAAACCATCATCTCCTATTATAGAATAATTCCCTGAAGAAAAGAAAAATCAAAGGAAACATAACCCAATCCTATTATTGAAGAAACATCTGAACCAAACTCAGGTAATTCCCTTTCCATCTAGACTATTGGGAAAAAATGCAACACTACAACCCATGAAGAACCAGAGTCGAGAGTTAATTCAAGATTAAAAAATTGAGTATTGGAATCCCTCTTTTACAAGCTCTTAATGAAATCCCAGAATTGAATAAAACCATCAAAGAGATTTGTTTTAAGACTCCGGTAGAAGAAAGAATCAACCTAAAACAATCCATGTTGATGGAAAATTAGCTAGCATATTGGAAGGGAATATGACCCCTCCAAAATATGGACCCCGGGAGTCCAATTGTTATAGTTTGTATAAAATATGTCCAAATTCCCAATGTTCTAATTGACTTAGGGTCTGCCATTAACATGATGACCACTAACACCTTGTCCACATTATCTCTCCTTGAACCACAATCAACTTCAATAGTGTTACAAATGGCTAATTAGTTTGTAGCCAAGCCCAAAGGAATCATAGAGATGTGACCATAACCATTGAATCATGGGATTATTCAATATATTTTATGGTCATTAAAATGAAGAATAAGAAAATTGGATATCCTTTGATCCTAGGATGCCCTTGGTTAGCCATTATTTCAGCTCTTATTGATTATAGGACAAGAAAATAAACATGGTGATTACAAATGGACATGATTCAAAGAAGTTATCCATTTATCCGGCCACAAAACCCTTTTCCACAGAAGATAAACAATGGTGGAAGGATGATATAGATGAATCATAAGATGTGGTTTCATCTTTGGCCATGGTCATAATTTAACATTCAAGAAAAATCCAAATTGTGATTATGAATCCTACATTAGATCGTGATAAGTCCCATCCCCCAACTTGAATCCTATGATGGACTGACTATGATTCATGTGCTACAACCAATGAAATAAAGGATGATATGATGGATGAGAACAATTAACCTATAATCTTCCTTTTTCACAAAACATAGATATGACCGAGTATGTCTTTCACAATATCACTACCATTCACATATTACTTCCCCATAGGTGCCCCTTGAATGCATTATTGAGAGAATACCTATTGTAAATTCTCTCCACCTAGACACCAAACAATTACCCATCTTCCCAGGAAAAACATTGGCAGTCAATAGTTGGTTGACTAGTCAAGGAAGATAATACCCTATTCAAAATTCTATGCTCTCATCCTCAAGCCTTTTCTTGGGAATATAATGACATGAAGGGTATTCACCCCAATATTTGTACACACCATATTTACACAACTAATTCCAGACCAGTCAGAAAACCACAAAGAAGGATAAACCCTGCCTTAAGAGACATTGTAAAAACTGAGATTGAGAAACTCCTTAGGGTAGGATTCATTTATCCAATTTCAGATAGCTAGTGGGTTTCTCCATTAGTAATAGTTCCTAAAAATAATGGGAAATGGAGGGTTTGTGT
The DNA here is from genome assembly GCA_018340775.1 of Taxus wallichiana var. yunnanensis. Classification (NCBI taxonomy): domain Eukaryota; kingdom Viridiplantae; phylum Streptophyta; class Pinopsida; order Cupressales; family Taxaceae; genus Taxus; species Taxus wallichiana. The sequence goes on from CM031239.1 coordinate 339,674,432, forward strand.
GGATTATAGGGAGTTGAATAAGGCAACACATCAAGATTATTTTCCCTTACCTTTTATTGATCAAGTCCTTGATAATTTATCTGGAAAAAGGTATTTCTCATTCCTTGATGGGTTTAGTGGGTACAATCAAATAAAAATGGCATCGAGAGGATCAAGATAAAACTACCTTTACCTGCCCATGGGGTACATTTTCTTACATGGGTCTTACCTTTTGGCTTATGTAATGCTCCTGCTACTTTCCAAAGAGCCATGTTAGCAATCTTTGTTGATCTCACTCATGATTGTGTTGAGATTTACATGGATGACTTCACTATTTATGGGAAACATTCCAAGAGGTAGTTGATAATTTAGACAAAGTCCTCTCAAGGTGTGAGAAACATCAATTATCCTTAAACCATGAGAAATGTCTATTCATGATGGAGCAAGGTATAGTCTGGGCCATCATGTTTCAGTTGAGGAATCAAGGTAGATCTAGATAAAGTCAACATCATTGTAAAACTTCCATCTCCCATAAATCAAACTAAAGTAAGAAGCTTTCTTGACATGTTGGTTATTATAGAAGATTCATTTCAGATTTTAGTAAGTTGGCTTCTCCACTATTTTTCTCTTCTAACAAAAGATTCTGAGTTTGAATGGACAAAAGCATGTCAGAAATATTTTGACACTATTAAGGAAAAATTGACAAATACCCAATCTTGAGAGGACCAAATTGGAAGCTTCCCTTCCACATACAAACAAATGCTTCCAATGAAGCAATGGGGGTGTACTTGGACAACAAGAGGAAGGAGAAGAAATGCATGTTATTTACTACATAAGCAAGAACCTCTCCCTTGCTGAAAGGAACTACACCACCACAAAGAAGGAGTTTCTTGTAGTTGTTTATGCAATTAACAAGTTCTGCCATTACATTACAAGATATGAAGTAATTGTTCATACTGATCATTCTGCTATTAAGTATCTAATGAATAAACCTTTGGTGTATGGAAAATTGTAAGGTGGTTGTTGTTATTGCAAGAATTTAACATCAAAATCATTGATAAACCAGGAAATCCAATGTGGTGGTTGAATTTATTTCAAGGCTAACCATTTCAGGTATAGAAGAGCAAGGTCAATGATGATTTTCCAGATGAACATCTATTTGCAATCTCAATTGTCTCTCCTTGGTTTGTAGACATGGCTAACTACTTGGCTACAGGGAAGTTTCCATCTTTCCTCACACCTAAACAAAGGAAAAACTAATTAAACAAAGTGTAATGTATACATGGACTAATGGAATGCTTTTCAAATGTGGATCTGACCATGTATTACGTAGGTGTGTAGCTAAGGATGACATCTTTGACATACTCAGAGCATGTCATGATGAGCCATCAAGAGGACACTATTAAGTCAAAAGAACCATCCATAAAGTCTTGGGAGTTGGTTACTATTGGCCTTCTTTGCATAAATATGTCAAAAAGTATGTATGGCAATGTGATCAATGTCAAAGGATGGGAAAGTCCAACATTTACATCTGAGATGCCACTCCAACCTCAAGTTATGTTAGAGCCATTTGAGAAGTGGGGATTGGATTTCATTGGACCAATTGACCCATCTTCTCAAGGGAAGGAGTACATCTTGGTTTGTATAGAACTATGTTACAAAATGGGTTGAGGTGCAAGCTCTCCAATATGCAAGAGATGAGAAAGTTACAAACTTCTTATATGAACACATCTTCCAATGGTTTGAGCACCTAGATCCATTGTTTCAGACCAAGGACCACAGTTCATGTCAAGAGTAATTAATTCCTTTGTGGAAACATATCAAGTTGAGGCATAAGAAATCATCCCCATATCACCCATAGTCCAATGGTCAAGTGGAAGTCACTAACAGAGAATTGGAGAATATCCTAACTAAGACAATAGATATTTCAAGGAAAATTTGGGTTCAAAAGTTACCTAAAGCAGTTTGGGCCTACAACACTACTTGGAAGATAACCACATGATTCACCCTTATGAGTTGGTTTATGGAAAGAAACCTATCTTTCCTATAGAATTTGAAATTCAGACCTTAAGAACAACTTTTGAAGTGGGAATTGATTTATCAAAAGCACAAAAAAAAGGATTCTTCAACTGAATGAGTTGGATGAGATGAGATTACAAGAACTTCATCAAATAAAAATCATCCAACATCAAAGACAATTGTGGCATGATAGTCACATCAAGAAAAGGAAGTTTCAAAAAGGATATTGGGCTCTTCTATTTGATTCAAAGTACAAAGAATTCAAAGGAAATTGCAAACAAGATGGATGGGTCCATACCAAATTGAGGAAGTATTCAACAATGGAACCATACAATTTGATTCCTATTGATGGTGAAAGAAAGGTAATGTTGGTTAATGGTCATAGGTTGAGGCTATACCAAAATCCAACATCAAAAGAGGAATTTAAAAGGATGTTACAAGAAAATGCAACTCTAATTGTTGGACAAAGTTTCTTTTTCCAATTCAATTCAGGGCTAAATTAATTTTTAACAAGAATAAATAGGAGATGGTTGAAAACCAAAGATGGTGGCCATCGTCCTATGAAGTATTGATTGAAAACCAAAATGGTTGGTCATTACTTCTAAAATAAAAAAAAAAATATAATTGAAAAAATAAATGTAGTGGGTGAAAACCAAATGGCATGGTCACCCCCTGAATCATGCAATCAATAAATGTGAAACAACATGTGGAGAGATAAAAAAGGAGAATTAAGTGTTGCTTACATTTTGAAAAATGATTAATGACAAGGTATGTGTCATGACTTCTCTTTTAAATGTTAAAAAGTTTAATTATGAGGTGATAATTATTATGCTTGTGTGAAATGATGACTCCACCTTTTCCAATATGTTCACACGCACACCATATCTTAGTAAATATGACACCATTCCCAATTAATCCCTCTCACATATAGAATTACTCTCCACATTGTGTCATTGTCTCATCACAATTGGTTAACCTTTACCCAATTTGTGTTTTTTAAAAACTATTTTCCCCCTATTTTTTCCATTTTCCCATCTCTTTCGCTCCATTCTGTGCATCATCGATATTCCCATTCTTGCATGCTTAGAATTTTCATTCTTGCATTGTTACTCCCCCATTCATGTGCTTATCTCCTTTCAGTCCTGTGCCATCACTTTCTCTGTTTCAATTACCAGCCATGGGAATTCAGCTCCATCATGAACCAACCAGTTTGATTGAATTTATTTCTGATAGGAAATCAATAGAATTTTTGAGAAAGTCAGGGTGGCTAGATTTTATGTTGGCATATGAAAATTTAATCCAAGAATGACAAGAGAGTTTTTAAATAACATTGAGGAGGGACATTCAAAATTGAAAGGTAAGAAAATATTTTTTCATCCCTTCCATAATTAGTCATATTTCTAGAATTCCAGAGAAGGGAAACTGGTTAATTTCAAGACCCCTACTCTAAAATAATTAAAAGATTTTCTATTGGAAAGAAAGAGAAATTAGAACTGGTTATGGATAATAAAGGAAAGGCTAAGGGCATAAAAAGGGGTACTTTTCTCTGAACCATGGGCAGATGTAGCTAAATGGGTGATTAAATATTTTACATGTGATGGTTAGTATGAGGTCATTTTAGGCCTCATGTTTTAAGAATCCTCATTCACCTCTATCATGGTCAAGCTAAATCCCAAAACAAGGTTAATTTTCCCCAATTTTTATTTGACTTTGTTTCCTCTACTTCTGAGAAATTTTGATGGGGTTCCTCTTACCTCAAATTCCAAGGCCTCATCCACCTCATCTGCAAGCACCATTTCATTAAAAATGACATGGGCTTAAAAAGTGGGTTAAATTTCAGAAGAAGTATGCCCTTGAACCTACTTTAGTTATTGAAAAGAGGGCCCTCTACCTCATAAAGGCCAAGAAAATGTATTAGGTCATCAAGGCCTACCAAACCCTTAATGAACACCAAACAAAAAAATGTTCCTTCTTACAAGGAATAAGAAGCAACCACACTCATGCAATCTCTACACATACACCTCTTTCTTCTCCTCCTCACTCTCGTATCACCTCCAGTCCCTATTTCTAGATGGAGATTGATCAAACACCAATCATAATTGAAGACTCACCCACTCAAGAAAAAGGGAAAAAAACCATGTTTGAAGGTGAACCTAGTTCACCTATTGATTCTGATACAATCATTCCCCAAGTATTGTCTATTTCTAAGGTTTAGTATGAGCTCCAACAGGCTCAAGAGAGAATTTCCCATTTACAACTCCTTTTGCAAACAAAAGATGCAAATTTCTCTTAGTTGGAGGTAGAGAAAGAACATAAAATACAACATCTCTAACTATCCATAGAAAAAAGAAGAGGTAATCCACAACTTCAACATAATGCGAAGAGAAAATGAGTAAAGGATTCAATTCCTTCCAATCTAGAGCTGAAGAATTAACCACATCACTTGTACTCTTACAAGAATATAGGAAGGAAACAGAGTTGTATAAACTACTATTGATCAATTAACTCAAACAAAAATTTATATTTCCCCCAGATCATTGTGTTGAAGGGTATGGTAAAATGGATGTAAGAATGTTATAATCTCAAGAGGAGTGGCAGAAGAAAAATAAAGTGTTAAAAGAAGAAAAGAAAATGCTTCAAGATAATGTGCTTCACATTTGTAGGTTATATGACCAAGCCCTTTCTTGCAGGGGCACCTTCAAATTTTTATGCATTATTTTTAAAAGAACAATTCTTCAAGTGGAAAATTTCAAGAGTCTGTTCCATGGAGTCTATAGAATTTGATGATGATGAAAAATTTTGTTGGGGCATATACAACAGCATACACAGTTGTCAAAAATTTATTATGTGAGTTCTATGTCCATAAGTTTCTTCTCCCCGAAGAAAGTGGAAATTCCAATTAATTTGTATGTTGGAGAAGTGTAGTTGAGGTATTTTGTTTCCACCATGAGACACCAATCTATATGGAGAGAGAAAAGAGGGGCATATGTAAGAGAATAAACCAATGCATGCCTCTTAATGAGGCATGATCTCCCAACTCCAATCAAATTCTTCAGGAGATATCAGTCCCAGGTCTACTTGTCTATAGCTTGTGGACAAGTATAAGGCAAATATTACAACTTGTATATCATATTTCTAGGAGTATATACTCCCAACATTTAATGTCAATTTTCTTGCTTGTCAACTTAGGTATGGACTACTTCCAGGTCTGGAAAAATAAAGAAGTTATCTCCCCAACTAACCTCCATTGGTCATTAAAAAGGGCCAAGACATCTATAAAATTATGCTAGAAATGCAAGAGAAATGGATAGGCAATGAGATACATACCTCCATTGGTAATAACACATGTGCCACGATGGAATAACAACCATGATCAACCTGAAGCAAGCTACAAAACATGGAGAGATACAATAGTAAAATTCTTTGGGTTTTGTGACACAGAGCAAGATGAAACATGGTGTACTTTTTGCCAATGAATATAATTGCACAAGAATTGTTGAGAACTTGAACAAATAACTAGAGGAATTACTAAACCTTAAGTGTGGGGAGTGATGAGCCCTCTAATTCCTATGTAAACCCCCATTTTTTCATGTCATCATTTTGTATTAAGGATGATATTATCATTTTGTAATTAATACTTTAGTATATTTTGAAAGGAAGTTTTGTGCATAACCTTGTTATTTTCATTTTGTGCATGCTTCTTCAAAATGTGTTAAATGGATCTTTATGTGTATTAACAATGTGTTCGAAGAGTATATCTTAAGCCATCACAAGACTATTGATCAACACAGACTCCATTATGATATTCTTTAGAGCGGAAGACTCACCTGTGCATTAGAATCATATGGAGCCAATTTCACAAATACCCAAAGAAGAAAATGACTCATATGACAAGACATCGAGTTTGTATCCCTTGAGAGAGGCATGAAACGTCTACCATCTAATCCATCACATGCCTTATGTTTTGCAAGATATACTTAACACCTAGTTGATTGAACACGGGAAAATTTTATTTAATTATTTAGAGCCCCGTTTGAAGTAAATTGTGCTCCGGTTTAGCCCTGTTGAAGTTTTGCATGTCAATATTCACATATACCAGTAGGGTTTTCACGGGAATGGATCCTGGGCTTTGTCTGTGACTTAGCAACGTTTTTCGTTTTTTTTTTTTCTTATTTTTCTCTGTGAAATTCCCCTAGGTCAATTCCTTCGCAGTCAATATACACATCTGATTTTTTTCTTGCTTGGAGTATCTGGAGATCATCTACGGCCACCATGCGAAGGAATCAGCCTCAGGAAGTAATCAACTTCTCTTTAAAAAGATGAAGTCATGCACAAAAAAGCCTCTTCTGGACAAGTCACATTTTTGGGAATGGATGGATTTAAGCTGCAGTGGGATTTTTGGTCGCAGCAGGCAGGTGGGATTTTGTACTTGCCTTGCAGGGTACTTTTTCCCATGAAGGCAAAGTCACTTAAGTTATGATGGGAAAATTAGAGGCAACAGGCAGGCGGGAATTTCTTACCTGCCTTGCGGGTGAAAATTCCCATTATAAAATAAAGAAAAATCACTTAAGGCATTGATGGGAATTTCTTACCTGCCTTGCAGGGTAAAAATCCCATTATGGAAGTCAAACAACTTAAGTGGATGAAGGGATTTTTGGAGCTGCCATGCAGGGTGAATAATCCCATCAAAATTGACTTTTAAATATAGAAATCAGCCTTTGCCAAAAAGTGCGACCCCTTTGGAGCATTAAATAATTTATTTAATGACATTTATTAATAGTCTCCCTTCCTAATTTTGGCGCCCAGGGATGAGGAAAAGTCAATGCATAAAGAGAAGTCAAAGAAGACTGAAGTAGAAGGCTAAAAATAAATTAAATTTATTTATTTAATGCAGCCCTAAAGCATGCTAAAAAGTGCGACCCATTTGGAGGATAAATAATGTTTTTGAAGTATTTATTAATGGTTTTTATTCCTAATTTTGGTGCATGGAGAAATAGAAGGTCAAAGCATGATGTGAAGTGAAAGTAGAGGGCTAAAAATAAATTAAATTTATTTATTTAATGGCAGCCATGAGCATGCAAAAATAGGCGCCCAAATTGAAAGAAAAAGCATGCTTATTAATTAATTAATTGCCGGAATAGGAGAGGCAATTATTAATTATAGAATGATGAAGGTTATATAAGCATGGGCTGCCATAATGATGAATTAATTAATTCTTCTAGCAAAGGAGTGCAGCCGGACAGTTTTGGCGCCCAAAGGAGGAGGATTTTTGCTCAAAGAAGTGTTTTTCATTGCTGGAGAAGCTTCAAGGTTTGGCGCCTAGGATTGGAGGAGCTTGTTTTAAGCTTGGTTAATTATCTGCATATTGGTACAGGTGCCCAGGTGAAGTTGAAAATATTTATGCTTGCTTTGCATGCAAGCAAAGCCTCAAATTTTAGGGCAGCGGGCTTTATATGCAGATTTTTATGATAAAAATCAAGTGTTCATGTTCCGGTTGCCGTCTTTGTCTGAATTAATTGCAGGTATTCATTACAGGTGCTTATATAATTGAAAGGGAGCTTAAATCAATGTCAGATACATTGAATATATCCTCCGAATCTGAAGAAATTCCCAGATCTGCACCAGTTGTAAAGAATTCCGGCCGAATAAAAAGAAAAAGAATTGCTCAGACAAAGATTGCTCCAACTATGGCAAAGCGGGATGAACGAGAAGGCTCAGCGGAATCATGCATTACTTCCAGATTTGCTGACATCGGAGACACGGATCTAGGCCCAAAACCTCTTTCCGAATTGATTGACAGATCCAGAGCTGGAAAGACTTCTCTCATGCGGGCAGTCAAAAGCAGTGGAAATCATTCGAGCTTCAGCATTCCCATTCACAGCTCAGTTGCCAGAATTCATCATGGAGTGTGCAAGGTCGTACCATCCACTATCCAGATCAATCCGGGATGTTGCGGGGAAGACAATAATCCGGCTGGATGCACAATTTATCAATTATTGTCTGAAGATTCCAACACGACAGGTGGTGACTACTATCAGCATGTTGGACGCTGGCAACAGATGGGAGAAGCATAAAGTCGACTGTGTGGGCATAATGAACAACAGGTATATGAAGAAGCCCAAATCTCCATCAAAGTTCCCGAGGACTCTTCCACGATCCAATCTGGTGCAGGAGGTGGATGACATTACCAAATTGCTATGCAGGATAAATGGCGAAGCTAACGCTCACAACTTCCGCTCATGGATGTATGCCTTCATCAGGACCATTGAGATCAACAAAGCAGATTCTATAATCAATTGGTCGGAAATCATCAGTGACAACATCGGTGAGCAACTCCGGAGTGTGAGGCGGACTTACAGCTTCAAGATGACTTCATATTTGGTATATGCAGCAGCCTCGCAGGGTATCTTCTCCAAGCTGGATAGACGGGTGTACTCTCGAAGGATCCTATTTTTGAGTGCTATCCACAACTTACTAGTGCTGCATGCAATAAAGATTATAAGGTGGTCAACGATGGATTCTTCTACGGATTCATTTGCAGGCTGAATGGTGATCTGAAGACCAACAGGGTAAGCAAGGAAGCTTGGGAAGTTGTATCCCAGATTGGCAGTATCTTCATCCAGTTTTAGACTTTACATACCTCAGGGTCACCGGCTTTTCGGGAGAACCAGTCAAGTTGCCCAGATATCCAAGCGACAGATTGGTCATCATGGAGTTGATTATGCAGACAACTCGTGGAGATGCATGACCTACAGTCGAAACGACACAAGTCTACAGGCTTCTTCCCGATCACAGTGGGCTATTACAGCTGCCAGAGCATTCACAAAGCCAGAGGAATTGAAGCGGAGATGTTCTCTGAGTATGAGCATGAGTTCTTCCCAGCACGGCTGAACTTTGATCCATATGGGGTAGCAAGAAAGACAATCTCCTAGGAATACGCGCATGTGCCTTCGTTAGAAGATTTCTGGATGAAGTGCAGAAGCGAGTACGAAGTTAGGAAGAAAGACTTCAACAGGTTATCAACACGACAAGTGTTTGATTATGGATTAGCACGGATACTGCTAGGATCTTACAGATGATGGGCTGTGTTACTTGACACATACCATCAGATGGGAGGGGATAGAGTTGTACTTCAGGAGAACATTGGTGGCTGCCACACGATCGAGAGAGGTTTGCCTTTGCTGTCTAGTCAACACTTGAGCTGTTTCTTTGTGAAAAGGGATATTGCCTTGATGAAGCTTTGATGAATCAGATCACAGGAAACCTCAGCACAGAGATTCCATCAAAAGGAAGCATGAGGGAGAAAGCGAGAAAGGCACTAAAAATATTAAAGTGCACAAGAAGTCTCATTCGAGGGAAAAGGTCACTTCTACGGCTATGGTGCTAGTTCGACTTCTCCAACGTCAAGTACTTCACCAACTTTTGCACCTCAGCAGGATATTGCCGTTCCTCCATTGAATCCGGCAACATTTGTTTTCTCCTCAGCCACTCCGATCTGCACCTCTTCCTGAAGAAACACTAAAGTTACAGATGGCAGAATTTGAAAGAGCTTTGTCTTTGGACAATACAGAGGATGGTAGCCACGACACTGTAGCAATTTTGGATGGAGAGGAACCAGAGCACGAGATGGTGGTACATTCGGCAACTTCTCATTCTCAGAAGCAATTTCTCAAAGTGGTTGGCTTCACAGTCGGTCCCAGAGGCTAGAGAGGAGATCAACTTGGAGGAACATGACTTGCAGCTGCTCCTGAGTTTGGGTGGAAAAGACAGAAGACCTAAAGTTGCTAAGGTGACTTCGAGGTTGATTATTGAAGAGTCAGGGCAGAAGTTCGTTGAGGTATCAGTTCCAGCAGAAGGAAAGAAGAAGGGCGAGCTCACGGCAGCGGATATAACAGTGACCAAAGTACCCATAGGTCAAACCACTACTGAAGGATTGAAGCAAGACACACAGACATTGATAAATGCTTTATTCCTTAGGCTTGACAAAGAAAAGGCGGAAAAAGTTGAACTTCAAAAGCAGGTGTCTCAGTTGTGCGAGATTATTGCCAAAGTTGCCAAATCTTCCACTCAGCCAATTTCAACACATAAGCAGGTGAGTGATCATCTGATGCAGGAAGTGGAAGATGCAGGTAACCAAGTTAAAGCTATCGACGAATGGAAGAATCTAATCATTCGCCAAGCTTTTGTACAACTCAGGGAGGTGTCGGCCCATCTAAAGGTTATGAAGGATGCATCGGTTCAGCTGAAACAACTAGTGATGAGCATGATGGACATGAACACAGTAAAAAGTAACCTGAGTACTTTGGTCGAGATAAATAAGTTGCTGAGGGAGGTTTTGACTGCAGAACAATTGTGCCCGATGGATCGGTTGAAAAGGGGAAGCAGCTTGAGTTTGCAGTTTCTTTCCACTTGGAGATCTTCAGAATCATGCTGAAAAGAATGCGGGCGCTTGAGAGTATGGCATCATCACTATCAGACAATGTCATTGCTTTCACCAATGAGGAAGTGGTCGGGAATGTTTCTTCATACAAAAGGACCATTCCTAACAAAGTGCTTGATTCCCTGGAAGGATCTCTTCTGATGGTGCAAGAGAGGATTGATGGAGTTGTTAGGCCTTTCACGATGGATTCCATCAGTAAGTTGGTAATGCTGCAGTCAGACATTAAGAAGTTCGGGCCTAGCTTGAAGGATGTGGAAGCATGCATCGAGGTTTTGAATGAAGGCTTGCTGCAATTCAGGACAGAAAAAGAAGTTGTGGCTAAAACAGATGGGAAGTTGTTGAATTACATGTTCGACAAGTATATTCAGTATCAAAGCAAAAAGAAGATGTAGATGTTACAGTTGGCAGATTTCTTCTTCTCTTCTTCTTCTATTTCTATGTTCCCGGATGTAATTGTAAAACTTTAAAGTTATTGGTTTGAAAACCATTACTTTAAGTTGTGTGGAACGATTCTATAAGTTAAGTGACAGATGTGCATAATTTTGACTAGAACTCCCGATGCATGTCACTTAGAGAGGAATTAAAGGAAGATGATTGCCAGATGTTATCTTTACTTCTTGTTTATGTTCTAGTTTAGTTAAGTTTCCCATTTGTAATTTCCCTTCTACATTCTATAAGTAGAGGAAGAACCTTCGGGTTAATGATCAGAATTTGTAAGCAACATTCTTGTGTTCCAGACTTTGTCTGAAACCCCTGATAGCTATTTGAAAGCAGAGGAATAGAAAGGAGCATATTTCCGGAGAACTTTGTGTCATGGTGCATTTTGTTTCTAACTTTCTGTCTTAGATCTATTCATAAACTTTGTGTTATTCTAGATCTAGATCTGAAAGTTCCCTTTGCTTATAATTTTGTATGTTAATATCTATCTGTTTTGTCTATGTGCATGCAATCAACTCTGTAATCTATTGATTGGGTTGCACATCTTCCCTCTTTTCTTTCTTGAATAGTTTTACTTGCTATATACAACTATGGTTCATGAGCTTTAAAGTAATACCCAGATATTAGCTTTCTGCTTTATCAATATAATTCATTTATTAATAAAATGTAGTATATTATTTGATTGAGTTCATTGGAAAATAAGTATTGAGTATGGTTTCAAATGTTTCATTTGTTGCGAAATAGCCATGGACATTGCCTAGAATGACAATCATGAGATAACTAAATTGTGAGTATTAATGATGCTCATCATTATACAACTTTTAATGGTGTTCAATGGCGTATAAATCTACTTTTGTCCAATGTTAGGGTTCTCCAATGTGTGAAAAACTCCTAGGGTAACACATAATAGATAAAACCATGGATACATACATTATTACTTCATAAGCATAATTAGATAACAAGAGGAGATATTAATGTGTGGTGGAGTTGGACTAACCATGATGATCACCCTCACGAACCAATCCATGCACTTAACTACATCCCCTCACAAGCAATAGAAAAATCCATCTAGTTCTCCTAGTGTATGCGTAATTGTGTATGCAAATCTAAGCCAACCCCTATCTTTCCATTGTGTCTCTTGACATAAAGATAATAGGCCTAACTTTAGATATCATAGAATGTAACTAGTGCAATAATTATACAAAGGTGTGTTGTGATTCATATTTTAGATTGATTCCATTTGATCCTTAAAAACTTAAAAACACTTTGTATTGACTTTCTCTTGCTACAACATGGCTCTAGGACCTTTTGGAGGCTTGTAGATAGGGAAGCTAGACTCTTAGCCCTAGTTTGAGTGCCCTAAACCCGAGTAGTGGTTTCTCTTAAAATGTTTTTTGCTTTAGGAGAGCCTTGAGTGATTTAGGAATGTATATTGCAATAGGTGCTCTTGAGAATTCCATAGAGTACTTAAGTGTATTAAACTTAGTTATATGGGCTTTCATAGGTTTATTTTTACATTAAGCCTAACGTATAAGATAAGAAATGACCCAAAGAAAGATATCAAATAAGAAAAAGCTCCATTAAAGAGTAGGAGATAAGGTTGTATGGGTTGGTGTAGACCATAATACAGCTGGTCCCACCATATGATTTTGGACCAATAGTTCATGATGACTGAGCAATATTCTCGGCAAGATTCCTAATATTAATGAATGATTTGGGTAAATGTAATTTTGTATATCAACAACTTAGCAATTTTTGTCATAAAGCAAGTCATGCAAGAGAGAGAGAGAGAGAGAGAGAGAGAGATTTCATTTAGGATTAGAATGTGCATGCAAGTCATAGTATAAGGACATGTCTAAACTTTTCATTACCAAAGGATAAGTTTCTAGATTTATGTGTCTACAAATACTCGTAAGTTTCACTCACAACTAGGACAACATACTCATGTCCCTCATGGATAAATTTAACGCATCTATGTAAGTTATATGGCACGAATATCATATCATAGATCCATGGTCTACCCATCAAACCATTGTAATGTAAAGGGGTATCTAAAATGTGAAATGTAGTAGGCATGCCTTTAGGTTAAACGATTATATCTAATGCAATTTTCGAATCCCCTTAAAATAATGGTTGATTGTTTAATATAACTTAAAGAAATGTCTATTTATTAGAGGAAAGAGTGAGGAAATACATTTAAGGTAGAAATGACATTAAGAAAAACCCTCTTGATTAAGAAATTTAGAATGCACATTATAGTAAACAATTATTTATATAGCTCCCTACTAGCTAAGAGGGTAAATCGTTGTTGTGAAAGATGAAAGAACTATTATTTCATGCCTTATACAAGGACATAAAAAGTGTAATGTATAAGTCATGTGACAAAAGAAAATCCTAACGATACTTAGGTTATTAGATAAAAATCCTATCAGAACCCTTACATGAGAAGATGTAAATAAACCCTAGAATAAACATACTAAGAATGAAACCCTAGGATATATTGAGAGATCAAAATTCAAATATTAAAATCGATAATATGAGATATGAAATGAAACCCTTAAAAATAAAAAAAGATGAAACCCTAGAGGTTAGGGAATATTTTGTAAGATCGGTAATAAGGTTCACCAAATGTTTTAACCCCGATCAAAAAAATATAATGTTTTATCTTTAATTTGGATTATAACTTCAAACTAATGCACGATAAGATTTTATAAATAAATGCTTCAACATTCAGCTTCGATAATACATTTAAATGTTATAAAGAAGTAATAATCAATTAAGGTAATGCTAACATATAGTGAAAAATAATAGGATGAGTTGAATTAGCTTTTATGATGTTTCAAAAAGTTATCTGGATATAGAATTATTGAAAACAAGTTATAACAAGACAAAATGTGCTCCATATTTGAAATGGAGCCCAAAATTCATTGCATGCTAGCATTAGGCTTGGAAACTACTTGTGTGGCCCTTCCTTCTTGGTGCTAGTGTTTAGATATGTTTTTAATTATTGCTGCATTTTTAGGTGCTTTGTCACCTTATTTACTCGCTTCTTGTACTTTTACTTCTTCTATAATGTTCATGCATAGACTTGTAATGATGAAAATCCTAATTTTGTACACTAGAACTCGAGTACACATATAAATAAGAATAAAGGGTTTTTTTGTGTGGTTGAGTTAGACAACCCTTGGTGTCCAACTTTGTTTTTTGATTTTGACCAAGAACTATACTACAATTCTAAAATGAGGGGCTTAAACTCCATGTAGTTCTCCTAGTATATGTGTAAGTGTGTATGTAAATCTATATAACCACCCCTTATGTTTTCCATTGAGTCCAACACCAATAAAAATAACAAAGTGTATAGTTGAGATGTACCCTTTGTGCATGCTATATAGATTGCTAAAGTAGAGTGATTTTAGATAGATATTTGATAGATTAGACCCCCTTGAATTACCTTGGCTTGTTGATACTTGAAAATGCTTGATTTAGATTTGAGTTTTTTCTACTTGACTTAGAATGCTCTTGGAAGAGTTTGGAATACTTTATACTTGCTTAGGGATTACTACTAATGTCTACTCTTGATTTAAGGAAGATAAGGGAAGTTTTCATATATATTTGGAGGTGAAGATCAAGTGTGTCTTGTGATTTTCCAAGTAGGATCTTAGTAGTTGCCAAGTGAATAAACAAGAGTATTAGAATCACTTTTATACCATTCCAAAGGATATGATTTCACATTAAGATAAACTTAGGAAAAGGAAATAAGTTAAACATAAGAAAATAAACCATCTGGGTTTTGCAGATACCGCCATTAAACAATAGACAAAATTGTGTGATGTTTCTATCTATAAATGTATGGTAGTGTCATATCACAAAAATACATAGTGAATATGTGTGAGGCATGTTTATGTACCAAAATACTTTCTCATTATCAAAATTTTTGTAATTATTGTGGGGTTTTACAATTAGACATCTAGTTAGTTTACAATAGTCACGAACTCTAATGTAGTTCCTTACAAGTTTTCCTATCCATTTTTAGACATCACAGTCAGTTGTTTAAGCGACGGAGAGAGAGAGAGAGAGAGAGAGAGAGAGAGAGAGAGAGTATAAATAGATGAGCACACTTGTCATGTCAAATTTCAATTAATAGTCACTCGTTAGGAATACCAGTGTGACCACTTGCTTAGGAGTATTAGGAGAGGCCCCAAATTCTATTAGGGATATCAATGGTGGTCTTGACATCAATTTCTACTTTCCTTGATATTTTTGGGTTTTGGATCCCTAAGCCCTAGCAACATATTTCCAAATTCAAATTTCATCAATGAATATTCTACACCAACATATTCAAAATATACTTTTTATGGAAGGAGATTGGGTGAGTTGATAGTCCAACTCATATCAAGAACCTTTCTAAGATCTTTATCTAATCAAATGAAATGAAATGGTTTTAATTATGTCCACGAGGTCCAAAGTGGTCTATGGGATCACCAATTACACTATTTGCTTCATTACTCAAAGATTCCCGAGACTCACAATATCCTTTAGAAGGATGCTTCTCGTTTTTGCTAATTTGAGTTAACATCGCCATAAACTCTTTTATTCTCTTTTCCTCAAATAAATATACCATGGATCACACTCTTAACATTTCCACATACTTGGATCATATGCCCATGTATCAAGGAAATTTGAGGATGAAGTGCTCCTCCATTTTGACCACCATTGTGGTTGAAAAATATAAATCCTCTCTTCCCACAACTCCTTAGGATTCATTCATTTCCCTGTCTCCCATCAAATCTTATGAGAGCTAGTCCTTAATTGAGTGATGAAGAGTATTAATCTCCATTTAATTTCAGCTCATAGATGCACTTTTGAACTAATCTCATAGGTTAGGATGAACACTACAATATATTTTTGTTTTTTTTCTTAATTGTTTCTTTCCTCCACGTTGTTATCATAAACCTTTGAATTATACATCGTCTTCTCATTCACTCGTGTGTTCTGCTTCATCCAAGTGTTGTTTATTATGTACCACTCCTTGTCTTTTGTGGCCCTAGGCCATCTATTTGTATTCATGTTTTCTATTTTTTCAATTAATATAATAACCTAGTCATAAAATTTACCTTTAAAGGTAAAGTCCTAATCTCCACAAGGATGATTTCACAGGAATTGAATCCTTAATGTTGAGTATGACACTAATATGAGAACCTAATTAATTACTATTGGAATTAGTTTTAGTTGTGTTTATCATTTTGTAGGAGATACATTAGAGTTATTTTTGAGATAGTTTTTATTGGAAATATGAAAAAATTATTTTTATAAATCTTCTGTTTTGGATCGGAAGTGTCGGTTAGAGTGCGCTTCACTCGAGTGTGCACTTAAATAGGTTCAAATCATTATCCATTCATCCCTAATAGATGGGGCTCCAATTTTGTGTGTGTGTGTGTGTGTGTGTGTGTGTGTGTGAGTGTGTGTGAGAGAGAGAGAGAGAGAGAGAGAGAGAGAGAGAGAGAGAGAGAGAGAGAGAGAGAGAGAGAGAGAGAGACTAAATTTAGTCGTATTTTAGACCATTTCTATTTTTAGGAAAGAATGGGTCCCCTAGTTTGACTAATGTGCATTATGGTTGTGCATGTGTCACTTAAATTATTAATGGTTTCTTACATGTTGACCATATATTATCGAGTGGGTGATACTTTTCATCTAGAATCTATTTTAATCATCTTTAGTTGAATTTTGTTAACTTATTGTCAGAGATATTATTATTAGTATTTAACGTGTCATGCAAAAATAGACAAGTCTTGTTATAATGGCCATATTAGCCTTATTTCTTATTTGATTGTATAAGTAGTAGTGGGGCTTAATTTTTCCGAGTAGAAGCACTTTGTGCATTGAATTTATATTTGATTTTATTTGCAGGTATTTACAAAAAAAACCAACAAGATTAGAATTAATTATTTGGAGTTATTCAATGTTTACTTTGTCATCAATCTCACTTACAACGATACTAGTTTAATAACTAGTTATTATGAGCAAGATTGGATGATCACTAGCTTTTTTAAAGGGTGTTTTAGGTGTGATTTGCAATCCACCCATATCAAAGACCTTCATTTCGTATCGTAGACTCATTCAATAAATTGTTCAAAAGGGTTTTTAGTCATTATCAAGAGAATCATGACTTCATTGAATCATGTTTTTATGAATATCATCTTCTTCAAAGGAGACAACTTTGAGTATTGGATAAATCAGCTAAAGAATATTATTGTTTGGAAGAGATTTGGGGAGAATGTTATCTATGGATGTAATCCACCTATAAATTCAAATACTTTGTCTCAAGATCGTAAGAGAGTAAAAATGAATAATAAAAGGCGACACACGAGATATTTTCTATCTCCAAAGTGTCATAGACCCAAGCATTTATCCAAAAATTTCTAGACGGAAAAATGCCCATTAGGCATGGAATACAATGGAGACTTCATATCAAGTCTCTATTAAGGTAGGAGAAGTGAAACGTCAAACTCTTAAAATAAATTTTGAAAAATTGAGAAAGTGAGACAATGAAGGAGATGGAGAATATTACATAATGATAAACAATTTAGTGCATAGAATGAGGTTTGATGGATAAATAATAGAAGATAAGTTCATAGTAAGGAAAAAAATGAGATCTTTGAAAAAAATATGGTTTCATGATCAATCTTGAGGAGTGTAAGGACATGAACCTATAAGTGTTAATGAATTAGCGGGTTCTCTCTTGTCCCATGAGGATAAGATGAGACTATATGTATGAGATTCACAACAATAACTCGCAACCAAGACAAGTATTTAAAAGGGAAAAGATCAAACTAACTTCATAAATAAAGGCACAAGAAACCTTTCTTGTCATTATTTTAGTAAAATAAGAAACTTTATAAAAGATTGCAAGATACTTTTAACTAAGAATCAAGCTAATCAATAAGGTGGAAAGAAGGCATTTCAAGTTGAATAAAGTGAGGTTCAAGATAGCTCAAATTATTCTCTCTCATGTAACGTGGGATCAAGGGATGGAAAAAATATGTGATTTCTTTATTTAGGTTGCTCAAATAACATGACAAGTTAGATGATTCCTTCAAAAGCTAATTGCAATTGGGAGATGGAAAGTCCATCCAAGTTGGGGGAAAGAGAAGCATACAATTCATCCCAAGTCAAGGTAAAGGTGAAATAAAGAGAATAAAATCATATCCTAAAAGTGTGTCTCACATTTTCACATGATATACTAATTAACGCAAAACATACAAGTTTTATAATCTTGTTAGTAAATCCACAACATTTTAGGGGGGTTCAATTCTTTTTTAAATGAGACGTATGCTAATCATGATCATATTTTTAAAAGGGTAATGAGTGAAGAGCTGCATCCTCTTGAAGAATATTTTGAGGTCTTATAAAGTCCTACACATGTTTCTAGTTCAACAAGAAACAATACTAGCTCTTCCCAAGAGACTAGTCATCCATTTACATCAACAACAAACAAGCACAAGTGTTTGTTGAATCCACATCCAACAAATCAAATGTTGGATCAAAATTATGATAGGAGGATCAAAAGGCTTCAAGCTCAAGAAGGTAATTTTTTTATGATGTTTATGATGAAAATACTATGTTTGCATTGTCATTTATGGCTAATGAACCTAGAAGTTATGCAAAAGCTAATCAAAGGAAAGAGTGGGTTGATGCTATGAAAATTCATATAGATTCAATTGAGAGGAATAATACATGAACTCTTATTTATCTTCCAAATGATAAATATGTCATTAGAACCAAGTGGGTCTACAAGACCAAAGTTAAGAGTTATAGTGTTTCGCTAGTTTCTAGATTTATGGGCAATCTATTCCTAAAGCATTTACAAGTAGTGAAAAGTTTATGCAAATATGTATAGGTATTTATAATCATGGTATTCATTTCAGACCATAAATTTCATTATGTCTAATTTGATATATAGATTGCAATTGGGGATGATATCTTGATGACATGAAATCTACTTTAGGTTATTGCTTCACATTGGGAAGTGGGTTGGTTTCATGGTCATCAAAGAAGCAAGATACAATTGCTTTATCATCTGCTGAAGCCTTATATGAAGCTCTTACATAATCTTGCACACAAGGTGTGCGGTTGAGAAATACTATGAGTTGATTTCGAGAGGCTATTCTTGAGCCTACACATATTTTTGTGATAACAATGTCCAAGAATTTAGCTAGAACCCAATATACTAAAGTCAAGCACCATTTTATTAGAGACTTGGTCAATGGTAATCAATTTGTCATCAAGTATGTGAGAAGTGAAGATCAATTTGTTGATATCGTCACTAAGGTATTGTTGAAGAAGATTCGTGGAAGACTTAAGGAATGATAAACATTTACACTCTTTGTATCAAAGAGGGGAATTACAGTTACAATATGTTTTAGTTGTGTTTATCATTTGTAGGAGATTTATTTAAGTTAGTTTTGAGTGATTTTTTAGAAATGTGAAAAATTCTATTTTAAAGCATATTCTATTTTAGACTGGAAGTGGTAGTTAGAGTACAGCTCATTACACGTGTACTTAATCGAGTCAAATAATTATCCATTCACACCTAAGAAGTGGAACCCATTTCTATATATAGATGGCTGGATTTAGTTTTTTTATTTTAGGCCATTTCTATTTTTAGAGTATGAGACACATATTTTGAATAGTGTGCATGATGGTTATGTATGTGTCACTTAAACTAATAATGGTTTCTTTTCATGTTGACTAAATATTATTTAGTGGATGATATTTATCATCTTGAGTTTATTTTTAGTCATCTTTAGTTAACTTTTTTAACTCAAGAGTTGTAGATATTATTGTTAGTCTTTAATTGTCATGTAAAAATACGCAAGTCTTGTTGTAATGATTATATTAACATTGTTTCTTTATTAATGGTATAAGCAATATTGAGGCAAGATTTTCCAAGTGGAAACAATTTTTGCAGAGTTTATCTATGATTTTATTTACAAGTCAAATAAAAATAGCAAGCTTGAGATTCTCATTCATTATTTTAAGTTATACATTGGTGAGTATCCTGTCATCAATCTCACTTACAACCATACTAGTTTAATAGCTAGTTATTCGGGCCGATTGATGATCGCTAGATTCATTTAAAGGGTATTTCATATCTGATTTACACTCCGTCCATATCAGAAACCTTCACCTAATTCAAACTCCTCATATCCAGATAGGGATGGTGGAGGGTTTTATGAAAGCCCCACTCTCCTATTAACACTTTATTACGCCGAAAGGCACTTTCGAATAAGAATCACAGGTATTAAATCTAATAGTTTTCTCGAACATGAACAACCATGATACATTTTGTCATCGATGTATGGCTAGAATTTGGACCGTCCAGTGACATAGGGGAGGTATATGATTGGATGTAATAGACTTGTTAGCATTGGGCATTCTAGTAGTGACATTTTTATGGCATTGATATCCATTGACACCCCCACTCCATCATCAAAGGCACCTCACCAAAATCAGCTTTGTGACATAGAGATAGTCTTTGTGTAGGCAAAATTGCCTTGTCCATTTCCATGTCAATGTCAGAGGATGAGGATGAAGATGATGATGTGTTTGGCAAGCAACATAACATCATTTTTTTGAGACGAGGCCATTGCAATGGGTTTACAAGCTAGTTCACCTTTGGTAGTATGCTACCATCTTGTGCAAAAATGGAGCTTCAAAATAAAGCGTTGACATCCACCAAAGTGTTATGAAGAAGGGGATTTTGGTATATGTTTTAGTTGTAAATTCCTTGTAGATATGTCTACAAAATGTGGAAACATGTGAATTATTGAACAAAATTCTTGTGGGTCTCATGGAGTACAATGATTGTAAGATATGCAAGAAAATAGCCTTTTTGAAAAGACCTTTGAAACTTTTAGGCAAATGAAAACAAGTGTTAATCCGAGTCCACAACTCGTGCTTAGCATCATCTCAGCCTTTGTACTATGAAATGCATGAGTGCCTATATATGGCATAAGTGGATTGTTTCTACTACTTTTTGGGTTTTAGTGGCATCCCAAGCTATCTTTCAAAAGCCAAAAATATGAGAAACAAAAATCCATAGAAACTACTTTCCGAGTATGTCCAAAGGAATTTTAAGCTAATGTAAAAGAAAATTAAATTGAAGGCTTAAAATATTTAATAATTTTTAACAACCCTATTATTTTTTCTTGATTAGTAGATCCACAAGACTTCTTCATGTTTTCCTCTCTACCCAAACCAAATTACACATCAATGGAATGTTCTAGAACTTGCATTCAAAGGGAAAATTAATCCACATTAACATTAATGTTAGTTTTGTAATGTTTTGTGTTCTTGTTTTTTAATTAATCATCCTAATAGGATTATGGGCCCAAAAACTGGGTTTGGAATTCAATGACACTTTCATCGATTGTGAAACATGTATGAAGACACAAATCAACATTAAACATTCCCATTACTTAAACATTAGACAAGAAAATCCCATTAAACATGTAATGTCTCTTTTAGGGGGCTCAAGAAATGACCAAAGAGCTAAGATGTAACTTAAAAATTAAGCTGCAATAGATGATTGATATCAGCCCCGCAACCTACAAATTATGCCCTTCCTAGGGAAACAACCTCTTAAGAGAAGCCAAACACAATTTCCTAGGCAAAAATCTCACTCAAACCTTTAGGAAATATGCTCAAAATTTATGAGAAATAACTAGCAATTGTTAGATGCAAGAAAACCAATTTTTAGTGCCCCAAAAACAAAGATACGAGTTTTCTATAAACCCTTGTTTGCGAGTTACTTTTAAAATTCATAACTTAACCTAGGAAGCTCCAAAATTCATGAGACTTGGAATCTTGGGGTTTAAAAATATGATGAACATATATATCATATAAACTTTCCCAAACATCCACCAAAACATGCCAAACCTACCTTCCAAACAATTCACCCCTCTTGGAAATTCCCTAAAAACCATGCAAGATCACTCCATTTTCATTCTAAAATTATTACTCAAGCTCAACAATCAATCGGTGAAGGAATTCTAATTTTTGGAAGCCTAGGAATGTTGGAATGAATCTCCTTCAAACCCTAGTTGTTGCATGGAAATAAATAAATATTTTCAGATCTGATTATGCATGCCAAAACCCTCCAAATTTCAATGTAAAACCAGATTTCACCCTTATAAATTATATGTGATGAGATGATGTAATCCAAACACATATAAGACTCTTGAATACTTCAAAACACCATTCAATGCTGGTCACCCTTTTAGAACAACCAGATAATGTACCAAATTACTCCACAAATGAGTCGCTCCACTTTGAAGGAAGCCAATTTTGCATCAATAAGAAAAGGAAATCAATATCTTCAATATTTGACATAGAGAGCTCCTTAGGGTAACTCACATAAGGCTGAAATTAAGATAACAACAACAAATAAATCCCTCAAGGGGGTGAACACTCCCGTGTTGAAGTCTTCCCTAGACTTGGTGAAGGGTTTTGTCCTCACACAAGACTCTCCAAGGGTTTTCATCCTTAGGAGAGGTAGAGAGATGCTTCACAAACAATCTTTCCAAGAGATAATAAAATTCACATAATAATCAAATGGCAAAGAAACCTCCTTTTATTACAATGAGGGGTGGTACATCATAACTTATGGCTAACCTTATAATAAGTACCTTTTAATTATCTATTTTGTATTTGGAGCCTACATGCTCAAAATACTTTATATTCTAATTAAATGAGTTCATATATTGGAGCGCTTGGATTCCCAATAGGAATACATGATAATAATGAAAATATTTATTTAGAAAATGTCATCCAAGTCTTCCCCTTGCTTCTTTCCTTAAACCCACGGGAGGAGAATGGGTTAAGGTCTTCAATTCCGCTAATCTCCAAAAAGGGACATGACAAAACATAAGATAATGGTTATTGTATTTCAACTTGTAATAATATGTAGTTGTATGAAATTTGTTTATAATGTTTTTAGGCATCTCTAAAGTAGACGCAATGTGGCTACCCTTACCATGTGTGCATAACAACAAATGACATAGATTAGTCGTGGGATGTTGTTGATGTGCATGGCGCTATCCACCTTTGTCCACGCAGACGACAATGTCACAAAAGCTACCGACATGACCTTTATTCATATGGTAATGATGGTGGGATTCCACCTCCGACATACCCATGGTTTCACACAATGTGAGATCTAATGTGTGAGAAGCATCGATGCAAACACATGAGGAATTTGTGAAATATGAGGAATACAAGTATGCCAAAAGCTTAGCTCATCCCATTCAACTACTAAATTCATAACATTTACTACTATACTAAAAGAAATGGGTGTCAAACATGCGACAATGGTCCCTTAGTTGCCGATGACCCTCCACCTCCATCTTTCTAATATCAAACACTCCTTGTGGAAGAATAACCAAACTACCTGTGACATTAACTGATTTCATAAAGATGTACTATAAGGTGTTCAAATCTAAGTACATCGAGTTTTTGATCATTAACATAGACTGAATTAATCTTGTGGCGTCCATTACGTTGGTTGTGTTGCGAGGAAGAAAAGGAGGCTTGTTTCCAAGGGTGAATCATCCATGTATGTAGTGAGGCAATACTAATTTTAAGCTAAGTGTGGATCCAATTTGTGGGATTAGTGAAAACTTCCCTCGCCAAGCCCCACTAAACCATCAATTTTAGAGAAAACACGACCTTGTGATTCATGACCACCCCCAAGCACTACTTTTAGGATGACCTATTTGCATGTACCATGAAAATTGCTTGCAAAAGAAGGATATGTGCACGAGAAAAATGAAGGATTTTAAGAATATAGTTTCTTGTATGCCTTGTGAAGGAGGTATTATAAATAACATACATAATAACAATGCTTAGAATGGCCACATATTCCTATACAATCCTTGTAACAAACGTAACCAAAAGTCATTCTTCACCAACCTCTAAAGTGTCATGATAAATAGATCGATTTATAATCTTTAAATCAATTAATTGACTTATGATCCTCAAACTAAAGCATTCCCTAATTATAACCTTGGATGAGATAGAGCACCGAATAAGGACCCAAGAGTGTACATAAAATTTAAATTTTCTATTTTGCTAATGCCTCAAACATTAATTACGCCAGTAAGCATTTCTACATGGGACCACAAGTGGCTACATTAGTTAAATAGACAATTGAGCTTTTGTGCCAATGGTTGTTGATGAACAATGTCATTTGGACTGTTGATAAAGGAAACCCTAATAAAAATCTACTTAAAATAGGTGGCGAGATGAAACCATAAACACAAAAATTTTGTATCTAACATATGTAAAGTTTGAGATTCAAACATATACGACTTTCCCTATCTATAGCTAGTGGTGAAGGAGACTCGTGGGTGCGATGAGTCTACTGTCTCTCCATACATGACACCAATGGGTGCCACCCAAAGACTAATTGATGTTATCCTCTGCTTTTCAACGAGGCCGACAGGTATTCATTATATCCATAAAAGATTTGGCATCTTGGCTCGACACCCACATAATAGGTAAGGCGATAGGTGGTGGTATAGTTCAAGTGATTATCGGTGGTGTGGAACCGAGCGCAAGAGATTGTTCGGCTTCTAGCGGTAGGCTAGATGGACTAGTGGGGGAGGAGATGAAATGAGAGGTGTTGTAGGTGAAGCTCTAGTTGGTGTCTGGGAAGGTGAGATCATTGAGGAATTGGCCACAAGTGGCGCAAGTGTGGTTGAGGGCAACACCGATTGTATTGTGGTCTCTCTCATCTTCTTTGACCACTCCCTCATACTTCAAGGCCCCACAATGCAATTTTTTAAAAATAACATGCATTAGATTATACATATGATAATGCTTCAAATTTAATGAGTGTTAAGAACATGGAATGTTGAGGAGGTAGTGTCAACTACAAATCCATAAGGAAACCTCTTTGTGATGATATCTCGTTGTTGCTCCTTGCACAAGCATGAGGAATGTCCTAAGATAATGGTCTATAAAGATGGCGCAAAACCACATGATCGACCATGTTTTGTGGTTATCAAATTCAACAACTACATCGGCTCAACATGGAATGTCAAGTCCCCTCCACATGTCCCTATCTCTAAAGTGTCTCACAACATGCTTAAACAAATTTCTATAAAATTTCCGCGTGTTCTAATTTCCCACAAAACATAAGGGTTAACATAGAAAAAATGAACTATTGACATGGGGATTATTGATTGACAAGGCCTTACTTTCTGAGATTTCTCCAAAATATGTTACATCAACGATTTGTGAGCCACACCCTCTTTTATTGTTCAATAATTGACAAAAATAAGACATAGTTTATATGCATTTTGTCGTAAGAAAGAAGAGTTTTACATACGCTCCTCTCAATATTCTCCCCTCTCGTAATCTTCTCCAATATCAATCCTCTTTGTCATTGCCCCTCCCCCTCAATATTTCATTTCCCTCACATTTAATTTCTTATAAGGCATTCATTTCCGCGTTTGTATTCCACTGTTCGTAAAGTTGAAAGCATGGACGATCTTCGTTGGCCCAAAATGGTTACAGAGGATAATCTAGAGCACAGAAAGAAAACTTGGATGAAACAGAACAACAAATGGATGAACAAATGGGGCATCAATTTTCAGGAGTGTCCTGACAACAACAGGGAAATAAAAAATTATGTGATGGAGAAGTTTAGGACTGCCATGTGGATAGAACAGATGGGTCGTAAGAAAGCACATTATATCAAAGAATTCAACCCCACTTGGGAGCATGATGAAAAAGCTTATCTAGGGGCAATTTTCAAAAGTAAGGCAAGGATTTTAGTGGCTCAGTTGAGGACCGGATCACATCATCTTTGTTGTGAAACCGGTAGATGGACTATTCCCAAAGAGGATTGGAAAAGGAGAATTTATTTATTTTGCAGCAAATGGGTTGTTGAAATGGAATGACATTTCATTATGGAGTGTTTAACATATGATGATATTCGGATCCAAAGACAAAAACAATTTAAAAGTGAGCAACTTAAATGAGTTATTTGCAAAAACAAAACTTTAAAAGATCACCGGTTTAGTGTTCAAGATTCACAGAGAAGAGCTGATATGGCAAAGAGTTTGAAAACTGCTTAATGTATCGGTTTCGTTGGTCCCATAGACTCTTTCAGTCTCGTGGACGTCATTAAAATCTTTCATTTCATTTCCATAAGACTACCTATCTCCTCGATGGAGTCTTTTACAACGCATACATTTTGAAGTCTTGAATACGTATCTCCAATACAGTATTAAAAATGTTATTTAACCATCTTTACATGTTGGATTAATTGGTCAAACACATTGAATCAGTCCTATATTGGATCGTCTTTGTTTGTTGCACTTGCAAATCTGGCATGCTTTTGAACCGTGTGAAGAATTCAGTCGAAAAATGAGTATATTGATTCACAATGCGATGATAGTGACAATGGACTCAGAGTTACGGGTTTACACGAATGGAGGGCTGGTGGTGGAGGCCGATAAAATCCGTGCGATCGGTTCCTCGTCTCACATTCTCAAACACTTCTCAGCTGAAGCTGCGGAGATTATCGACTTCCACGACCACATTATACTTCCAGGTTTTCTTTTAATACAAGCACAATCAAGGCACAATAACTTTTCTTTTTCTTTGAGACATTCAAATTTCAGTGTTTTTATGAAGCTGTAATGTGCTTAACTATGGGTTATAGAAAAATCAAAGTAGAGCTTCTGTTTGCTCAATCGGACAACTAGGAACGATTTGCTTTGAGCTGCACTGACGGAGGCCGTGTCAAAGCAAATTACAGGGACAAACATTTATTCCGTTACACCGTTTTTAAAGAAGCAAGAAAACAAATGCATGAAATGAAACACAGATGTGTAGAATTGTAAAATTAACAATAGAACAAGGAAATAATGTCATCTTGAGGGGGCAACCTCAAAAACGCTCAAGCCAAATGATGTCCAAATGAATACCACTCCTATTTGTAGCTCAATTAGGTTGGGACAACGCCTTAACCTCTTTGACGGTGACTATTAGAAACTAAATACTTCTTTCATGTTGATATTGATGAAATTTAGAGTTGTTTGTAGAGGGATGATGTTTTGCTGATCCTCATGGAACATATCTCCCCCTTTCTAATGAGGTTTTTGGTCCCACAAAAGCTTCGTTTTTCAAATTTTTGGGAAGATCTCTCCCACTTTCTCCTAGGTATACCATGTTGCTTGTCCGAGTGTCTTGCCTTTAATTCCAACCTGCCAAGACTCTCGTGGCTATCTTTTTTTCTCTTACTTTCTTCTGTAACATACTGTCCACCCTTTAACTCCCCTTGTGCATCCAAGACAATGTCTTCCATGGAAGGCAGAAATTACCTATCTTCCTCCTCATCTAGCATGCAAGGTTCATAAAGATGCAAGCTCTTACAATTGACTACTGAATACATCTTCGTGAAAGAAGATTAGTCAATCTTCAAAGTATTATCTCCAACCTGTTCTGAGATGGTAAATGGCCCATATCTTAGAGGCTTAAGTTCTTACTTTTCTTTGAAGCCTCTTGTTTCTCAAGTAAAGCCATACCTTGTCGATCTTGAAAGTGTGTTCTTGACAATGCTGGTCATGCTTTTCCAATTGTTCTCGACCCTTGAGATGGATTTGCTTGATCCTCCAAATGAACTTGGCTGTCCCTGTCACCTCTGAATCTTCTTCTCCCCTTTTCCTATTCGTATGCAACATCAATTGGATTGTAGGAAAATGACCCAAATATGCTTCAAAATGAGACTTGTTGTAGATGTATGAACTGCCCTATTGTAGGAATGCTGAATATATGCCCAAGATTCATCCCATATTGTGGGATGCCTATTGTTGTACCCTCTTATGAGTTGTATCAAAGTTCTCTTGACCACTTCTGTTTGTCCATTGGTCTGAAGATAAATGGTTGCGTTTCTTTCCAACTTCCCATCCTTCTTACTCGACAAGGTGGTCCAAAACCACCCAAAAAACCTGTAGTCTCTATTTGAAACAATAAACATGAAAACCAAAGTGCACCCAAACATTAGTGAAGAATAGCTTAGCTACTTCATGTTCCTTGATTGTCAATCTACATGGGATTAGCAAACCAATTTTGTTAAATCTACCAAATTTGTTAAATCTATCCACCGTCACAAAAATATATGACATTAGTACATCCCCCAAAACTCCATAGAAATCCATTCCCATAATTCTTGTTGCATTTTGGGCTAATACACATTCCTTCGCAAATTTTCCATTGTTTTGCCAACTCCAAAGTGGCCTAAAAATTTGGAAGCATGTGCTTCCTTCATGAGTACAAGTCTTTCCTTCTTTGGTACACATAATTTTCCCAACTTGTAAAATAGTCCATTCCCAAGGAAGAATCATCCTTTCCTTCATCATCCAATTCTTTTGTCTTCACCTACTAATATATTTTAATATCCCTTTTAGGGCTGAAACTGAAAAACAAAGAAATAGCACCAATTCCAATTGAGAGTAATCTGTTTTTACAACAGCCAACCAAAGATTATTATAAACCCTAGCAGCGAACTGTAGTTGCACTTTTAGGCATAGTTACCAGTTCGAAATCTGATTAAATTCGGAAGGGCAAAAAAATCCGAAAAGTTCGGAAAAATCCGGGAAAAATCCGGTTCGGAATATATATACTTGTATTATTATAAATTTATATTATTGTATACTTATATCATTATATATAGACAAATCATACAAAAAGCATCCATCTACCATAATCATCATCATCATAATGATTCTTTCAAAAGATCGCAAGAAGTTGCTTGGTCCAAAAAGGTACAAAAATGGATTTTATGAAAATAAGAAAAATATTGCCATCAATGCATAGAGCTCGAGAAAATATATACTTTTAGAGAAGACGACACCTAAAACGGAGCCACGAATGAAAGTTATGGCACATGCAAGTTTTTGCTTTGCTACATCTTCCTGCACTTTTTCCAAAAATGGCAATTTTTTTCCATTCTTGCGATTTTTTCACCAAAAAAAAAAATGCCAAAAAGGAATTTTTTTTTTTTTCCCAAAAACAAGGCCGAACCGAACAGATTTATTCAGATTGCTTCAAAAATACGGTTCGAACCGGATTTCATACAAATCCGCCGAACTCGTAACTATGCTTTTAGGGCATCAAACACCCTCCAAACAAGCTGAAAATGGATGTATAAATTCTCCAAAATATTATACTCAACCAATGAAATAAACATCAAGCAAAAGTACTCCAAAATATATGCAAATTATGAAGTTCTACATAACTGTAATTAAATTAATGAGAACAAAGTCTTCAAATTGAACTGGCTTGGAAAAGGGGACGTTATAGTCCTCCTCCCAAAATTGCTTGCCCACAAGCAATTGCAAGCTCTCATGCCCAAGTACCATCATGTCAAAGTGAAGAAATATGTTGTAATGCTCCAATAATCTAGATCTTGTACCTGTCAAATGAAAGAGCTCTTGCAAAAGCAAGCTCATACACCTGCTGTCTTCATTTTCTTCTTCAAAAACAACTCTAGCAAATTTGTTATTTGCATACTTATTTGTACTCAAAACCTTCCAAACTGCTGTAACCTGATAAAAATCAGATTGTAGATGGGCTGGAAGTGAGTTACAGTAGCCACAACATACTTGGGTTTCCACCCAACTAAGTACCTTGGTGGTTGTCATAAAAATTGTCTTCAGCTGAACCTTCTTTCCAACCTTTTTTATCAAGAGTTTTTCCTTAATTTGTACCAACTTACAACTGTCCTTAGCTGGGAACAATTGTACTATACCTGTTATTTTCATGCCCATCAACATGAAAAAGGTACAACAGATACCAAAGTGGATTTTTCTTGCAAAAATCAACTTAGGCAATGTAGGGGTTGGGAACAGCCATGCAAGCACTGAAAATCCCATACTAACCATCACCAATTGAAAAAAACTCCTCCCGTGTTTGAAGGAACTTGTAAAATCATTTGTATGAGAGCAAAAGGAGTAGTCAAGTGGCTAGTGGAGATGATGCCCCAATTGTGTCAAGCAACTCTTTTACCTTGGTTGCCGTATCAACTTTTTTCCAGTGTGCTTCTTGGGCTTGTGGAGACATCTCTTCATCTTCCGCTGCAATCTCATATTCATCATTACTTACTTGGGCTGATAACAAACTCAGCTGCTCTTCCTTGTTTATACTTGTACCTGCACATGGAACAAACTCATTAAAGAAAACAAGAGTTTTTCTCATCATTGCTTCTTCCAATGAAGCTTCTTCAACCTTTGCACCATCCAATGAACAAGGAGTTGGCTTCCTAGATAGAGCATCCCCACCGCATTATTTTTCCCATCACATCCTGGTATATACAAACAACTCTACCATTCATTCCCATCTTTATGAAGTTTGCTATGGTTGTATTAACATTCAGCTGAATACCCTTAGAAATTGTTGAAGACATAATTGAGCCAATCTTTTCATGTTGACTAAATTGACTATATGATGCCAAGCGAGCTCCTATCTTGACAACCTTTGGCTGAATTTCAATACCTTCCATTACATGCAGCAGATTCAAAGTCTCTTTCAGGCTGCCCAAAGCATGTTTGAAGCATTGCCATTTCTTACTAAAATTCAGAGTTGTAGTGGCCAACAAACATCTTGTGATAGCTACACATACCTTATCAATGTCACTAGGAGAAGAGCACCTCTTCCTTGTGATCGA
The DNA here is from genome assembly GCA_018340775.1 of Taxus wallichiana var. yunnanensis. Lineage (NCBI taxonomy): Eukaryota > Viridiplantae > Streptophyta > Pinopsida > Cupressales > Taxaceae > Taxus > Taxus wallichiana. The sequence continues at coordinate 339,705,043 of CM031239.1, forward strand.
AATCCACTTGGTGGCTGCAAATAGAATGTGGAACAAGCTGGACATGTTGGTCATAACAGCCACAAGATTCGAGACAACTCCCACAATGATTTGGGGTTCATGATTCACATTTCCCAAGCTCATCTCAGTCGTGTTAGAAGGATGACTTACACCACAAAACTCACATTGAATCCATGTCTCATTAGGCATTCTTGCTAGGTGTGTTTTAGAGAACCAATCCCAAACAATAGCATGATACATTACTTCACCTCGGTTCATGAAAACTGAATTATTGCATACCTTGTAGCAAGCTGAATTTATATTCCATGTAGCTGAATTTATATTTTCAATGGATGAATTATCCATAACCTTCACATACATCCAAAAGTGGCAATCTTGAAAGTAACTTGAGTCCCACAAAACCATAGCAAGCTGATTCATACAATCTTGACTATAAAAATAACATCTAGTTTGCTTACCATCTTTACACCTTAAGCATCCAGCTGGAATTATCTTCTTTTGGCCATTCCCTACGATCTTGTCTTCATGTGTGTTACTTAGCCCCCATGAGTGTTCTATTGACCGAGAACATTGATCCTTCACAATGTGGTTAGAATGCACAACCCCTCTATGATTGCTCATAAGTTTCCTTTCAATCCAAGTGCAAGAAATGATATTTACCTTGATCTTCCGAAGACCACCCATGCCAAAGCAATCTTGGCCTTGAATAGAAGAAGCAACATACCCATAGCTGCAAGTTGTCCCTTTGGACCTATCATGCTTCTTAAAGTATTTTCTATGATGACAAAAATATGGCAGCGACATAGGAGGAAACAACAAATCAGAAATATGGTCATCATTGTCATACCTTGGGCTTCCCACAAGGAGCTCACCCTCCTTTGCCTTTGCTTCTTCAACAAGTGAAGATCTTCCCGCCTTGTCTCCTTCCATATTTTGTGGACACATGTATGGAACATCATCATGGTTCTTGCCGAAGTCAAGAACACCATCAATTTGCTTTCTTTTGATTGCTGTTCGGAAAATTCCAGCAAGCTGAACATCATCATTAACAACCGATAAATCTCTTTTCTCATGTGTATGCCCTTCAACATGGTCTTCTTGGGACTCCCCCTCAAAACCCTCTTGCAAATCTGTTTTTTTCTTTTTCTTCGTTCAAGAGAAACCCCTTTGGGTTTGGCTCCTTGGCGTGTTCTTGTGGTCTAAGGTTTAACCCTAGCATCTTCACCCATACATCAGCTGTCCCTTTGTTGGAGCCATCCTGTAATGTCCCTATCTAGGGATGAAACTGAAAATAAGGGTTTTGGCTCAAACCCAAATGACAACTTTTGATTTTTATTGCAGCCACCGGTCAATCACTTTAACCTTAAGAGGAACAAACTGAAAACGCCATTAGCAACAAATAGAAACATGAATATTTATGACAACAAAGGAATTCATATGGCAGCCAACAATATCACCACTTAGCCCTAGCGATGAATTTGATTTTCTATTTCCTAGGGAAGCGAACTATATAGGCTTTTCAAGATAATATTCTCATGCAATATCGACTGAAATTCAATATAGAAATATCCCAAACACTTCATAAGTCCAACAAGATGAAACTTGGAGAAAATATATATTTTTATAAATTTAATTCAAGTGTAAACACAAAAAAACTTCAAAATTTATAACTCCATCAATACTTGGAGTTTCAACACAAATAAATGCTCAAAATGATCTTGGAGAGACCAACTATCAAATAAAAGTGAAATCACAATTTTCCAACCACAGAAACCCCTCCAAAATTGATCCCGAACTTCCCAAATGGGTAGATCAAGTGGAGGAAGGGTGCCAACACCCTTGAAAGTGCCCTAGCTGGAGTAGAAGTGCCCTATGCACGGATAAACACCTTGCTGTTCCGAAATCTGCCAATGAAGTCCACTTGTGACTCCCGAATGAAGCCACCAATGCACACAAGAGGGTTTCCGTCCCCAAGTGTGATCCTATTGAAGGGTTTCGTCCTCAATAGGTGACCAAGGAAGGGTTTTCGTCCTTCAATGGAAAGAAGAGAAGCTACACTAGCTCCAAATCCAAGTAAATGTTGAAATGATGAATGATAATGATCCCCCTTTTCCTCCATTGGAACCTCCTTAAGTACCTTTCTTTGGCGCCAAGGATGAATTAAAAGATCAATCTTCATGACCGACCTCTTAATGAAGGGGGAAGTGAACTTTTAATCTTCACTTAAGGACACCGACCTCACAAAAAGGGAAATATTATTTCTTTATCTCCATTGTAACTCTAAAGAGGATTGACCTTAATGAAGGAGAAGATAGAAGTTCCTTTTTGCTTTGTCATTCACTTATCACCTAGTTGAATCACTCCAAGCCATAATTAGTAATCAAATAAATAAGGAAAAAACAATCACTTATAATTATGTCAATGTTCATCTCCCTTGCTTTCCTTCTTTGAAGCCCATGGAAGGTGGAATGAGCACGAAGCCTTCATAGCGACTAGCTTGGAAAAGGGGACATCACGGATATGTTTTTTTCTTTTTCTTTGTTCAAAAGAAACCCCTTTGGGTTTGGCTCCTTGGCGTGTTCTTGTGGTCTAGGGTTTAACCCTAGCATCTTCAACCATACACCAACGGTCTCTTTGTTGCAGCCATCGAATGTGAAGAGTGTCACCTTCCCCAAAGTATTTTGAAGATCCCTTGGTGGTGCATGAGGCCTAGGCTCTGGCCATGACCTTCCCCGCTTACCCCTATGAATTCGAGAAAACAAAATAGCATCAGGGATCTCACTCGGAAGAGCCCTATATTCTTCATAGCCACCAAAGCATATTGTGCCCTACTGAATGCCATGTATCCACCTTTGGAATAACTCCTTCCCTTGGGAGGAAGGTAGGCTGAAAAGCCCTAGCTGTAGGATCCATCACGGATTTCAGTGGTTGAAGATTGTTGTTGGCCCTTGAAGAACTTCTTGGATGCATATTATGGATCAGCCATGCCATTATATCAGCCAACCTCTCTTGCCCTTGGGCAAACCTCTCAAACCTAACATCATCAAAATTTATGTTCGCCATTTTATCTCCTTCTAAATGAATACCCTCCAGGATGGGAGGATCGATGCTCTGATACCACTATAATATCCCTTTTAGGGCTGAAACTGAAAAACAAAGAAATAACACCAATCCCAATTGAGAGTAATCTGATTTTTACAACAGCCAACCAAAGAATATTATAAACCCTAGCAGCGAACTGTATTTGCACTTTTAGGGCATCAAACACCCTCCAAACAAGCTGAAAATGGATGTATAAATTCTCCAAAATATTATACTCAACCAATGGAATAAACACCAAGCAAAAGTACTCCAAAATATATGCAAATTATGAAGTTCTATACAACTGTAATTAAATTAATGACAACAAAATTACAACTCACAATAATGGCTGGAAATGGAGGTTACAAGCCCCAAAAATATCATGAAAGTGTGAAATCAGCCTCTAAAATTATGAGGAATATGGATATCAACTCCAAATGAAGAAATGTGCCCTAGATGGCACCCAACTCCTCCAAGCAAGTTCTTTACCCTAGGAGAGGGTCTAAAAATGGTGTTCAAACCCTAGCAACTCTTCTCCAATCAAACCCTAGCTGAAAATCTACAACATTAACCTTCGTGAAGCCCTTGGAAACAACAAATTGAAGAGTTTTCGTTCTTCAATCAAGCAAGGAAGGGTTTTCGCCCTTGTGGAAGTGATTGAGCAACCAGCCCCAAAACCATGCAAGTTATAATTTTTGATAAGAGATAATGCACAAATGAGCCAAGCAACCCCTTTTATACCTGTTGTGGCGCCATACCCAATTAGAAAGCTTCCAATTAGGACTGACCTCATAATGGTTACTTTTTCTTTTATTTTTCCTTTTGGCTTTTCACCTTCTTAACCCAGCTGACCTGACTTATGTAGAAAACTATTAAAGAAGAATGCAATGCTCACGAAAATAACTGAAAAACATGAAAACTACTTCCCTTGTTCATTTCCTTCTTGCCCATGGGAAGTGGAATGGGCTCAAAGTCTCCAAATCAAACTAGCTTGGAAAAGGGGACATTACATATATCTCCCCAAAATCTGCATCTTGTGCGTATGCTCCCTTATAAGTCTCTTGTGTGAAATCCTCAAGTTGTGAAATTGTGGCCAAAACTGATTTTTTTTTTTGCTATGGGTGGCCTAGATAGGTTATGTGCCATTGCATTTGTGTTTCCTTTCTTTGTATTTGATTGCCAATGGTAACGCACTACCATTGTGGAGAAAGAATGAATGAATTTTCTCGAGACTACCCCAACAAAGGTCCTTGTTTTTGTGTGGGCCAATTTGTGATATCCTCAATTTTTGCTTGATCCACATTCAACTCTTCTCCCGTAACCACATGCCCTAAATAGACTAGTGATTTCTTTGCAAATTCACATATCTTCATGGTGCACAAAAAGCTGATTTTCCTTCAACATTGGCAAAACATGCTTCAAAAGGGTTAGATATTCTTCCCAAGCAGCACTAAAAACCAATATATCGTCCCGATACACTATCAAACATGTATTAATGAATGGATTCAATACATCATTCATTAATCTCATAAAATTAGCCAATTCATTATATAAGAAAACATGAAGAACTAACCACTAAGCGGTTGAGACAACTATGAAAAAGTGTGGTCCCATAGACCGTTGAGTCCCGTGGATGCAATGAAAATAATTTCATGCCATATGACCTTGGTATGAAGTTGGTGGTAGCTAGATTTAAGATCCACCTTTGTGAATTACTTATCATGTTGTAGGTGGTCCAACAAGTCATCTATTTGAGAGAGTGGATACATGTTCTTGATGGCGATGTACTTGCGAATGATGACCTCTTGCTCCAACAACTCTCAAAGTTGTTTCTTTACTTTATTACTCTCCAAAACTGATTTCTTATACAATCCAATGTTCGGTAGTGGAGATTTAGGAAAAAAAAGCGAATCTCATGCTTTGCCTCCCTTTTAGGTGGCAAACTTTGGGAGCTTTGAAAGCCTCTTGAAGAAAACGTAATAACTCATTCAAATCTCTCAACCCCTTGTTCACAAATAATCTTAGAAATTTCTAGCCCATCATCTTGCTTACCACCGAAAGGAAGTAATATTTTTAATTGGCTTGGTTGGCACTTACCATGGCAAGCTTGGGCTTTCTTTGATGTGCCTTGATAATATAGCTGAACCCATCTTTAATCAATATATATTTATTTGTCCTCCCATGAAGAAAACATCCTTGAGATACAAGTAAGGACCTCTAAAGATAACATCGTATGCATCAAGTGGAATCACGATCGCTTTTATCTCATCAGCATAATTTGAATTAATGCCAAATTTTATTTTACGTCTTTGGTTACTTGTATTTCTACACCCTTCTTTACCCAACCTAACGGGTATGGATGAGAATGATCATAAATTTTTAAACCAAGCCTCTTAACAACTTCATTTGAAATCATATTAGATTTTGAGCTAGTATCAACAAGTACATTAAACTTTGTTTTTTTGAATTGGAAAAATGTGCTCATTTCTTCCCTTTCATGCCCCATTCTAGCTGCATTGGTCATAGTGCAACCCCATTTCTCATCTACAAAAAAATTGTCCTCTCTTTCCACCTCTTTTACTTCCTGCAAGGATGCCCCGGACTTCTTAGAGTCCTCTTTGGTGTGGTTCTTAGGATGTAATTATGGAGGAAACTTCCAACTTTTTGCATTAGTATGGCCATCCTTAACACAATGACTACGATGATTTTTTGGATTTTTGCAAACATACAAAGCAGTGGCATTTTTCTTAACCTTTCCACTTTTTTTTGTGTAGGATTTGGATGGGTGATTTTTTCTTTTTCTGTTGCTATTTTTTGCTTGGAGGATTCTCTCTCATCTTGCTTCTTTTCTTTCTCAATATAGTATTCCCGAACACATGCTTCATCGAGGTCTTTCACTTGCTAGAGACAACTCATCTCCTTATGTGCGAATGGAGACGCATATATATTTGGTCAAGTTGTCCTCATTGGCTAAGACCAAACCCTTAAAACTAACTTCTCTACAAAACTCTAGTATGATTTTGCATAGATGGATTGGCTAAAAGGTTCAGATACGTAGTGTGTACATTTGAAGACATGAGAAATACCAAGAAGTAGGCATGACAGTGATGGATGAAGAAAGTGAATCGGAGATGTATCCCGATCATGAAGGTATCATAGTGATGTTTGTTGTCACTCTAGACCCAAGTTGATAGGAGAATGACCAAAGGAAAGATGGACAAATTTGTGGGAACCATATTAATCTAAGCAAGACTCAAAGCATCTAAAGCTCAATGAATCCTCTAGGGTTACGTAGTTGAGGGGGAAATGCATGTGGTGGAAGACATGTTCAAATTTCTCGGAAAGTGGTAAAGTTTTTAGCCATTGGCCTTTGAAATGAGTAATGGTATTTGATGTTTATACACACTTTAGGAGGTATGTTTCAATGAAAATGTCAAAATGTTGACTATTTTCACATGCAAAATATGGGGTCAAATGGATAAGATATGCTGATGGACCATAAACATGATAGGGTGATAGGGCTGCTCTAAATATGGTACATTGGTGTCCACCTTCTTATTTAATGGGAAAACAACCATGCCTTCATAAATTGGTGAATTGGCGAGGAAGGATCCAAAGGATGTTAGGACAGGCTTCTCATCAAGTCCACCTATCTTATCTTGTTGTCCTTGTGAGGAAAAATCCCAAAGGTAGTGGGATAAGCTTCTCATCAAGTTTTTCATTTCTGACGAGGAAAAATCTAAGTGTTAGGACAAGCTTTTCGTCAAGTTCACCCGTTACACATTATAAGATTTTTAATGACTCTTTTATTGATTTGGTTTTAGGGAGTCATGTTTATAACACACCACGCTTTCTCTACAAATGTTAGGACTAGCATGACTAGTTTGTGTGAGGTCTTTAGTAGGATTGTGATGGGTTTTGCCCAATAATGATAGGTCTGTCAGGCTGATTTTTAGAACTTGATTAGGCATATCGTAGATAAGGATTGGGTTTAATTTCTCACTTAGACAACATGTTGCAAAGGATTTTTGAAGGACCTAAGTTACACACACCACAAAGATGGGATTAATATCAAATCCTTCATTTGATTTTCTGACCGTCACACGAGTCAAATTATAGCTATCAAAAGTTGGCCTAACCATCCTTGTCCCTAAGACACAAGATAGAACCTTGGGAACCACATCAAAAGGGTAGCCAAGTTGCCCCCACAAGTGTTAAGACAAGCCTCAAGGAAGATGCATCTGGTCAAGATAGGATCTAGTTGAAGGCTAGATAAAATGATAGGAAAAAGTTGATGAAAATATATTACACCCCGTGTGCCCCTATTCAAGCAAGGCTGTCTCCTCAATGTTTCTATCACCTGTAAAGGTATAAAAGCGAATAATTGACACTTAAGGATCGGGATCAATGCATGGGAGGCAGGTAAGGTTTTGTAGTGCTCGAGGTGTATTGAACTAACATGAAAATTGAGTTATTAACCCTTTAGCATGCATAAACAAAAGGCACCTTTCCTTTAGTATTTAAAGTTGTTTTATAAGGACTTAAAGTTCTTTTATAAGGACAACCACTTGGGGTTAAACTTAGGTCTCTCCCCAAGTTCTTTGTTAGGAGGAATGTTTAGTCCAAGCACTAAGTTTCCTAAAACGAGAGGGAAAGGTCAGATCTTTTCATTGTGGAGGTGGTAGTATCTAGCCCTGAATGTTTAATTTTGATGAGACCTAATGTTTTTCATTGGTTTGTTTTGATAATTAGGCATGTTAGGTAAAGGCTTGGGTTTTCTCTCTTTCATGATCTGGATTGTGCTGACATGTTTGATGTTGGAAGATGAGATTTCGAAGATGGGGTTTTCAGCCCTTGTGACTTGACTTGACTGCACTTTCTGTACTTGGACTGGTTTAGGAAGATTTGATAGTTGGTCATGATGTTTGTGAAAGAGACTTGTCTAAGTACTAGTTTGGGTTCTTGTCGGACTTGACCACATGGATTTGCCTCAACTGTAGAAACCTAATATTGTGAAATAGAGTTAGAGCAATGGCTTGCTTCCTATGTATCCAAGGTCATCCTAAAAGCACATTGTAGGAGAGACTCCTCTCCACAATGTGAAACTTAGTTGTCAAAGTTTTAGGTGCTAATTTGACAAGGATTATAACATTACCAATTGGAGTAGAGGGGAATTGCCATACCCTTTAATGATGGTTTTATTGGGTTTAAGGTTGGTATGGCTGAGATCGATCCTCTCCAAAAGGTCAATGCAAATGATGTTAAGGGATAATCCCTTGCACACCATGTTTCTTTTGATCAATAACTTGTCTCTAAAGATTATCTTTATAAAGAGTGCAATGTCTTCTTGCTCCAACAAGTCGTGGTTTGAAGGCAAGTTCCTAAAATTGAAGAAGAAAACAGTGTCTCCAAAGGTTTGTGCCGGATGGCTTTGAGATTTACTAGAATGGGAAGACGAGTTTAGGGTGGTTTGGTGATGTTGAGAGGTTTGTGTAAGGTGAAATTTTTGAACTTGTCCCTAAGAACAAGTGGCAGAGTTGACCTCCTTGTCAGGACAAGCATCCATAAAACCTATCACTTTGAGCTTCCCATGAGAATAACCCATAGGCTGGACATTGTCTTGGTCTGATGTAGTTGATGAGTGGATTGGGCTGATGTTTGAATTAGCTTTGTGAGATGGTGTAGGCCCATATTGATTTTGCATTTTGAGAATGGAATCTAACTTGACATGTCTTTAGTTTTTGGGTAGGGTGGTTCCATTCACCGAGTTCCTTGCATTTCGAGGTACCATGTGTGAAGGTTTGGTGATAGCTACACCATTCATTTTCTTGGAACCACCTTGAATGGGGCCTATCTCGGATCATGTTGATTGGATTTATTGGATGAAGGATCCTTATTGCTATTGTTGTTGTTGATTGTAATGTTGAAAAGCATTGAATAACTTACGGTTTGATCATTGTTTTCAATAACATTACTTTTTCTAGATCGAGTCTAAGATGTTGTTTCTTCGTCACGAGTCGCACTTCGATTTTGTGTCAATGGTTCTTCTATGAGGATTGGAGTTGGTGGTTTTCTTGGCATATTTTCATTTGCCACTTTCTTGCCAAACCCGGTTGATTCAAGGGCCTAGTTTCACAGCCTCATCGAAAATAGAGTAGAGGACTTCGTGAATGTCAAAATTTAAGTTCAGAGTCTAAAGAATATATGAAAAAAATCGAATTGATTTCTTGACTTCATGCAACAACAGAAGATGAGTATTGGGCATGACATTGTCTAAGCACAAAGTCAAAGTAGGGTTCTTCGGGATCTTTGTTGGTGTTTATGAAGTTTCTAATTTGGAAGTGTCGAAGACCTAAGTTTTGCAGGCATCGAAAAACTGGGCAGATAAGTGATGAAAAGAATTGATTGAGTGCTAAGGTAAATGATAGTACTGGTTTAATGCCTCCTCATCAAGGGTGCACAACTTTTTCTGGTAACCATGGCATCCCATGTCAATGGATCTCTAATAACTATTGTGAATGATTTGATGTGGGAATTAGGGTTTACCTACCTTGAATTTAGGTAGCTGAGAAATTGCTGACAAGTTTGCTCTTGTAAATTTTGTTTGTAAGAAAGCTTTCTGATTTTTGCTTCCGACATGTGATTGGAAAACACATATCCTCATCAGTTTACATGTATTTAATCCATGCTATTGAAGAGTGTAAAGTATCAATTTTAATGCTTCGTTGCATCCCGTTATCATTATTTTAATTCATGCTAAGGTCATTATTATTATTTATTCTTTTTTGCAAGTCAGTTTAAGTATACATGCTTTGTTGTATAGACTGATGTGAGTCAAAAAGCATTGCTATTGCTTAACCACTCGGGGTTTAGTAGGTCATCGAGTGTAAACACATTAATGTTGCATAGGCCATTTTGAGTCTAAATGCATTGTTGTATAAGCTTTTGCGAGTCTAAACCCATTATCTCTTGTATAGTTTTGGCCTAGTCTGAGATACATCTCAAACTGAGGGTCTCACTTAGGAAGCAAGCCAGACATGATGAGCTAGTTGGGCTTCCAAAGCCAAGGTCTTAACATGAGCACAATGATTGAACACCAAGGGATGCAGTCCAAGGGTAGGCCTTCAAACCTAAATTTGCAGGTTTTGTTTTCATTAAACTCTTTTAGCAATAGAGTGTTTTTCTTGTATTGAATCACATATTGCGTCATGCTTATGAACTCAGGTTGCAGTTTTACATCTGGACAGGCTTTACACAATCTATCCATGAAATTATAATTGAGTCACTGTTGGTGCCTTTTTATGTTTGATGGTATACATTTGATGTTTCCTGTTTTTAAGCAAACTCTTTTCCTGTTCTACATTTTTGCAGACTTGTTGTTGGTGGACACAATTGGGTTAAGCCAAACTACATTTCTGGACCAAAAGAGAGTTTAAATACCCACCGTCTTACTATTTTCTCGATTTGAACAGGATTCATCAACACTCATGTTCATTCTTCTCAACAACTTGCTCGAGGAATTGCAGATGATGTTGACCTTATGACATGGCTGCACAATCGGATTTGGCCCTATGAATCACAAATGACAGAAGATGATTCCTACGTTTCAACCTTACTATGTGGAGTTGAACTTATACATTCCGGAGTATGTTCAGAACCAAATATACTTTATGCAGTAGCTTAATTTGGTCTAGTAACAAAATTTGTTATTTTGATGAAAACATGATAAAATATATTCATTCCAGTGTTAACTATAGTTTATGGTATAAATCCAAGTATTAGGAATATGTACAAACACTTCCACCATAATGACATCATCTTACAAATTTTTTTTGAGGGTTTAGGTTTATTGATTTTTTAGGGCATGCTTGCCTTTTTACTTGAAAATGGCGGTGAGACGTGGAGTCTCTTTTGAATGTTTTATGCATTGACAGAACATTTGTAGAATTGAACAAAAATTGTGGCTGACTTTACGATGCAATATAGCCCTTTTCAATACTGTACTATGCCGTCTGAAAAAGTATTATGGTACTAACAAACAATCCTTTGTTGCTGCTTAAGGCTGAAAGTAACAGCAGTGTTAAATTTCAGTCAAAGATAGAATATCCTTTTTATCTGACTGATAGATATTTTACGTCTATTATTCATATTTTTCTGGTAATTTCTATTCAATTTTTTTAGTCCCTTTTGTAATTTTGCTTCTAGGATTCTCTCTTCGTAGAACTTTCTAGTGTTAACAGTTGTATCCTCGATTCCCATTGACCTAAATTTGGTCATGTGTGGACATTAATATAGTTTCTTTCTTTAAATTAAAAAATTATTATTATATGGTCTGTGTAATGCTTGCATTGCCTAATCAAAACATAATTTACTTTTTAAAATGAAAATTTACAAATCCTTTCTACAATCTATGGTTCTATGGTTTTCAATTTGTGCATTTATGCCACACAGTATATTTTGTTCTAGGGTAATGACTTGTAGAGTATTTGCATTTGGAGTTGGTAAAAAAACATCGAAAAATCTTGTGGCATTGGATTTTGATTGGTTGACAAAACACAAACTGAATATATTCTTCAAAATAAGATCAATAGGCAGCCGAGAGAGAGTTGTAGTCTAATAATGCAATCTCAAGCATTGGTATATCAGAATGGTGAAGGTAAAGGTAGATTTGTAGGTCACCACAAAGTGAGATCCCAATTTTGTGTATGAGACCCCACTTATGGAAGCCCACACGGAGATCATTTTTCCCATTTACCTTATATATTGTTCATTTTGGGCATACATAACCTACTTCCTCTGGATTCAAATTTGTGCCTCCTCTATGGAGTACACAAGTCTTCACCATTAGGCCTTCTCTATTGCTCTTCAAATGAGGGTTGAAGCTACACCGAAAGGTGAATGCTTTGCTAGTAGAAATCCCAATAGTTCATGACAAATTGACACATGAAACAAGATTTTTTTCATCAATTCAAGCGAGATGCCAAGAACACCATTCATGGAATAAAATGCATATGATTTATCTAAAGTATCATAAAAATTACAGGTCCAATCTTGAATATTTGATCTCAAAAACATTTGTATGCCACTTCCATTCTGCATCTGGCAACATGGTGTGACAAGCTTTAACATTCCTAGATAAGGACTCAAGTAGGCAATAATAAAAATAATAATAGCTTGAGATCATGTCCTCGTAGCTCATCATCTCAAAATTGGAAATTTATGTTTATATTTATACACAAGCTGGATTGAAGTTCATTGTTGTGGTAGTTCCGTTATTATCTATTTTCCTAACTACTTGTGGCTTATGACATGTGGTGATACACTTTTGTGATCAAAACTAGAAAAGTCATATTGCTGCAACATCGGCAACATCCACTATTGTTGTGCCTTTACAAGCCTTTCTCACCATCACGTTCTACATTGCCAACTACCTTTTACACCTAGTCAAATCCTAGGTAAATTCCCTACCGTCATCTTGCCTACTATTTGGTTATTTTTTCCTCAAGGAAAACAAGCCTTTAAAATTGAGTAGGATCATGATTATGTGTTTTTAATTATAGAATTAGTGCAAGTAATTCCACTCTGAAATTGTTTTTCTTCGACATGTTTTGTCAATGTGTTCTCAATAGTGCACATCTTGTTTATTCATGTTGCAGCAACATATGAGAGATAAAAATGATGTTAATTTCCACGAGTGACCAAAGTAGACGATGAGACTCATGAGTACAAGAAGTTATGATAGCAAATAGGAATGCTAAAAAGAACGACAACCACAAGATGTATCTAAGACTAAAATAATTAAAACTTTATAGGAAACAGGTAAACTCAAAATGGGTGAAACCTAGACAAATCAATACCAAAAAGTCATATAGTACAAGTAACCTTGTGATTAAACAACCCCTTGCCAAAAGGAAAGGGGTTCATTGAGACCAAGGGTCTAGGATGCAACAATGTTTGGAGCATAAGGGCCAACATCCTCATCAATCACCATGAAATGGACGAATACGAAGTTTGATGATGTCTTCAAGACAATGATAAGGAAAGGAGGGCCGAGTTGGACTATTCTAAAAGGGAGCATGGTACCCCTTCTAGAGCCTTTCCCGACGTTGATGGTGAATGATCCTTCACAAGTAGAGCAAAAACTGGTAATGGGTGTTTTCCTCAGTAGCTTGGACTATGAGCGATAGTGGTGGCTGATCCTCTATGTGGGAGAGTAGTTGAGCATCTATGCTTGGTATGAGAGTAAGAAGATTGAGGTGTTGTGCTTGGTCATATGTGTGTCTATAACATCCAACTGATTCTTGACACCTCCAATGGATGCACCGGGCTGAAAGGAGGAGATAATCAATTTGTCATGTGCATTCTTTCCCCGTGGGTCTAAGGAGAAAAGCAAGGGGAAATCTAGATTATATTTTTATTATTGATTAGATAGTTGTTTTCATTTATTATGATTTATCCTATTGGAAGCCTTTTTGCTCCAATAGAGGAATTTAAGTAGTTTAGTATTAATGGTGTTGTGAGCATGTAGGCTCCAATAACCTTTTTAATATTTAAAATGCAATTACTTAAGGGGTTGGCCATGATGTAATGATTGCTTTAAGCACTCTTTATGCCTATTTAAGGAGGTCACTTGGGCATTAATGATTCATGTTTTGGTAATTATTCTTATTTTGGTGAAAGTTAGCTAGTGTAGCCCTTTTACTCTCTCTCACAAGGACGAAACCCCTTGGGTTGAGGATCTCTTCCAAGGATGAAAACCCTTGGTTGGGAAACTTGTGAAGGACGAAAACCCTTAATGAGGTTTTGATTGTGCAAGCTGGTTGGAAACGCAATAAAGGATCTTTCTCTTGCATTTGTGGTCTTCTTTGGTGCAAATTATAATTATTTCAAGTGGAGCGACCTATGTTGAGGTGGTAATTTGGTATGTGTGGAGACATTTTGACAAATCTGAAATTATCATCTTATTCTCTATATTTTATTAAGCCAAGTTTTCGAGTTTGGTGAATTTTGGTGATGTTCTACTATTTTTGGTAAGCTCGAATGTTCACTGGTTAGGGTTTCTTAATTAATTAATTTCACATGCAAATCTGAGTTCTAACAGCTGCAATTGATTGATAAGGGTTTCCTATTAATTTTGGCACAAGTTGGAAGTATTTTTGCAAGGTTTATCTCCTTTTCGAAGGGCTGTTCTTCCCTAGGAAGGTCGCTGCCCTAGGAAGGGTTTGAAATCAGTTTTTGAGGGTTTATAACAGCAGTGTCTCAAATCTGATTTGAGAGCTTTTAGCCATTTCCTAAGGTCCCCCAAAAAGGGACATTACAATCTTGTGGAACTTGGAATCCCTTGTAAAGAGTAGCATTTGAAAGTGTCACATTTTTGAAGGTAAAATGCCAAGTACCTTTGTCTCGCTAATAGAAGAGGGTAGTTAGGGACCCTCCTAGTTTATAAAAACAATGATATCTCATCCATATTTCATACTAGACAGAACATCTGAATTGTAATGCTCCTTTATCTCACTTTCCTAAAGAGAGAAAAGATGATTTTATCACCTTGTAGAATATAGTGATTTGTATTGATTTGTAATGGGTGAGAACATACCCTTGGTTGGCCTCGGGTGACCTTAAGGCCATGTGACCACTGAGAAAAATATAGCCATGTTGAATGTTGGTGCCCTAAACGATATGTAATAAATGCTCAAAATTAAAAGCCATTATTAAGGCTGAGAGGCTATAAGGGAGAGATCTAAGTAACTTGAACATATTGCCGAGATATGTCCTTTGACAACTCCCGATCTTCCCAATTGTGGAAAGAAGCTGAGGACAATTTACCTATGTTACCTAAGACTCCGAGACTCCGGGATGGTGGGACGTGGGTACGGAGTTTCCGGGAATGCATAATTTTTCCAAAATTTCGGGATGTGGGGAGACGACTATCAAAATAATAGACAAAATTATAAATATTAAGAATATATAAATAAATTTTTAAAAATTATGAATAGCAGTCCATATTTATATATCAGTCCACCATGTGCATACAGTCCATGTCCA
Source organism: Taxus wallichiana var. yunnanensis (assembly GCA_018340775.1). Taxonomy (NCBI): domain Eukaryota; kingdom Viridiplantae; phylum Streptophyta; class Pinopsida; order Cupressales; family Taxaceae; genus Taxus; species Taxus wallichiana. Next base: position 339,720,169 of record CM031239.1, read on the forward strand.
AACGTCCATATTAAAAGCTCAGCAACATACATATAGCTATACTAATGTTATATGTCCATATAGCTTTTAATATTAATATGTATGCTGCTGGTTTTCATAGTCCATATAGCTTTTAATGTATGGACATATAATATTAATATGTATACTGCTGCTTTTCATAGTCCATACAACTTTTAATGTATTCTGTGACAATCCACCATGTGCATTTGTGCTAAAAATTTTATGTATTCATATATTGCTCTTGATTCTTAATATGTCTTTGTAATACAATATAGTTGGGTTATGGTTAACTGGTAAACATTTTGATCAATGCCTCACCTTTCTCTTCATATAGAAATATACATGCATACTTTTTAAGTTATTGGAGCTTCCAAAGTGAATTTTAATTAGATTTATAGTGTATACATACAAACAATTTTTTTTTCGAATAGAGATGAGTGGCTTCCAAAAACAATCTTATACTACAAGAGTACAATTTAAAAATCAGTTTTTAAAGAGAAAACAACAAAGGAATTGATTTAATTTTTTTTTCCAAAAAAAAAAACTTAGATGTCCCAAACGTCCCGGGACGTCTTGATGTTCTTGATGTCCCCAAAAAGGGGATGTCCCGAGACCTCCCCGATATTCGGGACGTGTTCCTCCTTTCCCTCCCTTTGAGAAATGTGGGGGATGTTTCCCCAGTCTCTGTCGTCCTTGGGACATCCGCGATGTCCTAAACACCTAGTTTTGGGGAACGCGTCCCCATAACATTGCAATTTACAGAGAATCTAAAGGGAGGAATTTGAGCAATGGAGATGCCAATATATTGATGAAGTAAATTGATCTCAACATGAAAGCATTGATTTCATCCAAAGAGACCTAAGGAGGTAACCCACTTTGAGGAATGAGTCTAAATAAAGATATCTCTCTTGACCTAAAGATGTATCAAAAAGGGACTTGAGCATGTGAAGATTGAAATACTACTAAAAAGATGCAATGAGACTCAAATAATGTATTGAGGGATTATTTTTTTACCATGGATGATAGTCGGAGCATGATAGTTTGTAGTCTCCAAAGATATGTCTAGTGAATAAGTCCTAAATTGGGGTACTAAACATCTGATCCATAAAGAACATTAGCTTCATGGTTGTGTTGAAAAGATGTGTCTTAGATGGGATATCTTGGAAATGTATCTAAAATGATGGATTCTCTAAATGAGAGAATGATCCAAAATGGATCGCCCAGAGGGGTGAAAGACATAATGGAAACTTGAAATTTGAAGAGGCAAAATATGAGCTATCATGGTAAGGCTATAAATAAATTCCATGTTTACAAAGTAGAACATAAGCACAATTTTCAAAATCTCCAAAGAGAGGAAATGTATTGTTTACAAGCTATAAATGTTCATTTTGTTGCAAAAATAAAGCAGACCTTTTTCTTGTGGTGGAGTTTTTAAATCTTGTGAAGGTTTTCTCAATGTAAAATGATGTTCTTATTGTGTGATTGTGTTCTACATTTGTCTTGCAAATTCCTTTCCATTTTTTTGCTGCACATTGGCTCTCTAAGAGGAAAAGAGGGTGAGGTATGACCGAAGCGAACCTCTTAACCAACACACTGAAGGCTATGTTAGGGGAGGGACTCCCCTTGTGAAGGAGAGGAGGGTTTTTACCAGCGGGAGAGGGGAATAATGAATAAAATTTTTCCTCTCCACCCATGGATTGGTTTTTCAGCCACTTCCCTTGGCCATTTACAAGGGAAATATGTCCTTTGGCCCGTTTGGTATGCCTCTTGGCCGTAATCCCATCGGCATCGTTAAGAAATAGTATGGTGTCAAGCTAGATTCAACAGTCCCCCCGTTCTCTTCTGAGGAAGGATCATATTGACCGATTATTCTAACAATTATTTTGTAGATATCTCTGAAGTATTAGTCAATGCAGCACTTTTTCTTTTTTCAGTTTGTACTTATTGAGTTCTAGTAGCTTATATGGTTTTCAGCAATACAAAAATAGATATCGTCTGTTTGGTGAAATAAATTTTATCAAACACTAGACCAATCAATTATAGATAAAATTTAGTACTAGAGAAAAGTATTCTTGGCTCCCATGGTGGAGTATTGAAGCCTTTAGATTTAAACAAAGAGGTAGAAATCTCAAGCAACAACTAGTGAACTATATAAGATGCACATTGGCACTTGCAAAATCGAGGCTAATTTTGCTAGCATAAAGAACAAGTTTTTCCAACTCTATTGACATATTAGTGGCAGCTTTAATAGGGAATCATGGAATTCATCTTCATTGACTAGATCAACAAGAGAGAAGGAATAAAATAAGGGCAAATAAGAGAATGGGAAAAACCATACAAAGGAATCATTTGAATGTGAGAAATTAAGTGGAGCAATACCACAACCACTCGTTATGTTGGGGGCAAAAGTGGAGATTCTGCCTGTGAGGTACAAGTTGATGTGGAAAAGTCCAAGAACCGCTAGAACAACTTGTGGTTTCCTTTGATACATGTGGTTTTAATGATGAGAAAGCTATCTCATTTATTCTCTTGAAGATGTTTGATATGGTGGGAGAGGTTACATGGATGCCTTGATGTTGAAGAAGGAACCACTATTGACCAAATGGGAGCTTTTTTAGGTCTTTATCAAGCCACATTTATATCCCACAAAACATGATGAGGAGCAACTTATAAAGTGCAATGCTTCTTTGCACAAAAGATCAATGTTTGCAAGAGTAGACCAATTTTTGAAAGAAAGCAATCATATTGATCATAAAATGGGATAATAGATATTAGAGGGCTTCCTACTCACATTTAGAGGTAGGTAATTCTTGCAAAACAAAAGAGTATAAATGAGTCGTGTTTAGGATCTCTACATTGATATTGACAAGAAAATAGGGAAGCATGCAGGATCTTCCATGTCAAATCAATAAAAAGCTTCCAAGAAGTGGAACTACTGGCCAAAATAGCAAGGACCCCAATAAATGAGGAACGCTTAGTGGCAGAGATGAAATTGGTAATGAATGCTTGCCCTTGTGATCTTAACGATGGGCTATGGTGGTGAGAAGGCCCTCGCTTCCTGGACGGAGTTGATCCATGCACCTATAATGAGAGTAAGAAGGTTGTGGTGCCTTAGTGGTGGTATGTGCAAGGATGACCACCGCCTCATTGATTTTTTCCTTTTACATGTGAATCAATAGTATCCAAAGGAGATTAGTTCTTGTAATGACTGTGATGATGGGCTGAAAGGAGGCAATCAAGTTAATAGCTTTTAGGATCCCCAATAAGGTTGGGTTGAAAGTGAAAATTTCCCAACAGAAAAGCGCCAAACTTCTCTAATAAGGGTAGCAAAAACAAGGTGGATAGAGAATCACATAAGTATCTAAATGAACAATGATGCCTATTTGAAACCTCATAGTAGATGAGACACTGAAAAATCCTGTCACTTTGCCTCCTGAGGGAATATATCCTCTCATTGCAAGAATATGGTGATCCATCTCAACTCGTAATTGAGGGGAGAACACCCTCAATTGACTAAGCGCAATCCTTAATCCATGTTACAAATGGTGGAGATAGTCAAAGGCTAACAATGGTGCCATTTATCATCTATAAGAAATGCTCAACATAGTTTTTCCTCTTTGACCTAGGAGGTTAGATTGCGCCCTTTTCTAAATTAAAAATAATTAATAATATTTTAAGTTGGGCATCGATTCTTCATTTTGGGACAACTTAATAATATTATTATTAAAATAAAAGGTATTTTTAAATACTAAAGCAGGGAGAAGACCCTTAGCCTATTTTCACTATTTTTGGTGGCTAAAGGGGATAGGAGGAAAAATTAATAATTTAATTTTAAGTGCATAGTAATTTTTATTATAAGCACTTAATTAAATTATTATTAAAAAGTGGTACTTGGGAGAATAAGTTAGCCAAAAAGTAACTTTATGTCGGCAACTTATGTTATAAAGGGGGCTCTCTAATTTAAGTAATGTCAATGATAAATTAGAATTAAAAGGAGGGAAAAGGTATAAAAGGAATTGGAGAGAGTCATTTGATCATCAGGTGAATTTGATACTTCTCTTTTGGAAATTGGAGCATTGAGCTCTCATTTTCAGCCTTTGAGGACGTAAATCGTCATTGGATCCTATTGAGGACTAAAACCCTAAAACCCTCATTTGTTGCATTGGTGGCTTCATCCGGGAGTCACAAGTGAGCTTAAAATTCAGAATTCAGAACGACAAGGGTTTCCATTTGTGCTAGGGCACAAATTCCAGCTAGGGCATGCTTTTTTGGGGCTGCCACATTCATTTCCAGCTTGATCTACCTATTTGGAGATTTCGGGATCACTTTTCAGTGGGTTTTTGTGGTTGGAAAAATTTGATTCTAATTTTGTTTGATAGTTGCTATTTTTGTGGTCATTTTGAGCTATCATTTGCATTTTATCTCCAAGTATTTATGAAGATATGGATTTTTGAAGTTTCAACTGTTTTTGAGCAATAATTAATTCCAGCAGTCAGTATTTTGTTGTTGAAACATTTATTTTGCATGATTTCATCAAGAGTTTCATGTTGTTGATGTATTTCTGAAGATGTTTGTGTGGGAAATACTTAAATCTGAAATTTACCTAGGTCGCTTAGGGTTTAGTGGACCTGAAACATGTCACTGCCCTATTTTTTGCATAAAATCAGATTGCTGTCATAAAAATCAGGTTTTCTACATGTGGCTGTCATCATTTCCAACAATGTTCTATTAGGGTTTTGGGGAAAATCCAAATTTATCAAATTTGAGCATGAAAGGGACATTATAGAGGTTGTGTAGGAGAGGTCTAGGTGACTTGGATGTATTGCTGGTATATTTACTCTTTGACAACTTTGTTGATCACTTCCTTCGAGGGAAGAAGATACAAGGATGCATCCAATGAGTATCTATAGGGAGAGAGTCAATCAATATAGATGTCAATGGATTGAAAGAGCGAATCGGTTTAGCATACCAACTACGCCAACCAGAGAACTACCAACATGTGTATATAAATATATTCAATACTAGTTAGAATGTCAAAAGCCGCATAGCTGGTTTTGCAAGAATCTTCCATGTCTCCTTTGGAAGAACATTCATGCTAGAATTGTCATCATTGATAGTGTTTGTAAAACTCTTGTCTAGAATTTATATTTGTTCAATTGTGGTTATCAAACTAGGTTCATTGTTAGGAGCATAGGGTCAATAACTTGGTCACCTCGCAAGTGGCCCCAGTATGAGAGCATTATTAAGTTTTTGTATGGTTTGCAATAAGTTAGTTATCTTCACAGGTATGGTGGTTTGTAAGACATGTCGTGTATTAGCTTTGTGAGACTCCAAATCGGCTTATCACTATGCTTGTATATTCAACCGATGTTGTTCTTCAACCATGCCCCTCTTGACTTTCAACCTTTTGCTTCGGTGGGCCTTTCCTTCTTTGTACATGGGTCAGAGTAATTGGCTTTCTTCACTTGTGCTCTAATAATTGCCATTACTTCCTTGCCCTTGGCTATGTCAACCATATTTATGTTGGATATCTTTGGCAATTTCTATATCTACGGTCCCCCGGCACACACCATTTACAAAGAAGTCCAATGTCATTTTGGTTTGGGAAATCTCCTCAAAATGGGCCCACTCACTGCACTTCTAACCCTATACAATTTTCTTTCCTTCGTAGTCACATTGAATCCGACTCCAATGCCACCACTATTATTCTCATTGCCGGTAGTTTCTTTCTATGGGATAGTGGGTGGTGTCAATGGCTCTCCTTGTCCAACAATACTTTACCTCTCATTCTCCACAAACTCAGTATAGGCATTCCTTGATCGAATGCCATGTAACTTGAAGAATTGTATAGAAAATATCCTTACGTTTGTTCTTACTGCCTACCTTTGGTTCCTTAATTGTTCGGAGTATGTCATTTCTCAAAGATCATACCGATCCGTGTCTACTATCATTGCTCGAACACAGTTAGGGCCATCTTCTTCATGTTTGTTTTTTACTTGCTTTCAATGTCCATTGCAAAATTTATGCATCTTCGTAAGATAAAGGTGGAACCACTTTCATTGTCTTTCCTGATAAGGGCATCAACCCTTGAATGAATAATCTCTTTTTCAAGCCTTTGTAGGTTCTTTTCGAGTTTTCCCAATAGTTCTTAGAGTCTTTTATTACAGTTTCGAACATTTTCATGTTTACCCAGTGGGTATTCTAGATTTCATTGACAATCTCATTGTCATCCCTTAGAGTTTGAAATCTTTCTTGAAGGCTTTCTCCGAGTGTTTTCCATGTTGCTTTCTCCAAGCTTGGTGCATCTGTGTACTAGTCAATAGCCATTCCCTAAAGGGTGGTTGGGAAAAACATCTTAACCACATACGTTCATCTGTATGCCCATTGGTAGTCCATATGGTAATGCACATTTTGTATTGTTGTATGGGATCTTCCATTTGTCCTCTACGAACTTTGGAAGCTTCTTTTCTCGGAAATGGAGCTAATGGGGTGATCATGGATTTGGATATGGGTTACTTACGGATTGGTTCTTTGAATACAACTCTCTGTAGAAGCGCACTTGCATTGGATGTTGCTCTTTTAGCTCTATTAGACATGTCCCTATGTTGGAACCTTACTTTGGCAAGGGTCCATATACTATCTTGCATGCCGTCAGTTCCTTTACATATGAATCCCTCCATTTGTGATTGGGGCTTCCTGACATTTCATTTGAATCTTTTGCAACTCCCTTCGACCCAACCTAGTTGCATGAGCAAGGTCTGCTATGGTAATTTATACCTACTCCTTACTATGAGTGGCATAAGGTCCACCAGATCCGACCAACACTTCGGCCTTGGTTTGTTCTTTGGCCTCACGATATGTACTTTCTTTAATGGTTTTTAAGAATTTGTTGCTTATCACAACCTTTTTCTTCTTTACATTGCTCCACAATTGAGTTAATCATTTAACTTCTTGATCCCCTCCCGGATCGTATGTCTCTCTCCCATCTTTGTTCAGTGTGGTCGATGTTGGATTGCTTGTACATGTTTAATATTCTTCACCAACTCTTCATGCCATCGTAATATATTTTTTTGTCATGTTTCATGTTTTGTCGAGATAAAGATCTTATAAGATAATGGGGTGCCTCATCATACTTAACTTCTCTTTGAACATTATCTCGATGTTCTTTAAGGAAATGGTGCCAAAATGTCGAATGATTAATGTCTAGTGGGATACCGGACTACCACGATGTATGCAAAATAGTATCTGCATAACATACCATGATAGAGCAAAGTATATGAACAATAGCCAATTTGTATTCATAAAAGATATAACTCAAGTTAATGAATGCAAAGTATGGGGAGGACCTAATACGAACAACCCTTCCCAATGTATATTCTTCTATTTGTCAAGACAAATGGCTTATGGTTATCAATTGATACTACCGTCAGCGTCCAAACATAACCAAAAAGGTCATTACAAACCAGTTCCACGAGGATGTGTCCCGCCCCACCAAAACTAGCATTTCCTTGTCCACAGGACTTAGAGACTTCAGAAGACTTCCCTGCCGTCCCACCACCACCACCACCACCACCCGCGAACATGGGACATTCCCGAAAAGGAAACATCTCTGTCCAACAGGGGATGGTGAGGAGACTTGGGGGCGTCCTTGAGACGCCTTTGAGACCTTGCTAAGTCCCTCGATTGTCCTCGAAACCTAATTAGGCGTCCTCCACGGTAAAAGCACACCCAATTCTTTTAATTATGTTTTTTATAATCAAAAACACTTTTTTTTTTTGATGTTTGTGCCCCCAACCCTAACCGTTATAGTTCATAGGCACTAACATTTTAAGCACTCAAAAAAACTATAAATGAACCTCATACCGTCACAACAAATCACAAATCATAAAACATTGAGCAAGGCTGCAAGAGTGAGAGGTTGAAAGTATTTGCAAGAGGGAGAGCAACAACAAAAGTTTGAAGAGCAAGTGCCAAGTCTTCATTGGTCAAGGAGTGTTCAAGTTTCAGCAGCATTCATCAAGCTGAAAGCTCTTAATCCTTCAAAATAAGCCATGATCTATGGCCCTTCATCTTTTAGCATTTTTCTGTTTTCAATTTTTGGATTTGCAATATTGTATTTTAATATTTTAATTTTGTAAATCATTAAATTTTGTAAATATATAAATAATTTCTTTTTTTCATAGAAATGTATGTGCATATAAATTTATAAAATGCTGTTTTTTTTTACTGTTTTAGGGATGTTAACCAATAGTTAGAGAACCCGCAATAGCTGATTAAAAATTTAAAATCATTTTTTGACGAACGTTGAAGATTCAAGATTAAGTATTCCTATTATTTTGTATCCTCTGGTTCAATGCTTCGTACAAATTGAAGTAAGTAAAGCAAAAATAAAGTCCTTTTGTCTTGGACTCTTGAGCCCTTGCATAATTTATTAAATTATTAGTAATGACATGTATCCATAAATTTCATTTCTTGCAATGTCACTATGAGTTCTCACAACATGAGTGACGAAGAGGGTCAACAAAAGCTTATGGGGTTGAATCTGATACTTTGAGAATACATGTGGGGGAGGGGGTGATGTAAGTCGTTCCATTGGGAGTGCTGTTCCAAACATCTCGGTAGCTCCGCCATGTTATTGGGACCGTTTGCCAAGGGTCGCTTCGACAGAAGAAGGCTCCTTTAAAACAATTTGCAACCAAACTACAACTTCCAGCAAAACTTGGGACAACAAGGGGCACTAGGTTGTATAAGTGTAATTTTTGTCAACTTGAATTTCAAGGCAGCATTACAAGAGTTAATGCGCACCTACTTCACATCCGAGGCAAAGGTGTGGAGGTATGTGGCAAATTGTCACTCAAACAAAGGGCTGAAATAAATAAATTGTGGGGTTGTGGTGAAGAAGAAACACCTGCAATGGTACTATGCCATAGAAGGGTCATACCCTAGTACTAGAACTTTCCAAGAGGCATGACTTCCTGCTTGGCCATCTAGTTCGGGCAATCAGAGCTTAAGGGGAAACATAGAATGACAAGTAGTGGTGATCCTGCAAACACGGTGGTAGAGTTATTTAACGTGCAATATAAGGATGGGGTAGATGATACCATTGGATTTTTTTCTTTACCAATGGCATTCCATTCCATGTGTCTTGCTCTCTCCTTATTATAAGGAGGCTGTGGCAAAAATAATAAGAGTAGGACCATCACATATACCACTAGGGGAGACAAAATTGAGGCCAAACAATCTTGGATAAGAACTATTCCAAGATTAATATTCTAATGGAGAAAATGAAAGCTACTTTGGCTAGTGGATGCAACATAGTCATGGAATGGTGGATGGTGTAATGTCCCTTTCTAGGGCTGAAACTGAAAAAAGGGAAATAACAAAAACCCAAATGAGAGTAATCTGATTTTTATAACAGTTCTGAAAATATATGAAACCCTAGCAGCAAACTGAATCTACACCTTTAGGGCATCAAACACCCTCCAAACAAGCTGAAAATAGGTGTATAAATCCTCCTAAATATTGTATTCAATCAATGGAATAAACATCAAGCCAAAGTACTTCAAAACATGTGCAAATTATGAAATTATACCCAACTGTAATTAAATAAATGACAACAGAAATACAACTCACAATAAGGGTTGGAAATGGAGATTCCAATCCCCAATTATGAGAAGATGAATATCAACTCCAATTGTGAAGATGTGTCCTAGAAGGAACTCAACTCCTTTAACCAAGTTGCTACCCTTTGAGAGGGTCCAAAAGTGATGTAAAAACCTTAATAGCTTTTCCTCTATCAAACCCTAGCTGAAAACTAGCAACATCACTTTCTTGAAGACCTTAGTTGAAATATCCCTTTTAAGGGCTGAAACTGAAAATAAGGAAATTAGCACCAATCCCAATTAATTCAAATCAGATTTTTAAATCAGCAGACAGAAGATAAACCCAGATTTAGGACAGCGAACTGATTTTTGTAACAGCAGTATGAAAAACTCACAATTTCACCAAAATATCATTCAACAATGCATCCACACTTTTATAAACCTTTTTGAGATATTTTAGAACTGTTTTCAACCCCAAAAATATGCTTTATGCTCAGCTGAAAAATTAAATAAAACCAACAGAAGTACAGCTCCAAAATAATTATGAAAAGAGGGTTTAGAAACCCCAAACTTAACAACAAAAAGTAGATTCCAGCTTTAGAAATTATGAGGAAGACAAATATGAACTCAAATGTGATTTCGTGCCCTAGATGGCACCAAACCCTTCACCAATGCAAGTCGCTCCACAAGGGAGAGACTCAACAATGCCTCTAAAAATCTGATTATGTCTTCTCTCCACTAAAATATGTCTTCAAGCCAATGGAAGGAGGGTTTCCGTCCCCCAACCAACCACTAGAAGGGGTTTCGTCCTTCTAGGAAGATGCCACACACTTGGATTGCCGCCCAAGAGTGGAAGAACAATGAGCTACTAGCCCACAAGTCCAAATAGAGAAAATGCGCCAATGTATGATGATGCAAATGAGCTCTCCAACCTTCTTTTACTAGCCCACAAGTCCAAATTGAGAAAATGCGCCAATGTATGATGATGCAAATGAGCTCTCCAACCTTCTTTTATATCCTCTCTTTGGCACCAAAGCCCCAAAAGGACAAGGCCGACCCATACAGTGTTCTTTTTAATCTTTATTTGGCTTCATTAAAGCTCCAAACCCAGCTGACCTGCTAAAAGCAAAAACACACTAAAAAGAAACATTAAAAATTAGTAAAAACAAATGCAAAGGAAGCTCAGTTCCTTTTCCCAACTCTTCTACTTCGTTGCCATGGAAAAGGGGATGGCAAGAAGTCTAAATTCAGGTCCTTAAGTGGGAAAAAGGGACATTACATTAGTAACCACCAATTGAAGAGTTTTCGTTCTTCAATTTGAGCAAGGAAGGGTTTTGTCCACCTTGTATGCCACATGAAAGGATTTTCACTCAGAGGAAAGAAATTGAGCAATGAGCCCAAAAACCAAGCAAGCATATTTTTATGACAAGATAGATGCCCAAAATGAGTCCAAGCGACCCCTTTTATACCCTTTTGGTGGCACCAAAACCAATAAGGGAGTCTTCCCTCATGACCGACCTCATAAGGATGTTTGCTTTTAATTTTCTCTTTGGATTTTCACCTCTTCAACTCGGCTGACCTGACTTATGAGAGAAACTATGAAACAAGAATGCAAATGCTCACGAAAATAACTAAAACATGTGACAAGTAATTCCCTTGCTCAATTTCTTTTTGCCCGCATGAAGTGGAATGGGCTAGAAATCCTCCAATCATACTAGTTTGAAAAGGGGACATTACAATCCTCCCTTCCCAAAATTGCTTGCCCTCTGAAATATCCCCAACCAAGAGATATTGTTCCAAACTTGCAAAATTCCTGACTTTTAACTTGTAGGCATTTTGTCAAACAATTTGCATGCAATGTTTAGAACAACTATGACAATGATCATACATCCATCACATAATCATGAAAATATTCAAAGATTGCATAGTGTCATTCCATCAAACAGTTGGCAATCATTCTATTGAACTGGAAATGTCATTGACACTCTCATAAGCAGTTAGAAAAACAAGGAATAAGGCAGAGACATTTTAACAAACATTTACCATACATCCAACTGAAGCAAACATTCCAATATATAGTGTTCAAATTAATAATTTCAGACCTCTTAAATGATATAGCTGTTCTTTGGTAATATATTTCTGAGTGTAGTGATCCATGGGGTTGAACAACTGAGTATGGCTGAGTTGTACAACAGAAATAACAGTCTGATTTTTTGTTTAAAACCTAAGTTGCCAGAAACGCGAAAAAACGGAAACGGGTACGAAACGCGGAAACGACAATTTTCAAAAAACCTTGGATACGAAACGTCGACGGAAACGTCCGTACAATATATTATTAAAATATATATATATATATATATATATATATATGCATAGTACTCATTTTATAATTGTAGACCATAAGAGATAATTGATAAAGCACTCAAAATATTTTGAATTCATTGAAATTTGAACCTCTAAGTTCTAAAGAGTCATCATTCAACATGGTTACAATTTCAATGATTCACATATACAAAATTGATAATAATAATCTAGATTCTAGAATATATCATCTAGATTTCTGATTTCCTCATAATCATCTCCATGAATAGCACTAGCACCGACATCTCCACTCCCACTAGCTCCACTCTCCCTCCCTTCTGCAAAAGATCCTGATTCTTCTTCATCAATGCCAAGCAGTGAAAGTTGGCTAAGAGTTGCAGCAGAAGCATCAAAGTCGCTAGTCTCAGGTTCAATATCCCAAAGTTTGTTGGGACCTCTAACATAGGCTTCACTCTTGTGTGATAGAATGCGCAAATTGGAATGCACATACACTAAATCCTCAGCCTTCTTGGATGCTAACTTGTTCCGTTTGGCTGAGTGGATGAAGGAATATGTACTCCAATTCCGCTCTGCTGAAGAATTGCTAGCCACCTGTTACAAAAAAGAAGTTAGAAATTTTCAATTAGTAATACTAATAGTAATAATATTAATTTACTAAGTAGTAAGAACATACATTTTTAATTAATAAACAAACTTTTGATTTCATTTTAATATTTGATACTTGTGAAAGGATTTTAATGGCAACAGGTCGCAGCCACTTGGCATCATGGCCATGTGCACACCACCACATGCATGGGGGCATCTTGTACCTGTCAAGTGTTGCATCTATTTCACCCATGCTACTATTAGATGAAGAGACAAAGAGCGTCATTTCACAGCGGACCGCACTAGTTACATCTGGATCAGGAAAAAGCCTCTCGGAATGCTGCCTTAGCTCCACTTGCAACTTCATGGTCATCATATGGTTTTTGCCTACCAGGTAGTGCAAGTATTTCACTGCTATAAAATTTGGGATTCAGGGCATAGGCTAGGAGATGCAATGGGGTGGTCATTTTATTCCACCTTCTCATGATCACGTTCTTAACTTCACTGTAGAATTTTTCTTCAGGATCCTGCTCTTTTTGTTGTATGATGTCTCTAATTTTTTCAAGCATAGAGTCAATGCCATCATAGATCTCCCCTATGCAAGCATTATCTGTGTCTGTATATCTAATCATAGATAAAATGGGCTCAGTAAAACTAAGCAAGTATGCAACCTTTGCCCACCAAATATCATCAAGTATCACTGATTTTACTTTGATGGCTCTTTTTGTGTTTGATTGCCTCCACACGGTCCAAACATCATCAATCACCATAAGCCTTAAGGCTTGCTTTACCTTCACAAGTCGTCTCAAGACGAGCGTGTGAGAGGCAAATCTTGTTTCAACAACCTATTAAAATAAATTAAAGCAAGTTAATAAAATATAAAATTAAATTTAAAAGGAATTCAATTGATAATTTGATATTTCATAAAAAGTTAGCAAATAAAAATTAGAAACTAGGAAATTGTTTGGTTACCTTCAGCAACTCCAATGTCGAGAACCTCCTAAAGATAGCTTGGGACATATGATGATTTGTGACAAACATTTGGATCTCATTTGCCTCTGTATAAACTTCCTCAATCCATGGTATTTTGCCAATCTTTTGCAACATCAAATTCAAGGAGTGTACTGCACAAGGTGTCCAAAAAATGTGCTCATATCTCCCCTCAACAATCATCCCTGCTGCTCTACAATTTTTGGCATTGTCTGTGATGACTTGGACAACGCTTGCAGGGCCCACTGACTCAATAGCCTCAATCAAAATATTAGCAATAAATTGAGCATCTTTCACTTCACCCTCACAATCAATGGCCCTTAAGAACATTGCCCTTTAGGGCACACTGCAACAATGTTGATTAGGGGTCTATTTCGGCATCTTTCCATCCATCTGAAATGATAGATACCCCTGAGTCCTTCCATGAATCCCTAATTGGCTGCAAAGAAGTATGTACATGGGCCACTTCTTTCGCCAACAATGTGGTTCTCACCTTCTCATAACTAGGGCTTTTATACCCTTTTGGTGCATCATTAATACCTCTCACCATTTGTTGCCAATAAGGTGAGCGCATCACATTGAAGGGCAGCCCACATGCATAAATGCATCGAGCAACCAACTCATCAGCAACATCCCTTTTCTCATTTGCAAATGCTTGCTCTAATGGGCCTTTGGAAATTCTCTTTCGTGACAAACACTCTCCCTCTGTTGGAGTTTCAACTGCAACTTGGATAAAAGGATGGTTTGATGGGTTGGGTGGTTTTTGTGAACCCCTATTTTGCAAAGGAGCAGTTTTAAATCTAGCTCTTGAAGCTTCCATATCAGCCTCCTCTTGCTCTTTCAGATATGCCAATATATGTTTCGGTTCAACCTTGCCACATTTTCTAATCCCCGTTCCTGATTTCCCCATTAAATGAGCTTTGAGTCGGGTATAAGAGGATTTAAATTGTATTTGGCAATGATTGCATACCCAAACTCGAGAGCCACCACCAACAAGGTTCTCCACAACTTGCACATGTCTCCAAAGAGGAGCTCTAGGATCCACACCCCCACTTTGGCTTTCTTCCCCTACCCCATGCCCTCCCACTGAAGCTGAACTGGATGCCATTGAATCAAACGTGCACTGAAAAATAAAAACATAAACTTAGAACCACACCCTACATATCCTATTCTGCTTTTGATCACCAAGGTCACCGTATAGGCGCGAGGTGAGAGCATACACAGAGTTCGGATTTATTAATTTAAAAAAAAAAAAAACTTAAAAAAAAAAAAAAATTAAATTTAAAACCCTACACAATACACATCCTATTCTGTTTTTGATCACCAAGGTCACCGTATAGGCGTGAGGTGAGAGCATACACAACATTCGGATTATTAATTTAAAAAAACAAAATAAACTTTTTTAAAAAAAAACAAAAAACTTAAAAAGAATTAAATTTAAAAACCCTACACAATACACATCCTATTCTGCTTTTGATCACCAAGGTCACCGTATAGGCGCGAGGTGAGAGCATACACAACGTTCGGATTTATTAATTTAAAAAACAAAATAAACTTTTTTAAAAAACAAAAAAGAATTAAATTTAAAAACCCTACACATCCTATTCTGCTTTTGATCACCAAGGTCACCGTATAGGTGCGAGGTGAGAGCATACACAGAGTTCGGATGATATTTATAATTTTAAAAAAGAATATATGCTTTTTATTTTAAAAATGCAAAGAAAATGTTACATTTTTTATTTTTTTAAGCATAGAGTTTTAAAATTACTAAATTAAACCTACATATTGACATCATGATCAATGATCACGAATGATGTGTGCATAATGCACACATCATTTGTGATCATTGATCACATTAACATTTTCTTTAACAAAAAAAAACTTGAAAAATACCTGGTTTTTCCTCCTTGAAGTCAATCCCACCTTCCAAATCTGATTTGAAATTCCTCCTTGAAGCCTTTAGCTCTTAGCAACACGTCCTAAACTCTTCCTTCAAGTTGCTCCTTGATGTCTCTTTGCTCTTCACAATGCAAAATGCTAGTTTAATGAAAATTGTATTTAGCAAGAGAAAAATGAGAGTGTGATTTAGAATGGACCCAAGAGGTCATTATATAGCTTTTAGGAAGTGTGTTTAGGAAGTCTAGGTAGTTGTATTAGGGTTAGGGTTCATTTAATGCAAAGTTTTTTTATTTTTTAAAAAGCAAAGTCGGTTTTAAAAAAAAGTCGGTTTTAAAAAAAGCGAGAAACGCCAAAACGCTTTCTGAAACGCTTTTGGTTGTTTCCCCCGTTCCTCGGCATCCTAGTTTAAAACTGCATTAATACCTTTGAAGCAACGACTAGTAGTAGATGGATATCAAACTTAATGTATTAACAATTGAAGTTGTATCAGACTTATATCAACAACGATGGTAGACTGTTCTGCAACCCTTTATAACCCCTAAACTCCTTCCAAAGATCGTTGTGCACTCAATAATCACCAACAACTTGTGATGTGGCAACCAACTATATCAACCTTCGGGCCCACTCTATGACAAAATAAACTTGTGATATTTTCCCAATCTGTATGGCTAGTACCAAAATAATCGCCAGTATGCTGAAAATAATCCTTGGTACTTATAAATGCAGCTACTAGGGATTGAGGATAAATCCTCTCACCAAAATAACCCTTCTAGCTAGGGTCCAAAGTCTCCTTTGCACCAAAACCAGGGATCCCAAGGGATTTCACTCCTTGAGCAAGAGAAATGAACACACAGCTCACCAAACTTTTTCCAGAGAAAATAACAAATGAACATAACTTTTATTTTAATCCTCAAGTCATCCTTATAACTCCTTTGAAACCCTAATCCTCCACTTTTTCCAATGCCACTTTATAAAATAATAATTAATATTTCACTTTAGTCATAAGCCATGACTTAAAACACCTCAAAGTGAAATTATAATATAAAGTGCATTAAAAAAACATCTCAACGTAAAATTATAACGTTAATGCATATAAGGGTCCAAATATTCCCTTTACATCTCCCACGCCCCAGTTCCCAAGGGAATAAACAAGGAAAAAGGGCGAGAATAGGCCAACTAGGCCTTCGAGCATTTGGAAAGGGACATTACAGTCTCCCCTTCCCAAGATTGCTTGTCCCCAAGCAATTGTAGATTAGGGTGCTGCAAAATCTGTTCACCTTCCCATGTGGCATCTTCTAATGGAAAATCCTTCCACCGCACCAAATATTTTGTGATGACTCGGTTCTTGAGTTTCTTCTCTCGCACCTCAATAATTGATTCGAACTAGAATCAACTTGCCCTCCTCATCCAATGGTGGCAACTTAGTAGACGACTCAATATGTTGTCCAAGTGCCCTTTTTAGGCAAGACACATGGAAAACATTGTGGATCCTGCTATGCTCAGGTAACTCCAACTCATATGCAACCTTCCCAATTCGTCTCAGAATCCTATAAGGCCCATATAATCGTGGCTTCAATTTCTCTGTACTGCCTTCTTCTTGAGGGCTTGCCTATAAGGTTGTAGGCGAAGGAACACCAAATCTCCCACATCAAATGATCTCTCCACCCTGTGCCTATCAACATACATCTTCTGCTAATTTTGTGCCCGCTACATATTCTCCTTGAGAGTTTTCATGATGTCCCGATTTTCCTGAATCCAGTCATGAGCTTTAGGAGCTCGATTATTTGATATCACCAAATCAACAAATGATGAAGCATCATACCCATAAAGTGCTCAGAATGGTGTCATGCCAATGGTCATATGATAGGTCGTATTGTAGCAACGCTCGCCCAAGTCTGACCACTTAACACACGCCTTCTGATGCCTTGCCACATAACTCCACAAATAACCCTCTATCCATTTATTCACAATCTCGCTCCGACTAGTGGTCTGCAGATGATAACTGGTATTCGATGTCAACTCTGATCTTGCTAACCTTAACAACTCCTGCCAAAATGTACTCATGAATTTGTTGTCTTGATCACGATGTTCTTAGGCAATCCATGTAGCCTAAAAACCTCCTCAAAGAATAATGTTGCTACCTGTGGTGCCTTGTACTCAAACGACATCGCAAAGAAGTGAGCATACTTGGTCAATCTGTCGACCACCACATAAATGCAATTCTTACCTTGAACCTTGGGTAAGCCCATAATGAAATCCATGGATATACTCTCCCATTTCTGGTCTGGAATAAGTAATGGCTGAAGTAATCCTACAGGGAATGAGTGTTCAGATTTTCTCTACTAACAAACCACACACTCTCTAATATGGTTAAGGACATCGTCCTTCAACCCTCTCCATGCAAATCTCTCCCGTATATATCTGTAAGTCTTGAAGTACCTGGATGACCTGCCAATGGTGTGTCATGTACGACACTCAAGATCTTCTTCTTCATCCTCGACTCAGGCACAAGGTATACCCTACCCTTGTAGTATATCACATCATCCACAACCTTATACCTGTCATCCTGTATCAATCCATCCATAATCTCACAAGTAAAATGGTTCTTGGAATATTCAACCAAGATACGAGCCTTCCAATGAGCTGAAATCTCTAACAGAGCAAAGGGATGGCTGCCTGGATAATGCATCAGCGATTACATTGTTCTTTCCTTTACATACTTTATATAAAAATTGTAAGCATGTCTCTTGCTTACCCATTTGTGCTGATGATCATTGAGGTCTTTCTGTGCCATGAAATACCTCAAGCTATTGTGATCCGTTCGAACCACAAACTTGTTGCCCACCAAATACTGTCGGAATTAGACCAAGGCATGCAAAATAGCCAACATCTCCTTGTCATAAGTAGAGTACCTATGCTCTACCATACTCAACTTCCAACACTCATAAGCAATGGGATGTTTATTCGCATCGATGAGTGCACCGATACCCACACACGAAGCATCACATTCAATAATAAATGGCTGCAAAAAATCTGGTAATGCTAACACTGGGCATGTGCTCATCACCTTCTTAAGGTGATCAAATACCTGCTCTAAAGATTCTGACCAAGCAAATGCCCCCTTGGTTAAATTTGTCAATGGTGTTGTCAACTAAGAGTACCCCTTCACGAACCTCCTGTAATAGCAACAAAGTCCTAGGAAGCCTCTCAAATGAGTCAAAGTCTTCGGCGGTGGCCAATCAATAATCACCTGTATCTTCGTCTGATCCACTTTGACTCCTGCTCCAATCACATATCCCAAATAGAGGACCTCCCTCATCCCAAACTCACACTTGGAAGCCTTCGCATAAAGTGACTGTGCTCCCATAATAGACAAGACCTCATCAAGGTGTCTAAGATGATCCTCCCATGTTTTTTGTGTATCAAAATGTCATCAAAGAATACTAGGACAAATTTCCGCAAGTGGTGGTTGAACACATGATTCATAGAAAATTGGAATGTAGCTGGAGCTTTAGTCAACCCGAACGACATCACCAAGAACTCAATGTCCATAATGGCACCTAGAAGGCTGTCTTGTGTATGTCCAGCTCCCACACTCTAATCTGATGGTATCCTGAACGTAGATCGATTTTGGAGAAGTACTCCACTCCATGTAGCTCATCAAGTAACTCATCGATCCTAGGAATGGGATACCGGTTCTTGATAGTCTTCTTGTTGAGTGCACGGTAATCAATACACATCCTCCAAATGTTCTTTTCTCTAAAATAACAAGTCGAAGACCCTTAGCCCACCTCGT
Organism: Taxus wallichiana var. yunnanensis; assembly: GCA_018340775.1. Lineage (NCBI taxonomy): Eukaryota > Viridiplantae > Streptophyta > Pinopsida > Cupressales > Taxaceae > Taxus > Taxus wallichiana. Next base: position 339,739,363 of record CM031239.1, read on the forward strand.
TTCCCAATAGCTAAGGGGTGGATAAAGGAAACTCAGTCTTAATAAATTAATTATAAAGTGCAAAAAAAGGAACTTTATACAAAGCACTTATATTAATTTATTTATGACTAAATAAAAATAAAAGGGAAAAGTCACTTTATATTTTTATTTTTGACTAGGAAAAAATGCGACCTATATTGAAGAGGAGTAAAGGCCAAAAAAAAAAACTGAATGCAGGAAAAGGTAAATGATTGGTGGTTGTGGGTGGCTAATAAGCTAAGATTGCTTATAAAAGCAAGTCAAATTGCTTAGAGGAGTATCTCTTTTATTTTATTAAAATTCTGAATTTTGTCTAAGCTTTGTAAGCTTTGCAAATCAACTTCAAAGGACGAAAACCCCTTGAAGTCATCTCTAGAGGACGAAAACCCTCTTGAGGACTAGAAGAAGAACGAAAAATCTTCTTTTATTGTGTGAGGAGGTTCTATTCAGGAGCCTTCATTGATTTTTAGAGGTTTACTTCGGTTTTCCAGCAGTGTTTGAGGGCTGTAATTTGTAGATCTGGGCAAGGGTTTGAAGAAGAATAAAGGTTGCTGTGATTCCTCTTCATCTCCAGCTCATTCAGGGTGGAGTGACCCATATAGGAAGCTGATTTGTGGTGTTTTAGAGCTGTTCTGGAGCAGATCTGTATTGCTGTTCCAAGGTCAGATTGTTAGACATTAAATCAGCCATTTTGTGTGATTTTTGGCCCAAGGAATTGGTGTTTCCAGCTGTGTGTCTGAAGGAGCAAACTGCAGATTTTTAATAAATAATTCAGCCTTCATTTGAGGTTCAATTTGGTATTTTTTTATACATTTGTCAAATAAATTCAGCTGATCTTTTTGATGATAAAAAGAGTGATTTGGTTTCAGTTTTGAATGATTTGAATACCCTAGGCAAGTCACATTTTCTGGTATAATATTCAGATCTGCACTTTAAAATTTTTGTATATCTTCTATTTTGCTTGGGATTTGTCGCTATCCTGTTTGAGGGTAAAATATGTCCATTTGGGGACATTACATCCTCAAAGTCCCATCTTTCTTCTTCACCAACACCACTGAAGAAGCAAATGGACTAGAACTAGGCCTAATATGTCCCATGTCGAGCAACTCTCTGATAGTCTTCTCGATCTCTTCCTTAAAACGTCGAGGATGACGATAAGGAGTGATAACTGGCCTGGCCCCCTCCTCAAGCTCTATCACATGCTCAAACCCTCTATCAGGTGGTCTCCCTGGAGGCATCTCACCAAAAACCCCACTATGCTTATCCAACAAGGACTATATGTCAATGTGGTAATCCTGCTTACCACTACCTGTGTTCTTCGTCGAAACGAAGCAATGAACTGCCAAGTCTATATCACCATGCCTAAATGTCCTCTCCATCCTCTTGGTCGTAACCACTCTCGGAGCTCCATTGGACATTCCCCGCAACACCACATGCTTCCCATTCACTTTGAATTTCAGCTCCATAGTTTGGAAATTCTAAGTGAATTCCCAAGCGAATGTAGCCATTGAACACCCAATACAATGTTGGTATTCCCAATACCAACCACATAGAAATCATCAGTCACCGTATGATTGCCCAATGCAATACTGAGCTGCGGGACACGCTTGGTGCATGTCATAGTAAAGTCATTTGCTACAACCACGTTGAAGCCCTCAAAGTCTTCAACCTGTAGCCCTTGCTGCATGACTAATGCCTTGTCAATGAAGTTGTGGGTTGCCCCACTATCAATCAACACTGACACTGCTGCCCCCTGAAGCACACCACGAACCCTGAATGCATTGTACTTGGTAGTACCAGACAATGTAGCAATAGTACCTCCTGATGTGGGCTCCTGTGTCTATGTAGGCTCCAACTCCTCATGCTCACTATGCTCACTATGATTATCTAGTACATCACTATCTGAAGCCTCACTGTCCTCTTTCGGAAACACCTCAATGTAGTGCATTTTTCCCTTTCCCTTGCACCTGTGTCCCGGTTCCCATGGGTCTTTGCATGTGAAACACAACTTCTTCCTCCGAACTAGGCCTCCGAGCATTTGGAAAGGGTCATTAGAGTCTCTTCTTCCCACAATTGCTTGTCCCCAAGCAATTGTAGATTAGTGTGTTGCAAAATCTGTTCACCTTCCCATGTGGCATCTTCTATTGGCAAATCCTTCCACCGCACCAGATATTTTGTGATGACTTGATTCCTGAGTTTCTTCTCTCGCACCTCAATAATTGATTCAGGAACTAGAATCAACTTGCCCTCCTCATCCAATGGCGCAACTCAGTAGACGGCTCAAAGTCTCAATATGTTGTCCAAACGCCCTTTTCAAGAAAAGACACATTGAAAACATTGTGGATCCTGTTATGCTCAGGTAACTCCAACTCATATGCAACCTTCCCAATTCGTCTCAGAATCCTATAAGGCCCATAGAATCGTGGCTTCAATTTCTCTGCACCACTCTTCTTCAAGGAGGCTTGCCTATAAGGTTGTAGGCGAAGGAACACCAAATCTCCCACATCAAATGATCTCTCCACCCTGTGCCTATCAACATACATCTTTTGCTGATTTTGTGCCCGTTGCATATTCTCCTTGAGAGTTTTCATGATGTCCTGATTTTCCTGAATCCAGTCACGAGCTTTAGGAGCTCGACTATCTGATATCACCAAATCAACAAATGATGAAGCATCATACCCATAAAGTGCTCGAGAATGGTGTCATGCCAATGCTCATATGATAGGTCGTATTGTAGCAATGCTCACCCAAGTACAACCACTTAACCCATGCCTTCTGATGCCCTGCCACATAACTCCACAAATAACCCTCTATCCATTTATTCACGATCTCGGTCTGACCATCGGTTTGCGATGATAACTGGTACTCGGTGTCAACTTTGTACCGGCTAACCTGAACAACTCCTACCAAAATGTACTCATGAATTTGTTGTCCCGATCACTATGTTCTTAGGCAATCCATGTAGCCTAAAAACCTCCTCAAAGAATAATGTTGTTACCTATGGTGCCTTGTACTCAAACGACATCGCAAAGAAGTGAGCATACTTGGTCAATCTGTCGACCACCACATAAATGCAATTCTTACCTTGAACCTTGGGTAAGCCTGTAATGAAATCCATGGATATACTCTCCCATTTCTGGTCCAATGGGTAATGGCTGAAGTAATCCTACAGGGAATGAGTGTTCATATTTTCTCTGCTGACAAACCACACACTCTCTAATATGGTTAAGGACATCGTCCTTCAACCCTCTCCATGCAAATCTCTCTCGTATATATCTGTAAGTCTTGAAGTACCCTAGATGACTTGTCAATGGGGTGTCATGTACGACACTCAAGATCTTCTTCTTCATCCTTGACTCAGGCACAAGGTATACCCTACCCTTGTAGTATATCACATCGTCCACAACCTTATACATGTCATCTTGTATCAATCCATCCATAATCTCACAAGTAAACTGGTTCTTGGAATATTCAACCAAGATATGAGCCTTCCAATCAGCTGAAATCTCTGACATAGAGCAAAGGGATGGCTGCCTGGATAATGCATCAGTGACTACATTGTTCTTTCCCTTCACATACTCTATATCAAAATCGTAAGCCTGTATCTTGCTTACCCATTTCTGCTGATGATCATTGAGGTCTTTCTGCTCCATGAAATACCTCAAGCTATTGTGATCCGTCCGAACCACAAACTTGTTGCCCACCAAATACTGTCGAATTTGACCAAGGCATGCAAAATAGCCAGCATCTCCTTGTCATAAGTAGAGTACCCATGCTCTACCATACTCAGCTTCCAACTCTCATAGGCAATGGGATGCCTATTTTGCATCAGTACTACATCGATACCCACACCCGAAGCATCACATTCAAGAATAAATGGCTGCGAAAAATCCGGTAATGCTAACACTGGGCATGTGCTCATCACCTTCTTAAGGTGATCAAATACCTGCTATAAATATTTTGACCAAGCGATACCCCCTTCTTGTGCCATAGAGGGGCCATACCCTAGTATTTGAGCTTTCCAAGAGGCACGACTTCCTGCTTGGCCGTCTAGTTCAGGGGCATTAGAGCTTAAGGGGAAACATAGAATGACAAGCGATGTAGTGATGTTGCAAGCACGGTGGTAGACTTATTCAATGTGCAATATAAGGATGAGGTATATGATACCTTTGGCAAATTCTTCTTTTCCAATGGCATTCCATTCCATGTGGCTTGCTCTCCTTATTATAAGGAGGTTGTGGCAAAGATAATAAGAGCAGGACCACCATATGTACCACGAGGGGAGACAAAATTGAGGACAACAATCTTGGATAGGAACTATTCCAAGATTAATATTCTAATGGAGAGAATGAAGGCTGCTTGGGCTAGTGGATGCAACATAGTCATGGATTGGTGGATGGTGTGATGTCCCTTTCTAGGGCTGAAACTGAAAAAAGCGAAATGACACAAAACCCAAATGAGAATAATTTGATTTTCATAACAGTTCTGAAAATATATGAAACCCTAGCAGCAAACTGAATCTACACCTTTAGGGCATCAAACACCCTCCAAAACAAGTTGAAAATAGGTGTATAAATCCTCCTAAATATTGTATTCAATTAATGGAATAAACATCAAGCCAAAGTACTTCAAAACATTTGCAAATTATGAAATTATACCCAACTGTAATTAAATAAATGAAAATAGAAATACAACTTACAATAAGGGCTGGAAATGGAGATTCCAATCCCCAATTACGAGTAAGATGAATATCAACTCCAATTGCCAAGATGTGCCTCTGAAGGCACTCAACTCCTCCAACCAAGTTGCTACTCCAAAAGAGGATCCAAAATTGATGTAAAAACCTTTCCTCTATCAAACCGTAGCTGAAAACCAGCAACATCACTTTCCTTGAAGACCTTAAGAACCACCAATTGAAGAGTTTTCGTTCTTCAATTTTAACAAGGGTTTTGTCCTCCTTGTATGCCACACCAAAGGATTTTCGCCTCTTGTTGAAAGGAATATAGCAATGAGCTCAAAAACCAAGCAAGTATATTATTATTACAAGATAGATGCTCAAAATGAGTCTAAGAGACCCCTTTAATATCCTTTTGGTGGCACCAAAATCAATAAGGGAGTCTTCCCTCATGATCAACCTCATAAGTATGATCGTTTTAACTTTATCTTTGGCTTTTCACCTCTTCAACCCAGCTGACCTGACTTATGAGAGAAACTATGAAAGAAGATTGTAAATGCTCACGAAAATAACTAAAAAAATGTGACAAGTACTTCCCTTGCTCATTTTCTTCTTGCCCATGGGAAGTGGAATGGGCTAGAAGTCCTCCAATCATACTAGTTTGGAAAAGGGGACATTATAGATGGACAATAGACATCATCTACTCATCAACTTCATGGTCACATGTACAAATGGCACTTACTTAAGGCTATTGATTGTTTAGGGCACCGCAAGGATCCTGATTTTCAGTTCCAAATTCTTTCTATAAATGCTATTGAGGAGGTTGGACTAGAGAGTGTCGTGCAAGTAGTGATAAATGTGGCCCATGTATGCAGAGCTGTAGGGAAGTTGATTGAGGCAGCTTACAAACATATTTGGACTCTGTGCATGCCATGCATAATGCACTCAAAAACATGGGAAAAATAGTTTAGATCACAAAGGTTGTTAATGATGCTAGAGATGTGTAAATGTTTATCTGCAATCACCACACTTCACATGCACTCTTTAGGACCTCCTCCGAGAAGGAATTTTTGAAACCCATGGAGACTAGATATGCATTGTACTTCATTCTCTTGGAGAGGATGCTTGAGTTGCAAGAGGCATTGCAAGTAATGGTCATGACAAGAGAGTGGAATTCATGGCCCAATTCTATGTCAGTGCAGGGGAAGAGGGTGAAGGAGGTGGTGAAGAGTGACATTTTTGGGCTGATGCAAAATACATTGTCTCCATCATTACTCCAATGTTCAAAGTCATTAGATATGGAGACGTTAATGCACCTACCCTTGGAGAGGTGTATGAGTGCATTGATAGTATGCTTGGCCAAATGAAGGTTGTTGTACAAAAGAAAGACCCCACATTGCAGTTCTACAATGAACATATTCAACCAATCATTCACCAAAGATGGGAGAAGCTCAACACTCCCTTGCACATGGCTGCCTATGCATTGAACCCGAAGTGGTACATACAAAGATTTGGCAAAATTACCCCATACAAGATTTTGAGGTGAAGCACGAGTTTAGGAAATCTATTTAGAATATGCACGATACTACAGATGTTGGCATCATTGGTACTGAGTTGTCAATTTTTTTAACTCTTAGGCGGTATCCAAAAGAGGCCAAGCTGGATAGGGAGACTATGGCATAGGAGGACCCAATTTTGTGGTGGACTATGCATGGGCCTACTTCTTTGACAACCATACTAGCCATTTGTCCGATGTCGTAAGTTTCTAGTTTTTTGCTACTAAGAGGAACTAATCTGCTTATAGCCTCATCCAATCTTTTAAGAGGAATAGGTTAACCTCTAGGAGGGTGAAGAAGCGTGTAGTTGTACATAATGCCTTGTGTCTTATTGAGCACACCACACTTACATACAAGGAGAGTCCAGCAGCCGATGGGATGAAGAGCTAGAGGAGCCAACGTAGGTTGATGAAGATGCAACACAAACAGGGTTGGTTGGTATTGGTTCGGAGGACCTTTACCTCGAGCAGTCTTGCAATTTGAGTGATGAGGAGTTTGGCATAGAATTTGGGGATGAATAGAGGCATTGGGCCATTAGCCAATTGTATTTGAAATTTGAATGTATCATGTAATCATCATTTTGACTATAAATTATGATATAACTATTAATACATTGATATTTAACATTGTCATTGTTCAATTGAATGTGTTTAGTATTTCAAAGTTTAATTTGTTATTCCTTATATATTTTTTTATATTTAATTTTTCAAAACTATATATATTTGCACCACCTCCCGCCCATAGTCCCCAAACTCGGGTCCTTGGTCCCAGCGTCCCGAGATTCCGTGGAACTATGTTACAAACTAACATATCTAATTATGCTGATGACCATGACAATACTAATATGCCTGTCTACAATGGCACATAATCATGTTATTTTATATTACTCCATACTCTGATATATTCCACAATTTATATGGTGTAGTGCTATGCTTTACCTACAAGTAAATTGAAAACTGCAGTAGATCCCATTTGCTTGTTGCCATGCTTCCTCTGCAATCCCATTCCATCTGTTATATTCATTGCCTTTTTTCTTGATCAGTTAAAAAAGGGCTACCGACTGTCTAATATAGTAATTATTGAAAACCTGATGTAATCAGGTACAAAAATAATACTTTTGACCTAGACTGTCTCGGTGCGGGTATGTGTACGGTTTCGGTACGCTGATACGGTAAATTTTTAAAAATCTCGGGTATGGTATGATTTTGGGTACATTATATATATATATATATATATATATATATATATATTTATATATATGTATATAAATAAATAAATATGTATATAAATTATAAATTTAAAGAAGCATTTGCATACTTATTGAAATTTAATTCTCATACATTGCATACTTATTGAAATTTAATACTCATAGAGTCATACAACTTAAAAGTTAAAATCATTCATAGAACATGAAAACAAATTTGAAATTTCCAATACTTTGAGAATTGAGACTTGAGTTTGTATTGATTCATAATGTTCAAAACATGATAATAAATTAAAATAACATAATACATTCAAGTTTAAAATTAGAAATAGGATACTTTAAAATTAAAAAAATTGCATATTTTTTAAGTTTTATTGAGTTGTCTTTTAAAAAAGACGTGTTGAGGCTGTGGGTACGGCTGGGTACGTACCCACAGTGGCAGGGTACGCTACAGGTACGGTACCCGTAGCGTACCCTGTCACTGTGGGTACGTACCCAGCCGTACCCACAGCGTACCAGTACTGTACCAGTACCTGGTACGTTTCCAGGCTGGTACGAGGACCTCCAGGGCGTTTCCGTGCAGTCTAGCTTTTGACCTTCTACTGAAGGTTCAACGAGTATGTGCAATATAAAAACTATGACAAATACTAGCCTGCAAGGCGAAAGCAAGAAACTAAGACAAAGTAATAGGCAGCATCATCTTTACTTGATTTCGAGACTAATCATAGTTGGGCCACACTCACGTTCCTTGTCCTCCATTATCACTGCAGCTAGAGATGCTGCCAGCTGAGAATCCTCGAAGCTCGAGGTGCCGATTCCAAGTCTAGAACAGATTGCATTAAGCGTTTGACTCTTTGACACCTCTTCCACAGCTAATGCCTTTAGCTGTGTCCAAATTTGATCCAGCCTACACCCCAAACCAAATCCCAGCTGCTCCACATCCTCATGTACAGCATGAGTATTGCTTGAACTGAACAGAACCATTTGGACACCAATTAACTGTGCAACTTTTAAGGTATCCAGCCTCAGAGTAGACTGCCCTGAATCCTTCATAGCTTGCAGGATACAGTCAACTGAGGCTCCTTCCCTCATCTGTGCAGCCAACTGAGCTCTAAAGATATTTGCGGCCATCCATTTTAGGAGTTTTTCATCCTTAATTCCTTCCAACAGTGCATTCCTCCAAAAATTTAAAGCTTCCTTGGCAGTAATGCAAGTGTTTTTGTCCAAGAGGACACCTGCATTAAGTGATTGTCTCAGCTTTAGATCATTTACCAGACCCAAGAATGAGTTTTGCACATCTTCTTTGAGTACCTGTTGATCATATCCCGGTTCATCTCCTTCATGGTACTGATTACAGGAGCTTTTCCTCAGTTCTGTCTTGTCCTTCATTTGTCTTCACCTGCTTTTGTCACTGAATAAAGAAAAGATCTGTGCATGCAACCAAATATGTGCTATGCCCTTAGAAGTATGCAAAACAGAATTACACTGATATGACAGAGACATTCATAGGGAGAAGAATTCGAGTCATTCCAGCTATAGAAAATGAATTCAAAGTGACTAATTTTGATGCAATAACCAGGACTAGGAAATCCCCTGTAATCCATAATACATTCATTTTTTTCAAGGAAAACAGAACCCATGAAGGACAATGACCTCTCAGATTTCTTATAAGAGGAAACATATGAATGGGGATGAGCATATTTGATTTTAAGAAAAGAAACACTCTCACAGATAATTGGGAAGAGTAGAATCCTTTCCAAGCATCCAAACGCTCAAAGCAAGGAGGCAAAATATTCAACAGGCCAAATAAACGTAAGCAGCCATGGCAGAAACTACATGCAAGTCAAGCAAGAATTGCAAGATGACTGCAAAACTGTTGTCGAAATCTTAGCTTGGATATTTGTAATTAAGACTAGAGTGTAACTGCCCCGCTGCCCAATGGAACTCAATGACGAAAGGGCCTTAATTGTCATTAGAGGGAGGATTGATATCTTTGTCAATTAGAATTTTGAGCTTGCCAATTATGGAAGGGGGACCAATTTCAATGTGAGATTTTGGGAGTCGAGACCCACCCCAATGTTGGCAATGTGATCTGCAACCTGATTACCATCCTGCCTTATATGATTGATAGTGAGAGCCGAGAGGCCTGATAGAAGATCATTGCAATCTTTGAGTACCAAGGAGAGCTGCCAGTTTCTGATGTGGTCTTTCTTAAGGCTTCCAAGATAATCTGTGAATCCCCTTCAATAGCTAGTCTGGTCCAGTTTTGTTCAAGTATGATCTTCAGACCTCTCCATAGTGCCATCGCCTCAGCAAAGTTGTTGAAGCAATTGCCCAATGCTGCCCTGTAGCCAAGGATGGGGAGCATTTGTCATTTCAAAATTTTCCTTTGGCTCCCACCGATCCAGGGTTCCTTTTTTCTGCACCGTTGAAGTTTAGCTTGATATTTGGACCCGATAAAGGAGTCCAATCTGCCTTCCTGCAGACCTTGGTACTTTTGCCAACCCTTTTATCAGGGACTATTCACTGTCTTTTGCAATCATTGTTGAACTTAAATTATTCCTCAAGACGTAGACATATGCCACAAGGACAATTATATACAGTGAATAAGATGGATATAAGATGAATTGATGAATCGACATTCTTTTGTTGGTTACAATCAGGTTAGTTTGTCTTCGAGAACTGTATATTACCAGGTTCATTAAAACTATTTGTACTCGTGTCAGTGAAGTTAATACATTTGTAAGTCGTAGATTTCAATCGTAGTTCAGATAGGCTTTGTGGAATTTTTTCAAAAGAAAATTTGCCCATTTCATATGCAATGGGCCATATATGAAGTGCTTAAAACAGGAGTCAAATCAAACAGATTAAACAATTAATATGTTTTTTGTTATCTATTCTGCTGAATTGTGGAATAGGTAACATGCTTTGCAGAAGCTGGGGGTCAACATGTAGCTGGAATGGCCCGAGCAATTGAATGTTTAGGTATACGTGGTTGCTTAGCACAGTCAACTATGGATGCTGGTCAGGGTTTACCGGCATCCTGGGCAAACCAAACAGCACAATCTTGCATTCAGGTACAAGACTACTTTTGAAAGGATCACTTGGTCTCTGTCGAAGATTGTGGTACATGCTTTTCTTAATCTAATTGGTATGGACTGTAGCTTATATGTTATGATGCATATAAAGGTTCTATAGAAAGAAAGAAACTTTTATTTTTAACATGTATGCTAAAGCTGAATTTATTTGGTGCAAAAGAAGTAGATTTGAATTGTGCTAATCTTTAGGGCAAGTTTTTAATATATTTCCTTCCTTTTTATCACTGTTGCAAGTACTTTCTATTGGACCATTGGAAGATTTTGGAGTCTATTTAGGGTTCCTTTGTAGAGGTCCAGAGATTACTTGCAAAATAATTTTTCATCATTAGTGTATTCTTAATTTCATAGCTCTGGAAGTATTTACTACAACTAACTTATTGTTATAAATTACGACATTCATGAATGCAACGGAGACTCTTTTATAAGTACTACTTAAATCACCTTCCATGCTAGGAACATAGCTGAAGATGCTCTAAAATTATAAACAGGCCATCTTGTGCCTTAGCCTTCCTTGTTCCAATTTTAGTGGATCACTAGCAAATGTGAAAATTCAAAGGATATTCTGAGTTGTAAAATTGAGAGAACATATTAGAGGAAAATATGTAAACTCCATTTTATATCTTCGAGAGGCAGCAAGGGTGCCCTAGTGAAGGGAGGAAAGTAGGAGCACCCAAAGGATTTCTACATGTTAGAACTGTAGTAAGGTTTTCTAAAGCTACATGATAAATATTGACATTTAGCTCACGTATTATTAAAAAACTGTAACTATAATGCTAAGTAGTCAGTTCAGGATCAAGTATGGGTTTGGGTAATGGGGTTTACCAATTTGTTTTTGGGGCTCCGGGTTATGTGGAGCTTGGGTACATCCATACAAAATTATCGCTGGCTAAACAATTAACCATTATATGCATAAAATAAATGAAATTAACCGCAAAACACTATTTATAGTTGATAGTACATTGTAAAGATAAATAAAAATTGTTTAATTTTTTTCAAAATAGTATAATACTAAATAGTGAATGGTTAAACTACACAGTACTTCGGAAATTAAAAATAAATCATCATGCTGCTCTTCACTGAGAGCATTAAACTCATCATTTGGTTCATTAGAACCGCAAGTATTAGTAATGCCACTAGTGGCGGTATGTGGCTTCTGTATAGAATATTCATCAACATCAACTAATGAAAGTTGGGCAATGGAAGCATCCAAGTTAGGATGCTTTGGCTGTACATCCCAACACATTGTCGCCCTTCCCTTGTTATTGGGCTGCTTGTATGATAGTTTGTGCAAGACCGATTCATCTTCCTTTGTTGTTGCTAATCAATTGTGCTTAACTAAGTGGATAAAGGAGTATGCATTCTAGTTCTGCTGTGCTGAAGAGGAACCTGCAACATATAGAGGCAAAGTTGATGCAAAATTTTAATAATGAATTTACATAAATGATAGAAATCAAAACAGGAATAAATAGCTATCAATTTTAATTTTTCAAAGATGAATTTAGTTCTAAATTTCAAGTAATTAATAAAAGTAAGGAGGAAAGAAATAAATATAGTAAAAAACAATGTATGTGATAAAATGTTGATGGCAAGAGGTTACTAGTATATGGATCCTTGGCCATCAAGGTAACACTACATACAAGGGTCCTTGTCCTAAAGAGCGCTAAGGCTGCAATCTGTCGAGGCTATGAACTTCTTAAACTTGCCCACAACTGTGTTTTTGTATATTTAGATCAAGAAATATTCTAGTGAATGCTATCTTATATTCATCATTAACTTCATGATGCCCCTGTATGGTGCCACCATCCCGAGAAAAGCAATTATCTTAGTGCTGTAGTAAATTGGAGTCAAGGATAAAGAAAGGAGATGCAGCGTGTGGTCATCTTGTTCCAATGTTTATCTAGAAGTTTTTACACTTTCTTGAATAAAATTTCTGAAGGATCTTTTGCTCATTTTTACTTGCTGAAAAATCCTTATGAAGGATCTTGCTCTTTTGCATCTATAATGGCCCTCATTATTTCAATTAGGAAGTCAATGCGATAATCAATTTCATTAAAGATTGCTGATTTGTATCAACAAACCTGATCATACCCATGATGGGATCAGTAAACATAAGCAGGTAATTTGCACAAGCCCATCAATTATCATCTAGGATTAACCCTTTCACTTTTTGGGCTTTCTCTTTGTTCCATTGCCTCCATACAATTCAAAGGTCACTGCTATCTATGCTGCACATTGCTTCTCACAAATTCACAAGTCGTCTCAATATGATTTTGTGCAAGGAGAATCTAGTCCCAACAACCTAATGGAAAATTAAAAAGATTAAAACAAATAAAATAAATTGAAATTTTAAAATAGAATAAGAATGTGAAATTTGAAAAGTAGTAAAAGATATTCATCTACTTTAAAAAAAAGATATAAAAATTGAAGTGGATAATATAAATTAAAATTACTATGGTAAATTTAAAAATAAAATGTAATGTCCTCTTTTCTAGATTAAAATAATTAATAATATTATTCAAGTTGGGCTAGGTTATTTCTAATCTTTGGGCAACTTAATAATATTATTATTAAAATACAAAATATTTTTAAATATTTAAAGTAAAATTAATGGTTTAACTAAGTTGGCAACTGTAACTTTATGTTATATTATAAGGCAACTTATGTTTTATTATTTAGAAAAACTAGACTGCACCGAAACGTTCCAGCCCCTCCTCGTTTACAGACTACGTAAAATATCCGTGCACAGTTCCTAGGATCTCGTGGGTACGTACTAAACCTAATTTTTTGACATGGAACCTAAAAATAAAACCCTCAAGTAACCTAAACCTATTTAACCCTAAAAGACACCACCTATTTATACACCCAACCCCTCTTGTTTATTCACACACTCATAGTTTGCTATTTTGCTAATTTTGAGCTTGAAGGAGAGAAAGAGAGCTTGAAGAGAAAGAGAGCTTGAAGGAGAGAGAGCTTGAAGGAAAGAGGGAGAGAGCTTGAAGGAGAGAGAGAGAAGGATAGGATCAACTACAAGTCTACAAACAAGGAAGGTTATTTTCTCAGTATTTTTCATGCATTCGGACATTTTAAAAAATAAAATGTTTTGATCAATGTTTTGTATGTGATCAATGATCAATGGTCATGATTCATGATCTATTTTTTTTAATATTTATTTATTTTACGTTTTTTAAAATATTAATTATTTTTTTCGTATTTAAAGTTTAATATTGAAATTCTATTTAATTAAATGTCTACCCTTACTGTGTATGCTCTCACCTCGCACCATTTATGGCGAACTTGGTGATCAAAATCAAAGATTGACATGTAGGGCTAACTGTTTAATTTTTTTAATTAGTTATGTATTCGTTTTTTTATTTTAAAGTTTTAAATTGAATTCATTATAAATTTAAACGTTTACCCTCTGTATGCTCTCACCTCGCACCATTTATGGCAAACTTGGTGATCAGAATCGAAATTGATGTGTAGGCCCTAGGGTTTAATTGGTTTTTTAATTAGTAATGTGTTCGTTTACGGTTTTTTTATTTTAAAGTTTTAAATTGAATTCATTAAAAATTTAAACGTCTACCCTTTGTGTATGCTCTCACCTCGCACCATTTATGGCGAACTTGGTGATCAAAATCAGAGATTGACGTGTATGGGTTAACAAATTAATTGTCTAATTTGTATTTGTTGTTTTTAATTAAATTATTTAGCAATGTTTTAAAAAATATCTCTTATTGTAGGTTAAAACAAATTAAACCTACAGTCATGGCATCCAGTTCAACTTCAGTGGGGCATGGGGAGCAAGCAGTGAGGGAGGAAATGTTCCGAGTGGCCCGATAGTGAAAATGGATCCTCATTCTCCTTTATGGAGGCATGTGGAAGTGTTAGAGCTCATTGTCGGTGGTGGTGTCCGTGTTTGGACGTGCCCCCATTGTGCCACCACATTTAAATCCTCGTATACCCGTTTGAAAGCTCATCTAACTGCGGTATCGGGACGGGCATTAGAGCATGTAAGAAGGTGGAGAAGAATACAATAGCCATGTACCTAAAAGAGCAAGAGGATGCAAACTTTGAAATAGCAAGAGCTCGCTCTAGAACCATTTCTTTGTAGGAAGCAGGACTATGGGAAAACCACCAACACCACCACCATCATTTCATCCTTTCATTGAGAGTAATGTTGAAATTGTTCCAGTTGATTCTCCTTTTGATGAAGATACCCCATCAAGAAAGAGAACAAAAGGGCCTTTAGAAAAAACATTTAACATTGAGAAGAGAGAAATTGCAGATGAATTGGTGGCTCGGTGTATATATGCATGTGGGCTACCATTCAATGTCTTGAGGTCACCATATTGGCAGCAAATGGTGAGAGGCATTAATGAGGCACCACAGGGGTATACAAGCCCCAACTATAATAAGGTTCACACTTCTCTTTTGGCAAAAGAAGTGCAACACATACAAACATCTTTACAACCAATTAGAGATTCTGAAAGGATTTAGGAGTGTCTATTATCTTAGATGGATGGAAAGACTCCCAAAACAGACCTCTCATCAACATTATATAGTAAGTCTTAAAGGGGCAATGTTTCTGAAGGTTGTTGATTGTGAGGGGGAGATAAAAGATGCCCAATTCATTGCAAATATTCTCATTGAGGCTATTGAGTCAGTGGGCCCTCAGGATGTTGTCCAAGTCATCACGGACAATGCCAAAAATTGCAAGGCAACAAGGTTGATAGTAGAGGGTAGGTATGAGCACATATTTTGGACACCATGTGCAATACACTCCCTGAATTTGATGCTGTAGAAGATTGGAAAAATTACATGGATTGAGAAAATCTACATGGAGGCAAACGAGATTCAATGTTTGTCACCAACCATCACATGTCTCAAGCCATATTCAGAAGATTCTCAAAGTTGGAGTTGTTGAAGGTAAGGGAACAACTCATGAGTCATAACTTATAAGTTTTACTTTTTAAGTTTTTAAGTTTTCATTTTAATATTTAATTTTAAATCAATTTCAATTTGTGTTGTTATTGAATTGTTTCCATTCCTTTTTAATAGGTTGTTGAGACTAGGTTTGCCTCTCACACACTTGTCTTGAGACGACTTGTGAAGGTGAAACATGCTTTGAGTAGCATGGTGATTGATAATGTTTGGACCATCTGGAGGCAAGCAAATACAGAGAGAGCCCAAAGGATAAAGACATGGATCCTTGATGATGATTGGTGGGCAAAAGTTGAATATTTGTTGAGTTTCACGGAGCCTATTCTAAGTATGATCAGATTTGTAGACAAAGATAGTGCTTGCATTGGAGAAATATATGATGGCATTGACTCCATGCTTGAGAAAATCAAAGATATCATACAAGCCAAAGAGCAGGACCTTGAGGAAAAATTTTATAATGAAGTTAAAAGTGTGGTCATGAAAAGGTGGAACAAAATGACCACCCCATTGCATCTCCTTGCTTATGCCTTAAATCCCAAATATTACAACAATGAAATAGTTGGGTTACCTGGTAGGCAACGACCATATGATGACCAAGAGGTTGCAAATGGGACGAGGGCAACATTCAAGAGGTTGTTTCCTGATCCAACTATATCTAGTGCAGTCATGATGAGATGGGGATGTTTGTATCTGGAGGAGGTAGCATGGGAGAGGTAGAGGCTCTTTGTGACAAAGCCACCTTGAATCCAATCATGTGGTGGATTGTACATGGCCATGATGCCAAGTACCTACGACCTGTTGCAATCAAATTGCTCTCACAGGTATGAAGTTTGTAACTTGTTATTTGATATTTTAATTACCAATTAAGAATTAAAATTTAAAATGATATCACTCTTTTTTTAATATTAATAATACTTTGTTTTTTGACATGTGGCTAGTAATTCTTCTTGAAACCGGAGTACTTATGGCTTCATCCACTTCAGCCAAACACACCATGTTGGCATCGAAGAAGGTTGAGGATCTAGTATATGTACATTCCAACTTGCCCTCTTAACGCATAAGACAAAAGAGTATACTAGTGGTCCTAACAAGCTTTGGGACATCCAACCTGAAACCCCAAACTTTGAAGCTTTTGCTGCTTGTTTGTCCAATGTTTCACTACTTGGAATTGATGACGAACTTCCAGGAGCCCTTCACAAGGGTTCGACAATAGATCTAGTGGGAGTGGAGCTGCAAGTGCCATCCATGAAGATGATTTTGAGGATCATCTAGATGATATGTTCTAGCCTTTTAGGCCTAGGAAACTAAAAGTGAAGCAAGTTGAGAACTTGAATGTATTATGTTATTAACTATTATGTTTTGAACATTATGAATCAATACAAACTCAAGTCTCAATTCTCAAAGTATTGGAAATTTGTTTTCATGTTCTATGAGTATGAATGATTGTAACAATCAAGAAAAAAAAGTGACTTTTAAATAAAGTAAGTTGGCCACCAAGATTGAAGGAAAGAAGAAAGAGAAGTTATAAAAGGAGGATGAAGGGGTTCATTTGGGGCATCTATCATCTATCTATCATCTTGATTTTAGGAATTCGAGCACTTGTGCTTCTACTTTCAGCCATTGAGGACGAAAACCCTCCTTGGTATCCTATTGGGGATGAAAACCCTCAATAGATTACAGCAATTGAGGACAAAAACCCTCAATTTGTGCATTGGTGGCTTCATCCAGAGGTCACGATTGGGCTTCACTTCAGTATTTCAGGGCTGCATTCAGAATTTTCAGTGCTAGGGCATCATTTCATGAGGGCTTCAAGAAGAGATCCGATTTGAAGAGTTTTGAGTGTGGAACAACCACACATTTCAGTATTTGTGTTTTGCAAGGGTTTGTTGATCAGTGTTTGGCCAATTTCAGACCCTCTCCTAGGGTAGTGACTTGCATAGTGGATGAGTTTGATGGTATCTAGTGCATGACACTTCATTTCTTGTTGATATTTGGATTGCTCATAATTTCTAAGGCTGGTTGCATTTGTCGGATTGAATTTTGGGCCTTGGAATCTCAACTTCTGGCCATTTTTGTAAGTGGATCCACTGCTGTTGCAAATTTAATTAAATATACTCCAGCTGAGGGTTTTAAAGCTCATTTCTTAGCTTGTACTTGTTCTAAATTATTTATAAAATTCCTACATGCTTTGGATGTTGTAAAAGTGGTTTTGGTGGTGAAATATTGCAATTTTCCTTCTGCTGTCATAAGATTTCAGACTGCTGTACCTTGCTGTCCAAAAATTCAGTTGACTATTATAAATTTCAGTTTGCTTTGAGTTGGGTTTGTGTCATTTCCCTTTTTTTTCAGTTTCAACCAGAAAGGGACATTACATAAAATCATTTCAATTATCGTCAACACCTTGAACTTTGAGAACAACCTTAAGATGGCATGGCACATGTGTTGATTGGTTACAAACGTTTAAATCTCCTTGGCTTCGGTGTAGATTTCTTTAATCCGGTTGATTTTACTTCCCAAATTTTTGCAGCATCAAGCCGAGAGAATGAACTACACATGGTGTCCAAATTATTTGCCCATATCCTTCCTCAACTAACAACTCGTGGCCCAACAATCTGACATTGTTTGCTATGACTTGGACAAGCTTTTGAGGGCCCATTGACTCAATGGACCCTATGAGGATGCTAGAAATGAATCATGCATCTTCGACTTGCCACTCAAACAAACACCTTTCAAAATATCATCTCTTTTGGGTACATTGCAATCACATTTGTTAAGGGCCTATTTTTGTAACCTTTCCATCCATTGGAAATGATGGATAACCTTGTTTAAATCCAAAAATTCCTATTGAAATGCAACAAACCATCCACATACTTTTTCCTCGTCCAATATTTTGATGTGTATCTTTTCATAACTAGGACCTGCATTACCCTTTAGGGGCTGCATTGTTGCCCACCATTTCTTGGCAATATTATGGCTTAAAGAGGTTAAATAGACTAGCATAAATGCATTGCCTAATGAGCTCATCAACAACATTCTTTGACTCATTTTGAAGCCCTTTTCAACAAGTACATATCTTCTTTTTGTAATGGGCAATAGCTAGTATGCTGATTCGCCCCTTTCACCTCCGGTACAAGTCCAGTCCTATTGGGTCCAAGTATGGGTTCGGTTTGACTATGGGCTCACCCCAATTACATTTGGGATGGCTGAATTCATCAATCAACGAATCCGAGCATACTCAGGCCATCCCAAACATACCGCAGTGAACTCGCAGTATATGAAGTATGTAAATTTTTAATGTTTTCAAAGTAAAAACATAAAGCCACGGAAAAATTAAAAACACAATCTAA
Organism: Taxus wallichiana var. yunnanensis; assembly: GCA_018340775.1. Lineage (NCBI taxonomy): Eukaryota > Viridiplantae > Streptophyta > Pinopsida > Cupressales > Taxaceae > Taxus > Taxus wallichiana. Next base: position 339,758,202 of record CM031239.1, read on the forward strand.
ACCCTAAAAAGTCAAAAACATAATATTAAACACAAAACAAAACACTTGTAATTCCTGTCATAAAATACTTACCTCTCATTGCTCATTTAGTATTAAATTTTCATAAGTAAACATCGTTATCATCTTCCTACGCTGATACGAGTTCCCATACGCTGCCAATGTGATTGAGGAGCTTGAAAGGAGGAGGATTCTTGGATCGAAGGTAAGATTTTTTTCATTTTGTTTTCAATCTTCACACCTTTTCTTGTTTTCATTTTATTTGTCATATTTTAACAAGTCAAGTGCATGTAGGCTATGGGCCCTAGGCTTTGTTTTTTCTCCGCATAAGGTTAATATTGTTGTGTTTTTAACTTGCAGCTACATGTACTTCAATGGTAGCAAGCACTAACTCTGTGACTAACGTGGACTCAAAACAATTCTGCATTCACCTCTTTAGAAGTATGTCACAATGCTAGAGAAAGGTTCATGTGTTGGGAGTTATATTCGGCAATGCAATTGTTGCAATGGCACATACACTAGCTCATACTGTTGGGTGAAGGCCCACTTGTGTGCAATACTTAGCCGGGGCATCGGGGCTTGTTCGAGGAAGGATGCATTGGTGCCAACATCAACAATTCTTCAATACATCAAGGAGCAAAATAAGTGGATGCATCACTTACCGTGAAATTTGGTCATCCTTTGGTAAATAAATGATCTCAATCGAAGAAGCCAATGTTTGTCCCATCTCATAGCAATATTAAAGTTATTAAGTCATTGTGTAAACATTAACTAATCAAACATTAGTTATTTAGTTATAAACAACTAACCATATTGTAGTTTTGTAATGTCCCTTTTAGGGGGCCCAGAAATGACCAAAGAGCTGAGATGTAAACTTAAAATCAGATTAGTAAGCTGCTGTAAATGACTGATATCAGCCCTGCATCCTGCAATTTATGCCCTTCCTTGGGTAGTGACCTCCTTGGAAAAGTTAAACCCTTCAAAGGTGGGTTAAACCTTGTTAACACACTTTGATTCTTATGCCAAAATGTTAAGAAACCCTCAACAAACACAATCAACTGTTAGAAATCAGAATTGAGCTTGGAAATAATTAATTTTGGAAACCCTTAACCAACGAACTTCAACAAGCTTGGAAAAATAGTAAATCACCTCCAAAATTCACAAAACTTGGGATCTTGGGGTTTAAAAATATGACAAATGCAAATATCAAATCAGCTTTCCCAAACATCCACTAGAACATGCCAAACCTGCCTTTCAAGCAATTCGCCCCTCTTGGAAAGTGCATCACGCATATCTTCCGGAAGAGGTTAATATTCTTTTGTCAATTTGTCAATCCTTAAAACCCTTTCGTCATTGAACGGACCACCACTCCGCATGGCTAGGGAAAGAACCTGTAGTGCCTTCACGATCCTTCCTAACTTGTCTTCCATGCTTCACAGGATGGGAGGATGATGCTCTGATACCACTGTAATGTCCCTTTTTAGGGGGACTCAAGAAATGACCAAAGAGCTGAGATGTAAACTTAAAAATCAGATTAGTAAGCTGTTGTAGATGACTGATATCAGCCTTGCAACCTGCAAATTATGCCCTTCCTAGGGCAATGACCTCCTTGGAAAAGTTAAACCCTTCAAAGGTGGGTTAAACCTTGTTAACACACTTTGATTCTTATGCCAAAAATATTAAGAAACCCTCAGCAAACACAATCAACTGTTAGAAATCAGAATTGAGCTTGGAAATAATTAATTTTGGAAACCCTTAACCAACAAACTTCAACAAGCTTGGAAAAATAGTAAATCACCTCCAAAATTCACGAAACTTGGGATCTTGGGGTTTAAAAATATGATGAATGCAAATATCAAATCAGCTTGCCCAAACATCCACCAAAACATGCCAAACCTGCCTTTCAAGCAATTCACCCTCTTGGAAATGCCCTAAAAACCATGCAAGATCACTCCAAATATTTTATGAAATTATTATTCAAGCTCAACAATCAATTGGTGAAGGAATTATAATTTTTGGAAGCCTAGGAATGCTGGAATGAATTTCCTTCAAACCCTAGTTGTTGCAGAAATAAATAAACATTTTCAGATCTGATTATGCATGCCAAAACCCTCCTAATTTCAATGTAAAACCAGATTTCACCCTTATAAATTATATGCAATGAGTTGATGTAATCCAAACACATAGAAGACCCTTGAGTACTTCAAAACACCATTCAATGCTGGTCGCCCTTTTTAGAACAGCCAAATAATGTACCAAATAACTCCACAAATGAGTCGCTCCACTTTGAAGGGAGCCAATTTTGCATCATCAACAAAAGGAAAGCATTATCTTCAATATTTGACTCAAAGAGCTCCTTAGGGCAACTCGCCTAGGGCTGAAATTAAAATAACAACGGCAAAGAAATCCCTCAAGGGGTGGAGACTCCCGTGTTGAAGTCTTCCCTAGACTTGGTGAAGGGTTTCGTCCTCACACAAGACTCTCCAAGGGTTTTCGTCCTTAGGAGAGGAAGAGAGATGCTTCACAAGCAATCTTTCCAAGAGATAATAGAATTCACATATATGACATAATGGCCAAGCATCCTCCTTTTATAACATAAGGGGTGCTACATCATAACTTATGGCCGACCTTATAATATTAAAGTCTATTTCTAATTTGAGCATATATGCTCACCAAACAACTAAGTAATTTATTTCATCTATTGGAGTGCTAGGCATCCAATAGGAATACAACATAAAAAGTGCAATATTTCCTAAAACTAATCCAAATATCTTTAGACAACTTTCCTCTAGCTCCAAACCCTTAGTCCCACGAGGAAGGAATGGGATAAGGTCTTCTGTTTCCACTTGTCGCCAAAAAGGGACATGACAAGCTCCTCTCGGCATAATAGTATGATGAACCTCAATGTGTTGCGTACCATTTCTCTTCATTCTCTCTCTTTTCATTTTCTACCATCGCTATTAGAGCCACTATTCAAGGAAGTCCTAGAGGGCACAAACAATGAGGTTTAAAGTTCAAGAAAGCCTTATAAAAGGGTATGAACAACAAAGAAGACAAACACATGTTTGAAGATCGGGGAGGCCTTAGAGTAGGGTAGAGATTACGAGGTCATATCTAAGAAGAGTGAAGAGGTCATATAGATTTGCAGGGATCAGGTCGACTGTGGAGGAGTCTTGAGCAAGTAGTGACTTTGCACTCATGTTACAGGTCATTGCGAGGAAAGAACAATCGTTCTTTGTGCTAGGGCCTAAATCAAAATAACATGAGCCATTTTCCATTCCCGATCTTCATGGTTCTCAAAGCCACCTTTGCAGGATATATAGAGGAAAACACGAGTCAAGGAAAAACATGATTTCAAGGGCAACATCGATGATTTTCATAGCTGTGATTTCAAGCTTTGAGTTACTGAGATGTCAAGGAGAAGAAGACCAAAAAGACAAGACATTATAATAGTTGCATTTTCAGCCACAAGATCAATGAAAAACACGAGATAAAAATGTGCGGCATAAAGCTATGTCTAGGGCATGCGATCAGTTCATGCTAGGGGATTGAGTACAACCTAAACTCGAGGGCATTAAATTTATTTCTATAATGAATAGTTTATGGCCACAACCTGTTTAAGGTGATCTGCAGAGTATCTCGTATATTTCTTTTTTTTAATTTTCTAAGGCAAAGACTAGTAATTACAGGTGTGCGAAATCGCTTGCACTTGTATGGGGTTGCGTATGGGGTCTTATTTAGACTTTGCATTTATTTTTTCAATTGCATTGATTTGCATGGGTCACAAAGTTAAGTATTGTTTGGATAATTGGCCAACATTCAAACTATAGTTGTGCTATATGCACAAAATTTAATTGGTCATAATTATAATGTATGGTTATAAAATTTTCATAGTTCCTTGAGTATCTTGATTGTGATAAAATCATTCTCGGCATTGAAGGAAGGCCTATCATGAACTTTTCGCATTATGACAAGCGTCATAAGGAGGCCTTGTTGAAATTTGTCCCATGTTAGATGATTTGATACTAGAGGTCTGGAATGCCATTGAGGAAAGTGTGCTTTGGACGTAGTCTATTGAACAAGTATTAGACATTGGAGAAAAGACATGTATTATATTTGAAGAATTTGCTCTTTTCAACAAAATGCATGAGTTTGTGTCCCTCTTAGGACAACTTTATTTGAAATATCTTTGAGACCAACTCAATGCCATGAATAAAAAGATAGATGATGGCAATATGGTTGCGCTTGTTCAATTGTTTTTACGCCTTCCCATGAAACATCTGTGAGGACTATGTTTAATGGCAGAAAGCCAAACCTTCACATTTGATCGGGCCTGTTCCTATTTTCTGCAAAAGGAATGTAGACAAACACAAGCAATTGAGTCCATTTTTGGACAAATAGAGTGAATAGACTACTCAGTCAAAGGGGAAGTGGAAATGTTACCTTGGTGAATGATCTAGATTCTAGGTGAAATGTGACTACTATCATAAAGTTGGGCATATGAAAAAAGATTTACGAAGCGGCGGTATGATCTTTCTTCCTGTTATCCAAATAACTCTCCTAGTGATTTGGGTAACTTGTAGACACATTCCAGCTCCAGGTTATCTATCGCATGGTTGCGCGCACTCAACTCACTTGGCATATTCATGTCATGTGGCTTTCCCCACGTGCACCCCGTCCTTCTCGCGCGCCCTCTTGCGCGCATTCCCGATCCATTCCTTTTCCCTTCTTTTCCTTCTCCTCTTTGTTCATCTCCTCCCGCGGGCCTCGCACTTGCCTCAATCAACCAAGTTCCCGGCCCTCTCGCGCACCGCACCTATTATTTTATAATAGTTGCGCCCGACCATGCGTTCTCTGTTCACCCGCTTGCCTCATTTTCCTCGCGCAGCGTCCACGCGCACTTTCCTTCGCCTCTTTCTACTTTCCTCCCGCGCGCCCCTTTCGCGCCCTCCTTCGTGCCCTTTTGTGCTGCCCGTCTTCCGACTCCGCACGAGTGTGACGTGCGCAACCATTCAAAGCGCGCCAACAGGCGCCAAATCTCTCTCAGCAACAAACCAAAGGGGTGACACATGGCAAAAAATGACAACAGACATTCGCACAAGTTGGCCTTCATTTCACCAATCTGCAAGCGCCATGTGTTTTCAGTGTGCCGACAACTCTGACATCTTCTGACAACCATACCTTTTGATATTTTAGGAGCTCGGATCGACATGCGGCGGGGCTTGTCGGAAAGTTCTTAACATCAACCATAGTGCTTGAAATTCAAAATTCAAATTCTGGCGGATCTGGTAGGTGAGAAGCGGGAAAACATCTTTCAAATTTGGGTTTTCCCCCTTTTTCCTTCTTCCTCCATGGATTCATCTATATATGTAAGAGCAAGGCTCATTTGTTATGTTGGACACTCTGGTTCCTTACGCATGTTGCTAAGGATTCCATATTTTTGTATTCTGAGTTGCAGACCTCAATGTTTGGCTCTTGCATGTGGATATCGGCCTCCTTATCACCGTGATTACGTAGGTGCACTCGAAGTAATAGAAGCATCGTTTTGTGACTATTCTCTGTCCTAGTGTGTTTGCATTCCTTCCTCTTGCCTCTTTTTTTGCATTGTGTATTGTTGTGCTATTTCAAGTCCTCAGCTTCCATACTTAGTTGTCTTCCTTGAGAGTGATCTCGGTGAATGCGTATTTTGTCTTTGTCTTTACTCGTGCCTTGCCTCCTTTCACGCATTCCCTATCATTCTCGCGCAGAGAATGCATTGTGTTCACCCCTCTTTTCTCGGTGATATTGCCTTTTAGTGTAGTTTACTTCATGTTATCCTTCTTTCCCTGGTCCCTTGGCATTCTTAGCTTAGTTTCCCCTTTCAAAGACCGGGAGTAGCGGTAATAGTAGAGACAGATAGAGGAACTGGCCTTCTCCGGAGATACGTCCCAAGCTCGCAAGGTCCCACAACTTGGGGACGGTTCCATTGTGGTCTCAAACACCTTGCCCTTTCGAGATCCGAGACGCGGGTGCACATTTGAGCAACCAACGCTTTACAGCACGCCCAAAGGTGGGACCAACATTGAAAGTTCAAACTTCATATCTCTAAGTTCTGGTGTGTGAACTTAGAGTTTTAGCCTTTGGAGGCTCATTTCAAACACATCTGGCGACTCCCAACATTTTAAGATCTCGGTTTCAGCAGTCCTGAGTGCCTTTCATGAGAAAAGTGCACACAAGAAGAAGTGCAACCATGCATAGATAACTTGGAGCTGGAATAGGGACAGTTAAAAAGGCAATAGGGACACTCCACCATACATGATGCTTTGGAGGATGACATTCTTCATGCATGTTGACCCTGCCTCGATCAACTAACATGCACTATTTACGGAGGGAATAACCACTATAAAGAATGTGTAGGAGGTTGAAATGCTTCATGTGTGGGCATGAAATGTCTCGATTACAGGATACGTGGGAGACACATGGTGAGCTGGTAAGAAATGTCACTTCAAAAATTTTGAGAGGTGATTCCACTATTCAGGGTACCTAGGAGGTGCATGGTGAGATGGTAGGCAAATCCACTCATGGTGATATGGCATGAAAAGCCATTCAATCAAAGGCACTGACTCGGAGGTTAGTAGAGCATGGTCATTCTGCCCGTGTTATTGTGAAAGGTTTTCCACAACAAGAGGGAATAAAAGAGGTAGAGATGGTTGTTTCTCCTACTATTACAAAGATGGTTGTTTGTAATATCCCTTTTGGGGATAAATCTGAAAATGTCCTTGGCTGATTTAAAACTCAGAAAATCAGACCTGTAGTTGATGTAGAAACCCTTGCAAGAACCCTTGATACAACTGTAATTATTTCCCAGAAATGGTGACTTGCTTGGGGAAGCAAAACACCCGTTCTAGGGCACAAACACACTAAAAATACTTGCTAATTGCTCAGAAAATTATGATTAATAACCAACAACATTAATATGCAAGAAATCTGATTTTTAGAAGCCCACAATTGCAATTATGAATTTATTGATGAACCCTTACACAGCTGGAATAAATAAATACTTCAGATCTGAAAATAACATCCACAATGCTTCCAAATGATGATAAAAATGTAGATTGCACCTTAGAAAAATAGAGAGAACATGTCCATGCAATTCGCACTTGGAAGAAAGAGCCCAAACACCAAGATTTCCTCCTCAACCAAGTCGCTTAGGGCTGTAATTAATTATAATCAGCAATGAAGATCAACACAAATGAGATAATGTGGGTTTTCGTCCACACTACCCTCTCCTCAAGGGGTTTTGTCCTTGGGAGGTACTCAATTCAAGGGTTTTCGTCCTTGAATGAGGTGGAGAAAGTGCTTCAACAAGCAAGCCTTCACCAACAAGATATATTCACCAAAACAACATGCTTACAAATGACTAAGCGACCTCCTTTTATAGACATAAGGGGTGCTTATTACAATGCAATCCAAAAGGCTGACCCCTTAAAAGAGGGTCTTTTAAAAGTTCATTAAGTATTGTGGGCCTATGAGCCACAAATGCTTATTTTATTTCCTATTTACATAGCCATCTATTGGAGCGCTAATCGCCCAATAGGAATACATAAATACAAGTGAAATAACTACTAAAAATAATGATGCAATTACAAAGTTCAGATCTTCCCCTTGCTTTCTCCTTAAACCCACGAGAAGAAAATGGGTTAAGGTCTTCAATTGGAATTAGCTCGAAAAAGGGACATGACATTGTTTCTCCTAGTGTTGTGGAGACGGTTGTTTCTTCTAATGTGAGGATGGCCACCTTTTTGAAAGTTTAGATCTTCCCATTGCTTTCTCCTTAAACCCACGGGAAGAAAATGGGTTAAGGTCTTCAATTGGAATTAGCTCGAAAAAGGGACATGACATTGTTTTTCCATAGAAACTTACTTTTTTAGGGTATTTCAAAGTGCCTTCCTAAATGGAGATTTAGACTAGAGGTCTACATAGTGCTTCCCGGAGGTGTTCGAGTACATGATTGCGATGATATAGTTTGCGGGTTGATCGAGTCCTTAGATGGGCATGGGAAGGCACTATAAACCTAGAATATTCACAATGATCTACATGTTTGGATTCTGATTTCAGAACTATGGAGGCTGGGCTGAGATTATTAGCCAATGATGATACTTCAATGGTCGAAGAATAACCCTACAAACAACTGGTGGGTAACCTAATATATCTTATGCCTAATTGACCGGATCCACGTGTTGCTGTTAACAATCTTTCTCAGCTTCTATCTCAACTGAAGCTCATACATTGGACATCATCAATGCATCGAGAGGACTGGAGATTTCAAATTAACATCGAAGGACCAGCCAGCTGATTTTATGACTAAATTCTGGTCCCATCATTTTTGCAAAATTTTGAGACAAATTCAAGTAGTTTTTAGATTGGTCATTAAGGGTGGCTATTAAAATTATTAAGTCATTGTGTAAATATTAACTAATCAAACATTAGTTAATGTACGAAATAGTCTTTAAACTCATGGGCTGTGAAAATGTAAAAATTCTTATTAATTAATGTACTTTAGTTATTTAATTATATACTGCCCCAACCATATTTTAACCCCTTTTAGCATAATAAAATGATGAAAGTACGAGATAGTTTAGCGTGTGTCGTCTACCATTTCTCTTCATACTATCTCTTGTTAGTTTGTAACATGCAACACATCCATTTTTGGTGACACCGTCTATAGACAAAGTATTCTCATCTACCACTCAAGAAAACCATTGAGAGGTTGTTTCAAAATGAGGCTAGAGATATCACCGATAAGCACCTCGCGGGATAAGTGTACGCAAATGCATTTTCCTTCAATGTTGTCGATCACCATATTGACATGGTATTGTGAGAGCGATCAATGAGTCTTTGAAAGGGTATAAAGGGCCAAGTTATGAGAAGCTCCACACCACTATAATGGCAAAGGGAAAATAATGTGTAGAGGATTAATTACAGCCAATTAGGGATTCACGCATCGAAATGGGGTTTCCATCGTTTATAATGAATGGAAAGATTTAAGAGATTGGTCTTTAGTTAAAGTGGTTTCCATGTGTCCTAAAGGGCTAAAGATTTTTTAAATTTGTTAATTGTTAGGGCGTGCAAGGATGCCCAATTCATTGCCAACATCCTTGTAGAATCCGTTGAGGCAATGGGGCCTCAAAATGTTGTCCAAGTCATAATGGACACCACTAAAAATTGCAAAGCCGTGGGGATGTTGGTGAAGACGAGGTATGAAAACATTATTTAAAAATCTTTTGTTGTCCACTCACTCAACCCAATGTTGCAAAATTGGGTACCAAAATTGAGTCGATCAAGCAAGCATATGCCGAGGTCGAAGAGATTTAGATGTTTGTGATGAACCATCACTCATTGCAAGCCATCTTTTGACCATTCTCGCATTTGAAGCTGCTGAAGGTAAGTGAAATGATTTTCTTTAAATTTACTTTAGTAATTTCAATTTACAATTTAAATAATTAAATTTTATACCATGAAATTTTGTTTTAAAAATTAACAATATAAAAAACAAGTAGATACATGTTATTTAATCTAGTACTTGTAAGCGTTTGAACGTTGTTTTTGGTTTTAATTTCCTTCTAGGTTAGTGTAATGTCCCTTTCATGCTCAAATTTGAGGAACTTGGATTTTCCTCAAAACCCTAATGGAACATTTCCGAAATGATGACAACCACATGTAGGAAAACTGATTTTTATGACAAGCTGATTTTGTGCAAGAATTAGGGCAGTGACCTGTTTTAGGTCCACCAAACCCTAAGTGACCTAGGTTAAATTCAAGTTTTAGCCTTTCCCACACACAAATTTTCAAAAATACATCATCAACATGAAACCCTTGATGAAATCATGCAAAATAAATGCTTCAACCATAAATTACAGACTGCTAGAATTAATTATTGCTCAAAAATAGCTGAAACTTCAAAATTCCATATCTTCATAAATACTTGGAGAAAAAATGCAAATGATAGCTCAAAATGATCACAAAAACAACTATCCAACAAAATTAGAATCAGATTTTTCCAACCACGAAAACCCACTAAAAAGTGATCCCAAAATCTCCAAATGGGTAGATCAAGCTAGAAATGAATGTGGCAGCCCCAAAAAAACATGCTCTAGCAAGAATTTGTGCCCTAGAATGAATGAGAACCCTTGGCGTTACGAGCTTCCGAATTTTAAGCTCACTTGTGACTCCCGGTTGAAGCCACCAATGCAACAAATGAGGGTTTTCATCCTCAAAGGTTGAAAATGAGAGCTCAATAATCCAATTTCCAAAAGAGAAGTATCAAATTCACAAGATGATGATGCACAAATGAGCCAAGCGACCCCTTCTTATACCTTGTTGTGGCACCAAAACCAATTAGAATGCTTCCAAATAGGACCGACCTCATAATGGATACTTCTCTTCTATTTTTCCTTTGGCTTTTCATCTTCTTAACTCAGTCGACCTGACTTTATGTGGAAAACTACTAAAGAAGAATGCAATGCTCAAGAAAATAACTAAAAAACATGACAATTACTTCCCTTGCTCATTTCCTTCTTGCCCACAGGAAGTGGAATGGGCTCAAAGTCTTCCAATCGAGCTAGTTTGAAAAAGGGGACATTATAGTTTGTGAGACTTGATTTACTTCACACACAATTGTCTTGAGATGAGTTATGAAGGTGCAAGAGCCACTTAACAACATGGTCATCAATGGCCTTTGGATTGTACGGAGGCAATCGAATGTTGAGAGGTGCCAAGAAGTGAAGATGTTGATCCTAGACAACGATTGGTAGACTTGTGTAGATTACATGCTTAGTTTCATTGAGCCCATTATGAGTATGATCCGATTTATAAACATGGATCAACCATCTTTTAGAGATATGTATGATGGCATTGACTCGATGATTAAGAAGACAAATGACATTATAAATACAAAAGAGCAAGATCTCGAGGAATTTTTTTCAATGTTTTCAAACAAGTACAATCATACCTCAGTGATTAGTGGAACAAAATGATCTTTGGTGTCCCCATATTTCATCCTGAAATGAACTACCCTATTTAAAAAAATTTCGTACTTTTAAAATAATGGGTCGTTTTGTGTTTTTATTGCCAGAAAGTTCTTGTAATGTGTCAAGATATTCCCAAGGAGCCATATAAGCCATTTTCGACAAATACCCAGATGCCCAAAATTGTTTTATTCTGTCGTTGGGGTTTGCCTGCGGGAAATTTGTATTTAATTATTTTGAGCCCCGTTTGAGGCAATTTGTGCTCGGTTTAACTCTGTTGTGATCGTACATATCATTATTCCCATATACCAGTAGGGTTTTAACCAGGAATGAATCCTGGGCTTTATTTGTGACTTCTGGCAACGTTTTGTGTTTTTGTGTTTTCCGTTTCGTTTTCTGTGAAATTTCTCTAGATCAATTCCTTTGCCGGTTTGGCCTGATTCTTGGCCTAGAGTTTCGGAGATCACCTATGCACGTTGTGCCAGAAGGAATTCGCCATCGGAGGTCTGGTTCTCTTGGAAAAGACGAAGTCGTGCACCAAAAAAACTTTTTCGGGCTGGCACATTTTTGGAAAAAGAGGGTTTGAAGTGGATCATGGGATTTTTGGAAGTAGCAGGCAGGTGGGAATTTTGTACCTGCCTAGCAAGGTACTTTTTCCCATGGAAGCAACGTCACTTAAGTCACAATGGGAAAATTAGAGGCAGCAGGCAGGCGGGAATTTCTTACCTGCCTTGTAGGGTAAAAATTCCCATTGTGAAATAAAAAAAAAATCACTTAAGGCATTGATGGGATTTTATTACTTGCCTAGCAGGGTAAATAATCCCATTATGAAAGTCAAACAACTTAAGTGAATCATGGGATTTTCGGAGCTGCCTTGCAGGGTAAATAATCCCATTGCCAATTGACTTTTAAAAATAGAAATTCCTTATTCCAAAAAGTGCGACCCCTTTAGGGAAAGAAAGGCAGCCTTAAATTAATTAATTTAATTAATTTCTTCTCCAATTTTGGCGCCCAGGCTTGTGGAAAAGTCAACAAAGGAAAGTGGACAAAAGGAAGTTGGAAATAGACAGTTCTAAAATTAAATAAATATTATTTATTTAATGCAGCCCCTTCATGTCAAAAAGTGCGCCCCATTTGGGAGAGAAATAATACTTTTTAAGTATTAAATGATTTAATTAATTCCTATTTTCAGTGGCTAAGGTCAAAGCATACTGTAAGGTTTGAGTTAATTGGAAGCGGAAGGCTAAAATTAAATAAATTTAATTTCTTTAATGGCAGCCATGAACATGCACAAAATAGGCGCCCCATTTGAAGAGTAAAGCTTATTTAATAATTAATTAATTGTCGAAATAGAAAAGACATTAATTAATTATAGAATTACGAGGATTATATAAGCAGGGGCTGCCATAAGGATTAATTAATTAATTCAAAAGCAGAGAAGTGCAGCCTAGACAAAAAGTGCAGACAAAAAGTGCCCCATTTGAAGAGGATTTTTGCTCAGAAGAAAGTGTAGTTAATGCTGGAAGCTTCCAATTTTGGCGCACAGGTTGAAGGAGGTTGATTTGTGTGTCTGGATAATTGTTTACATATAAGTGATACTGGTGCTCAAGTGCTTTTATAAGAGAAAGGAGCTTAAATCAATGTCCAATACATTGAACATATCCTCCGAATCTGAAGAATTATCCAGATCTGCACCAATTTTGAAGAATTCCGGCCGAATAAGGAGAAAAAGAATTGTTCAGACAAAGATAGACACAACCATGGCAAAGAGGGATGAAAAGAGCACAACAAAGTCATGTATTACTTCCGATTTGCGACATTAGAGACAAATCCAGGCCGGATCCGAGATCCGCAGATTCGATCCGATTTCATAATTACAAAAGCTTCCGACAAAAATTCATCCTCTTGTTTCTGATGCAGCCCGTGTAGAAGTCAGTGCGTGGAAAATTTCTTCCAGGATCTTGTGCAAATTCTCCCAAACTTCCAGTTGAAGCCTTCATTGAATTTGCATTCACTCGGAGTGCTTTCCAAAATTTTTAATTGCTCATATGCAATTAAAAATAAAAATGAGGAGTTATTTACGGCAAAAATTGCACTGATGCATGTACAGGAGAAGAACTGCAAAAGCTTCAAGGATAAAAGGGAAGACAAGGCGAAGGCAACACCCGTAAGCAAAATTCTAGATCCAGTGCTTTGAGATCCAGATTTCTCAGATCCAGTTGCTCCCAGATCCAAATTGGTGAGAATCAAAGGCATAAGAATCAGTGCATGCGAGAATATGAAAAAGGATAAGACTATGAACTTTCCTCTTTTTCTTCTTTCTCTTATTTCCTCCGACAAAATAATTCGAAAGTGTTCAATTAAATTATAAAACTTAAGTGATTGGTTTAAAAGCCATTACTTGAAGAAGTCAACTACTTGGAGATAGGTGGCAGACATGCAAAATAGAAGGTTCTATTTTCGATTCTACAAATTATGCATGTCATGTAAAGAGGAATTCTAGGAGGGAGATTGCCAGTTGTTTCCTTTCCCGCTTCCACATGTGCCAGTTCAACTAAAAGCTTCCGACTTGTAATTGCCCATCAACATTCTATAAGTAGAGGAAGAACCTTTGGGTTAAGGATCAAAATTTGTAAGTAGCATTCTTGTGTTCTAGACTTTGTGTTGAAACCTCTGATAGCCACTTGAAGCAAAGGAATATAAAGGGGCAGGTTTCCGGAGAACTTTGTGTCACGGTGTATTTTGTTTCTAGCTTTCTATCTTAGATCTTCTAATAAATTTTGTGTTATTTTAGATCTAAATCTGGAGTTTCCTTTGTTTATAATTCTGTGTGTTGACATCTATTGGTTTCTTCTATGTGCATGCAATCAACTTTGTTATCTATTGATTGGGTTGCACATCTTCCCTATGTGTTATTATTTCCTTCTATAAATATTTCCTTTCTTAAACAATTGCTTACTTGTTGCAGAGCTATACAGCTATGGTTCATGAGCTGAATAGTTAAAGTAAAACCCCCATATAGATACTAGCATATTTTTATTGACAAATCTGACACGGGAGCCTCACCGGTAAATGAGGGAGATTTATCTCATGACTACCTAGGTTTTCAGCTATGCAGAAAATCTAGCCAACAATCTTCCCGCAACATCTCCTGCCTTTGCATTGACTCTAGATTCTAAAGTACCGAGATCATTTCTTTGTCGAGTAGGGTGCCACCATACATGGAAGTTAAAGTCGGTGAATGATAGAAATTGGCGTATTTAAGGCTCTTCCCCATCCTAAGGTAGAAGACATGGTTTTGAGCAAGTTTGGAAATTTCATAACCTCAACATGTCATAGGCTTGGCTCTCTTTGCACAAGATCAAGGACACTCATATGTGGTGGTATCTCCACGACAAAGGATCCTCACACATGCAACCTCTTGAATCAAAATCTTGTCACAAGTTTTTTTAGCCCTTTCTTTTTTGTTTTAACTTTTAATCAATGTGTTTTTACCTTTCTAAATTTCTATTTTCAGATTGACTTTGCTTTGCAATAGGTTGTGTTCATCTTCTTTTGAGCACAACTATAGGAGTGGTATCTCCACTTTCACATCCAACTTATTCACTCGCATAAGCATAGTAGGCTTGCATAGTAAAAAAGGTTGAAGTGCTGGTCTATGTACATTCCAACTTGTGCCTTTTATCCCACAAGTAGCCAAAGTCCAAATAAGGGTGACAAAGCAAAGGGAATACAAAACCTTTCTTTTTTTTCACATAAAAAATTAAAGTTTTGAGTTTTTACTTTTATAAATTTTAATTTTGCATTGTAAATTGCTATAGGTTGTGAGTTCATCTTCCTTGAGCACAACTAGAACACGTACAACTTCATCCACTCACATAAGTGCAACAAGGTTGCAAAACGAAGAGGCCGAGGAGTTGGCCTATGTACATTTCAACTTCAAGGCTTCTATCCCACAAGTAGCCAGAGTCCAAGGGGTGACGAAGCTTTGGGATGTAGACCCAAAGAATGTTGACTTGGATGCTTTTATTTGCTACCTGTCATTACTTAACATGGAGACTTCTTCGAGTTGCAAAGACCCACATAGTATACCTAGTGAGAGTGATAGTGGGTTACCTACTTTGCTTGTGGATCTAGTAAACAACATCACGATGTTGACGCTCCCAATGAAGAACAATATGATGGTGAATGCCAAGTTCGATGTAATAATTAATTTTTATCACGATACTTGACATTTTGGTTAATATTATCAATTTATCGGTAGTATTTTTTGGCTATTTTGTTATTTATATGCATATTATGTGGTTATTTTGTAATGTCCCCTTTTCAAATGAATTCATTTCAAGACTTCTAGCTCATTCCACTTTTCATGGGCCGGAAGAAGGTGAAGAAGGGAAGTATTTGTTTATATTTTATTCCTTTTCCGTGAGCATTTACATTTCCTTTTAGTGTTTTTCTTTATGAGGCAGGTCGGTTGGGTTGGAGGAATTAAAAAGCAAATCAAAAGATAAAGCAAACTTCTTTATGAGGTTGGTCACGAGGGAAACTCCCTCATGGGGTTTGGCACCACCTAAATGGTATAAAAGGGTTGCTCAGGTTCATTTTGGGCATGCATCTTTATTATAATTTTATACTACTTGGTTTTCGGTTTGATTGCTCTATTCGATTCCACTAGAGGAAAAAATCCTTTGGTGTGGCTTCACAAGGAAGATGAAACCCTTCGACAAGTTTCGTTGATACTCACACTTTAATCATTCAATATTTTGTCAATACTAGGGCGGTGTCCAAGGATTTTTGCAACAAAGAAACGGTTTGAAATGTATTGATCATGCAACCTAATCAAGTGAGAAATAAACGACCACTATCACTAAGTTTTTATCCTAACTTAGTATAACTAACAAAAGAAACAGAGGAAAAAAACTTCTAACTTTATAACTATGAAGAATTGAAACATGCAAAAGTAAAATTACAGTTTAAATGATTTAAATACAATAATGCTTGGTTGTAAACAAACTGAAATAGATAAACCAAAAGTAAAAACACTTTCCTTCACATTGGGAAGAGTGGTCCTTGCTCCTTCCCTCTTATCCAACTACAACGTCTACTTACGAAAGCACGGTGGTTCTAGAATCATGCCCTTTATTTATTATTGGTTTGTCTTACAATGCACTTACTTTATTTTCAAGAAAATACAATCTGCTTATTCTATAATGGTAACACCTTATATATATTAGGCAAAGTCCAGTTCTTCTTCCAACAAAACTTATTATTCCGGATTACATGCGGGAGTTACTTGCAAGAGTTAACAAATTTATATAAGAACAACAATATAACTGGTATGGGATAGAAATATCCCAAATACTCAATAAATCCAACAAGATGAAATTTGGAGCAAATTTGTATTTTATAAATTTATTTCAAGTGCAAATATAGATGAAACTTCTAAATTTCATAACTCCATCAATACTTGGAGTTTCAACACAAACCAATGCTCAAAATGATCTTGAAAAGACCAGCTATCCAATGAAAGAGAAATCACAATTTTCCCACCGTGAAAACCCACCGAAAAGTGATCCCGAAATCTCCGGATGGGGAGATCGAGCTGGAAATGATTGTGTGAGCCCCAAAAGCGTGCTCTAGTTGGAATGTATGTTGTAACATTGATAAGAGTGCTTGCCGTTATGAAATTTTGAATTTGGAAACTCCAATGTGACTTGCCGGATGAAGTCACCAATGCAACAAATGAGGGTTTCCGTCCCGAAGTGTTGTGACTATTGAGGGTTTTCGTCCCCCGTAGTAGGATCCAATGAGGATTTTCGTCCTCAAAAGGGTGAAAATGAGAGCTCAATGCTCCAATTTCCAAAAGAGAAGTATATAATTCATAAGATGGTCTCCACAAATGAGTCCTCGACATTTACTTTTATAGCCTTTACTTTTCTTTCTTTGTGGAGCGTTCCATGTAGGCCTCTTTAATGATTTATTTTTAATATTTGCTTTTCCTCTTAAAGAGGGACGCCCTCTCCTTATCTTTTATTTTAGTATTTAAAAATACTTTTTATTTTAACAATAATAATATGAAGTTGTCTCAACATAAGAATTGGCAGCCCTCCTTAAAATATTATTAATTATTTTTAATTTTAAAAGGGGGCAATTATAAAACTTGTCTTATAGATGGAAGTAGAGTTCTTGTAAACAACATTCAATCGAATCTAGAGATCCTCGGAGTTCGGACGAACTCAAGTAATCACACTCCTTGTAAAGTGGAGGATTTAATGAAACAAGGACTAGTTACTGCCAGTTAGAATTGTAATGCAAAGACTAAACCATATCAACTCAAATGATCTTTATGTCAAAAGGGTTAGTTGCCACCTAAGCAAACCAAGTGTTGTTATGGAAGTGATGCTAACTAGGCGGTTCCACGAGTTGTGCAAATCTTGTGCTGGCTGGGTTAGTCCTGCGCTTAGTCCGTCAATCCCGTGCTCGGCTAAGTGATTCCTATGGTAGGCTTATGTGAGTCTTGCGCTAGGCTTATGTGAGTCCTGCGCTCGACTATGAAAGTCCTTCCATTCACATTTGTTAGCACCAAAATCAACTTATATCAATCAATTCAAGAAAGCATATGAAAGATAAAGATAACCAAGATTCATGCACAAAACATCTCTTTAAGTCAACGAAAGTATTATTTACAATAAAACTAATATCAATTCAATACAAGGTAAGATGGGCATAGTAGCAAAAATGGGGCTTGGAATAGGAATTCTAAAGGCTCATCACTCCCCCATACTTATGGATTAGTAGGTCCTCATGCTACAAATTCAACCATTGTTGTTTAGGGATTCCATAATTCTACTACAATTATACTCATTGGCAAAAGTATCCCATGTTCTTAATTCTGGGTTGTGGTATCCATTGAACTCAATCATTGCCTTTCTCCACTTTTTATAACTCTCAGTTGGCTGGTTTTAATCATTTGTCCACTAGGGAACTGGTGCTAATATGAGTGGTGGTTTAAATTGCATGCCAACACAATCTTGTTCCATGTCTGTCATAATTCTTCCTATTTCCTTAGCCCTTCGAATAACCACCAAAGATTATTAGGAGAAATAACTTCTTTTTTCTTGCAGTTTTTAGTGATCAAGTCCCACCTCTGTCGGTAGGCGAAAAATTCCATATTAAAGTTTGGCAAAACATATGCCCTAAAGCCTACCACACATGAGGAAATGTTTTCTTTATACTTGTCCACTAGTGAAGAGAGTAAATTTGTGCCTTATACCACCGTAAGAATCTACTAGGTACTTGGAAAGTCATGTCTCATGAGAAGACTTGAATTGGTCTCCTCCCTTGTATAATTCTCTCTCTGTTCTCTCCAAATTATCTGATGTTGGAGTGTGGAGACAAAAGACCTTGATTGAACCTCTCCTACATACATGATTTATTGGAATCTGTGTTTCTTCAGGCAAGAAAAAATTATTGGCATAAAAATCACACAACAAATTCCTTCCAGATGTATCAGAGGCTGTATATGTAGCCGTGAACTACTTATTAGTCTCAAAATCCATGGATTCATTAGAGCGAACCCTAGAAATGTGCCATTTATAAAACTGTTCCTTAAAAAATAGAGCATAAAAGGTTGCTGGTGACCAACAAGAAAGAGTTTTCTTATACATACTAATGCCAAATTATTTGCTAAGACCTGCTTCTCTTCTCTTAAGATTTTATTTTCTTCTTTTACCATCCTTAGCTCATAGCAACGACCCATCCATGCTACCATTCCTTTTAAAATCACATTGTGGGGAAAAACAAAATCAATTTGAGAGATTTGGTTAGTGGTGCGTATGATTTTCTCTTCCTTCTTTTTAGATTTCAGGGGCTATAAGCTAGTTAAATTATTAGCAGTTTGTTGGATGTCATGAATAATCTGGTCTTTACTTTGCGAATCCTTTTTGAGCTGCTGAATTTCCAAGTCTTTTTCAGTTTTCAACAGGAAAGGTACTCATCTTTCCCTGGAAGACAAGTGTAACTTTTGCAACATATCTTTTGTTTGTTGCAACTCAAATTCAACTTTGGAGAGGGCTAACACTTGAGGGGTAAGGGATTCCTCATCATGAGGTGAGCTAGGCTCTCCTTCAAACACGAGCATTTTTCCTTTTATCCGCAATGGAGAATTTTCTCAATGGGTTGTGGTTCAACAATTTATTCCTCAAAAACAAGGTTTGGAGGAGATGGAGATACTGGTGGGGAATCCTAAGGTGTGGATTTCATTGCCCTAATTGTGGCTGCTGTTTCATGCTCATTGACCGAGGGGACATCCTCAACTTGATGCTTGGTACTTGTCTTGAGGACCTTAGTTTCTTCTTGGGGTTTGTTTATGTCAAAGACCCTGTTTCAAGGGTTTTGCGCTTGGGTTGAATTTCATTCTCTAGAGCATATTTTCTTTGGAACTTAATCCATTTCTTCATCCCATTTTGTTTTTGAATAAAATGATGTTTACAAATTAAATGAATTAACCCCTGAAACTTCAAATATTTAGCTCCCTAACGGAATCTCTCTGTTGAAGAAACAAAGGCATGCAAGAAGTGGGGAAGGTCAACTTTATTTTGCTCCTTGGCCTCTCCATGGCGCAAGTGTATGAGGATTCTCACAATAGGGCCAAGAATGATTTCGTATTGACCCTCATAGGTGAAATACTTTATTACCCACTTTGCAACAGAGCCCCATGGTTCTGGGAAATTGGATCTTTTTATGCCTTTTGCTTTACCAGTATTGTCAAAGGCCAATTCTAATTTCTCCTCTTTCCCACATAAAATCTTTTTATTATTTTAGAGTATGGAGCTCTAAAATTTACTAATTGACCTGTTTGAGGAATGCCTGAAATTTCACTAATAATTGAAGCACTGAATAGAATTTTTGTACCTTTTATTCGTGAATATTCGACGCCGAGGTTTCTGGCAAATTCCTCTGTCATTGTCGGATTGAATTCTTCATACTTAAACATAAAATCCAGCCAACCTTCCTTTTTAAAGATGGCGACGGAGTTACCGTCTGCTAAGTAAATCCATGTGGTCGGTTGGTTCATGGTGGACTCGATGCCCATGATGGCGCAGAATAAAAATGGTAATGGCGTAGGAATAGAAAAGGTAATGGCATAGGAATAGATTTTGGAGATTAGTATTCATTGGGTTAAAATTGTAGGGCAAGTACTTAGGCCTTTGAAATTAAGTCGGTGGAGTTAAATATAGAGATGATAGACTTCTTTATGAATATGAAAAGAATGCGAGAATTGTGGGAAATGTGTGAGAGGTAATGGGAAGCATGCGAGAGATCATGGGAGAGGAAGGATTATACCTTGGACTGACTAATAATTAGTACTATCATAATTAAACCTTTCTCTAACTTAAAAAGAAGTGTTTAACACATACCTTGTTATCTCACATTTTGTCACATGTTCCCTCAATGTTGGATAGCCAGTTATTGTTCTGCTACAATTCTGCATGGCATGGTTCTAGAATGAGGTGACCGCCATAATTGGTTTTCAGTCACCTTTTTATTATAGCTTTTTTTTTTTTTTTTTTGGAACGAATGGCTGTCATCTCTCGGTTTTCAATCATCTTCTGTTATTTTTTTTTTTGAAAACAATTCGACTTAGAAATAGCTTGGACGAGGAGACCTCCTCCAAGCAATTCAAAGCTGAATTGGCTTGCAACAACATTTTAAATTCTTCTCGGGACATTGGTTTCGGTATTAAACGTAGTTTATGACCATTAACCAACATTACCCTTCTTTCACCATCAATAGGAACAAGTTGTACAATACCATTGTTGTAGACTTCTATTTGGTATGGGCCCATCCATCTGGTTTGCACTTCCCTTTGAAATCCTTATACTTTGAGTCAAATAGTAGAGCCCAATCTCCTTTTTGAAACTTCCTCTGTTTGATGTGGTGGTCATGCCACAACTGCCTCTGATGTTGGACTAGCTCGGTTTGATGCAATGCTTCCAGTATCATCTCATCCAACTCATTCAATTGGATAATTCTTGACTTCTGTGCCATTGATAGTTCAATTCCCACTTCGCAGCTATTTTCAATGTTTGTATCTCAAATTCTATGGGAAAGATAGGTTTCTTCCCATAGACCAGTTCATATGGAGTAAATCCCGTAGTTGTTTTCCAGGTTGTGTTATACACCCATACGCCTCTCTCACAACTTTTGCACCCAATTTTCCTTGAAACATCCACTGTTTTGGTCAAAATGTTTTCTAATTTCCTATTGGTCACCCGTCATGTCCCTTTTTTGAAGCTGATTTATGAAGACCTTAACCCATTCGTATGCCCATGGGTTTAAGGAAGAGAGCAAGGGGAAGATCTGGATTATATTTTTATTGTTGTTTAGGTAGTTATTTCAATTATTATCATGTATCCTGTTGGAAAGCGTAGCGCTCCAATAGGAGAACTTAAGTAATTAGGAAATAAAGGTATTATGAGCATGTAGGCTCCAAATACCATTTATATATTTAAAAGCACTTACCTTAAGGGGGCGGCCATCACTTCATATTGTAAAGAGCACTCCTTGTGGCAATTTAAGGAGGTCGCTTTGACATTAATGATTCATGTTTTGGTGATTATTCTGTAATGTCCCCATTCCTACGCTAGAGGCCTAGAGGCTTATTTCCGTCTTAGCTTTGGTCATACCCAAGATGCTAGAGACATTGGAGGCTATTGGGTATGGATTTATGTCTCTTGCATACTACACTTTCAGCACTCCACTCATTTTTGCAACAACTACATAACTACAATTGTGTTTGGGATACTATTGGAATCCTCCACCAAAGTGGGAGGTATGGAGATGTAATCATGAGAATGGGAAGATATGTGGTGTTTGACCCTCTTGAGTTTAAGGGCCAATATGTCTGCTGATTTCAATTGTAGACCTGTTCTTAATTTTCTAGCTTATGGAAGACAATTTTCAGTCCCTACGGTACTCACGAAATTGCTTTTTTCCCTAAGATTTCAGTTTGGTAGTTGTTATGCCATGGCTATAGGGCTGAATGTACAAAAATCAGATTTGGGACTGCCATTAACAGTCATGAACAACCGTGAACTTGCATTTTCGAAGGGAATTCCATCATGGGTTGATGTGGGAAGAAGGTTACAGCTGAAAGGAAGAAACAAATCAGATTTGATAGCCCCAATTTGGATAAGATTCCATGTGAATTATGAATGTGGTGAATTGTTTTCGGCCCCTCCACAATCTGATTTGCTTCTTGTAATAAGAGGGATAGCTAGTGAAGCTGATTATTCGTCAATTTCTTGCTTTATGATGGAAACTACACCAGTTTGTAAGGATTTGGGTACAATTGAGTATGCAAAGAAAGTAGATGTGACTGCTGTTTTTGAATTAAAAGATGGAGAAGACTTCATGAAGAAAGGAGCAATAGAGGTTTGAGTTTGTTTGGGTTGAAGCTCCTTCATTTAACAGAGACACAAGATCCAAAGTTATGGGAGCACAACAACATGTTCCTTTACCTTGGTATGATGATGCTTGGGCATATGAGCTTGCAATTGCTTGAGGACAAACAATTTCGGGAAGAGAGGAATGTAATGTCCCTTTTTTCAAATTGAGGCCTAACGAAGACTTTTTGCCAATCCCTTTCGGTGGCGAAGAAGAATAAGTTTACAAGGGAAGGAATTGCACTTCATTTCAATTTTCTTTTATTAGATTTAATATTTTTTTAGTGTTTTTCCTTTATGAGGCAGGTCGGCTATGTTGGAGGAATTAAAGAGGCAAATTAAAAGATAAAGTGAAGCTTAAGAGGTCGGTCCTCATCTAATTGGCCTTTGGCACCAAGCAAGGAGTATAAAAGGGATTGTATGACCTCATTTGAAGACCATATTTGGCACATTTACATCTACAATTGGTTTGTTGGGCAAGTTGCTCAATACCTTTCCACTTAAGGATGAAAACCTTCTTGTGTGGCATCCAAGGAGAACGGAAACCTTCCTTATGGCTTTGGTGTAGAACGAAAACTCTGCATTTTGGATGGATTGAAGATCTCTAATGAAGACTCTTTGTTGATTTGGACAAGGACATTAAAAGAACAATTACAAAAGCTTTGCATGATTTTTGGAGCTCTTCCCTGGGGGGAGCAACTAGGGTTTGGTGGTGGTTCGGTGCCTTGTCGACACATAATTCATTTATTATTTGATATTATGATTTTCCATAATTTATAAGGTTGGAATCCATAATTTGGCTATTTTTGGAGGAATTTATCTATTGTTTTCAGCCATTGTGTGAAGTTGCCTTGCTGTTGTCAAACATTTTATTACAATAGTGTATCATCGCTGGTTTTCTCCATTTATTTGTTGTAATTGGATGGATATTGGTTTCTGTAGTTGAAGTAATTATTTAGAAGTAATTTCAAGCTATTATGCATGATTTTACGGTGCATTTGAGTCCCTATACGAGTTTCTTCCCGGGGCTTTAGATAATATTACATCTGTTGTTTTAAAAATCAGATTCTACTTCGATTGGGTTTGTGTGGTTTCCTTCTTTTTTTAGTTTTAGCCCTTGAAATGGATATTACAAGCACAAAGTTCTTGGATTTTTCCTATCTATCTACCGTTTTATTGAGTTGTACGAAGAGATCTGTTTTTAGGTTTGCAATTTCTTCTCTTAGCTTGGATATATCTCCATTGACAATCTTGCCTCTGTTTTATGCAGATTTGGGTGAGTTTGGGAATAATTCCTATAGAGATCAATAATGTTTGTAAACTCGAGTTTGTTCATATCTCCTTTTCCCATTAAGTTAAAAGCCTCTTGAGTTTCCTCATCCAATCCTTTGAGAAATATTGTTTTCAAAAGAGTAATGTCTAGGCTTGTCTATGCACCTCCTATGAAGGAAAATAAAATGATCAAGATAATCTTCTACACTTTCATCTTCCTTTTGTTGGATCCTAAAGAGTTCCTCCCTACGGTCTCTAACCCTATAGTAATCTTGGTACTTGTCCAAAAATTGTTTCCATCTCTTCCCAAGTATGGATAGAGTTGGGGGCTAGTCCCATGAACCATCTCATTGTTGTATCTTTCAAGGTTGAGGGAAACAACTTCAGTTTAAGTGTCAGAGGTATAATCATAGGTCTAGCATAACACTTTGAATTCAAATAAAAATTGATCAGGATCTTTTGAGACTAAACCCCTAAACGTAGGTAAGATTGAAGGGGATATATTTTTCATAGGGCCTTGGTCATTGGGGTCCAATTCTATGGGATAAATGAATGTCCTTCTTGGTGGTGGATCACCATTGTTCCCTCCATTAGGATTTTCTACTCCATCCACCATCCTCTTTGGTTGCTCAACTGGTTCCATTGGTAAATTTTGAGGGGGTTATTTGGGTTTATTCTTACAAATATACCTCTATGATCTCTAGGTCTAAACATAAACTTTTAACATGTTAAATAACAATTCCCTAACTATAAGTGCTTATTTGATCATCTGTTCCACATACTCTAAAATCATAGAAAAGATACTTGCTATCAACTGCGCAAGACCTTTATATCTAAAAGAAAGAGTATGGAAAAAGAAATTCTAAATGGAAACTTACTAGATTATCAGAAAGCACGCAAGCTAGCACCTTACTCTTTGATTACACCTTCAAATTTCCTCGGTAATGGCGCCAAAAAGTGACAAGCGTCATTGATACTCACACTTTAATCATTCAATATTCTGTCAATACAAGGGCGGCGTCCAAGGCTATTTGCAACAAAGAAACAATTTGAAATGTATTGAGCATGCAACCTAATCAATCGAGAAATAAAGAGCTGTTATCACTAAGAATCTATCCTAACTTATCAAAACTAACAAAAGAAACAAAGGAAAAATACTTATAATATGAAGAACTGAAACATGCAAAAGTAAAATTACAGTTTAAATGATTAAAATACGGTAATGCTTGGCAGTAAACAAACTAAAATAGATAAACAAAAAGTAAACAACACTTCCCTTCACATCGGGAGGAGCGGCCCTTGCTCCTTCCTCGATGGCGACAACGTCTTATTTACGAAAGCACATTTGGTTCCATAATCATGCCCTTTATTTATTACTGGTTTTTCTTACAATGCTTTCACTTTATGTTAAAGAAAATACAATCTGCTTATTCTATGATGGTAACGCCTTATATATATTAGGCGAAGTGCAATTCTTCTTCCAATAGAACTTATTATTCCGATTACATGCAGGAGTTACATGCAAGAGTTAACTAAACATATTTATATCGAACAACAATATAACTGGTAATTATCAAGTCGATGTGTAGTCCTACATGTAAATTGGTCAAACTTGTCTTATAGATGGAAGTAGAGTTCTTGTAAACAACACTCAACTGAAGCTAGAGATCTCTGGAGTTTAGACGAACTCAAGTAATTACACTCCTCTTAAAGTGGAGGATTCAATGAAACAAGGACTAGCTATTGCCAGTTAGACTTTTAATGCAAAGATTAAACCATGTCAACTCAAATGATCTTTGTGTCAAAGAGGCGGTTGCCACCTAAGCAAACCAAGTTCCGTGATGGAAGTGATGTTGACTAGGCAGTTCCATGAGTTGTGCAAATCATGTGCTTGATGGGTGAGTCCTTCGCTCAGCTTATGCGAGTCTTGTGCTCAGTTTGTATGAGTCCTTCACTCACCTGTGTGAGTCCCGCGCTCACCTGTGAGTCTGCGCTCAGTTGTGCGAGTCTGCGCCACTCAGGTGTGCGAGTCCTTCCATTCATGTTTGTTTGCACCAAAATAAACTTATATCAATCAATTCAAGAAAGCATATGAAAGATAAAAGATAACCAAGATTCATGCACAAAACATCTCTTTAAGTCCACGAAAGTATTATTTACAATAAAATTAATATCAGCTAAATGCAAGGTAAGATGGGCATGGAATAAGAATTCTAAAGGCTTATCACCTTCCTTGATAGTTGGAGAACAAAACTCTTCAATTAATTGTTCCAAGTGTTTCAAAGAGGTGGATAATGCCTATTTTCAGCGAGGGTTTGGTTCTAAGGTGAAATTCAACCCCTCTTGGGGAGTGACCCACCTTGGGGAAGAGATTGATGGTTTCTAGGGCACGACATCGCTCAACTCAACCATCATTCTCCATATTTTTGGTAGTTAGAATCTACTTTGTACTTCATTTTTAGGGTTTGGAATCATTCATTTCCAGCCATTTCATAAGGGCATACTCTGCTGTCATTTATTTAATTTCCAGCTGTGTTTAGAGGCTGATTTCTTGGTTGATAATTTTCTAAAATATTCCTAAAGTGCCTCTATATACTTCAGATATTGTGAATGGTGATATTTTGATGAATTATTGCTTTTTCCTTGCTGCTGTTCTAAAAATCAGACTGTTGTTCACTGCTGTTCTATTTTCCAGTTGGCTGATATAAAAATCAGAATACAATGGTTTGGGGTTTGTGTTATTTCATTGTTTTTCAGTTCAGCCCTAGAAAGGGACATTATAGTGGTATTAGAGCATAGATCCTCCCTTCCTTAGAGGTTTCATTTAGGAGCATATAAATGAAAAACATACATTTTGATGATGTTATGGTTGAGAGGCTTGCCCTAGGGCAAGAAAGATTGGCCAATAAAATGACTCAGCTGATCCATACCATTCAAGATCCGAATGGTGGAAGGAGTTCTTCAAAGGAAGTCAATAATACTCAACCATCCAAAGTGGACAACATTGCTACATGGTATGAGGAGTATAGGGCTCTTTTGAAGAAATTCTTGATGCTATGTCATTTGCTTATTTATGGGAGTAAGCAAGGGAAGATCAAAGCCCAAGCCTAGGTCACGAGCTACACAAGAAAAAAATTAGGGCTGCAAGTAATGGAGAAGAAACAACCCATAGAGGAATCCATCGTGCAAGTTGAAGAGGGAGAAATCATGGAGCTTGAGCCAAAGAAGGAAGAAAAATCAGATCTGCAAGTTGGTAAAGAGAAATTGGAGGTTGAAGCTCAATTGCCAAATGTGAATGTTGAAGTACAACTTGCTGGAAATTTCAGAACAACCATCTACATGAAGCAAGTAGATGATGTTTATGGCCTTGGAGAGAACCATGAAAAGGTTTTGTGCATGCATCAACAAAATGTGGATGAAGTTGAAGCAAAAGGGACATCACTTGTTGTATACGAAGGGTTCAAGTTAGAGGAACTTGCACCATCCTTTGAGCTTCCATTGACTGATTTTCAGAACAACACTATGAAGAGTCATGTGATCGAAGAAAATATTGGGAATCACAAGGATAGAAGGGTTGGAGGTATCTCCACAAACCCCACTTCATCAAAGGAGGACAAGCTTTTCATGGGCAGCCAAAGGTATGATAATAATAATCACATTTCAGATTTGTTGATCCTTCCTATGTTGCTGCCATACTTGTGTCATCATGGGCAGCTTGTTGAAAAGAATGAGCCTATGTCAAGTTTGATGCTTCATAGTCTAATTGGTGGTCGTCATGGACAACATAGTGGAAATGGTGATAAAGTGAAGAACACTCTAAGTGGCAAAGGGTACATAGATCCTTTGAGTTACAAAAAGGTGAATTCCTCAATGGATTCCATGTTACTATGGCTAGTGAGTGCTTCATTTTGTGCATATGGTTAGAAAGAAATTTTATGAGAAATCATATGGAGTTTGTTGTACATTCGAACTCCCTTGTGAAGGATGAGATGCTACAAGATGGCCTCATCATCCCTTGCACCAAGAGGTTCCAACAACTCAAGCTCACCTTGGGAAAGCACATGGTAAGTGGTGATTTCTATGTGAAGTGTAATGAAGATACAAATTTGGTACTTGGAGTGCCATGGCTACACTCTTTGGGTAAATTTATCCAAGACTACCAAACCGTGGAATTGAGGTTCAAGCTTGATGACCAAGAGGTTGTGCTTCCAAGCATGACAAATGGGATTCCTCAAGTTGCTACAACCAAGAAGAGTGGAGGAACTTCCGGAAGAAGACAAGACATATGGGCAACACATAATGAGGTAAAACCTACAATCTTATTTTCAAAACAATAGTCATATTATAAGGATTATGAATTCCTAATTGATAAGCAGGCTCTTAAAGGGAGTGCTCCAATAGAAGTAAAAGTTGAGTTCATGAATTTTGTGTTTGAAATCGAGTGGGATGGTTGTTATCTTGTTGTTCCAAGCATTGTAACTCAGCTGAGATTTGGAGGTATGATTGGAAGTAGGAGTCTTGATTTGTGGGACTTCAAGCATGTTTTCATGTGTTTTTGTACTTTGTTATAAACATTCCCAGCTTGCCCAATATTTTGTTTGGTGCCATACAAAAGAGGACAGTCATGAGAAGGGATAGTTTCCAATCTTTCAGAGCATTTTCAGTCAATAATGACTCATTCCCAGGCCCCACTACATTCTTTTTGAGGAGATTCATGAAGGGCTTTCAGTTTGACAGCTGCTGTACTTTTTTCATTTCGCTGTCCACAACAATTTCAGCTCCCTATCCATTTTGTTGACAGCCGGAGATAAGTATCCAACCATGAGGATGAAGGGTTTCCAATCTACTATCATCATTGATGTGTTTTCAACTGTCATAAGAAGGATCTCAGCCACTATCCTTCTAATTTTAGGGGACAAAACACATGGTTACAGCTGTGTTTGGGACAGCCTGGGTGAACTTTTGAATATCCATCACTTGAGTGGAGAAAATGAGATGATTACAAGCCATGAAAGGGAGCTAGCTTCCATACCTACGGGGTATGAAGAAATGATATTGAGAGCTCTTGTTTCTTTTAATGTGTTTGTTCTTTGTGTAGGCACAAGAATAAAGAAGAAAGAGCAGCTGAATTTGTTATCCATCCGAGCATGTGATGAAGAATATGGGACTTGCAGCTGAAGATGAAGATGCCATAATGGAGGATGGCAAGTTTGTGAGTGCAAAAGGTCTCAATTTGCATAGAAATAAAGTCCCTCCAATACTTGGATTGGGAGTGAAACATAAAGGCTTTGAGGAAGGTACAACCCAACCTAGGACAGCGGGAAGAGGGCAGCCTAGACCATCTTTTGGGCAGCCACGGAGGCCACTACAACAAGGTAACTCTAGGTGTTTGGATCAGTTTTGCATGATGCTCAAGCTTGCCTTTCCAAGTTTGTTGTTGAGTGAAGAATGTAATCAAGAGTTGGGAATGAGGTGTTGTCTACCCCAAGTGAGAAGGGAAGTATTTCTATGGCAGCCATGAGCCAAACTACCATCATTGATACTGCTGTCATCATTTATAGCAGCCCCCACCTAATTTCAGTTGCATTTGTATTTGGGAATATGGAGTGTTCTTCCACCTTAGTTGACAAGGATGGAACGAAGAATGAGGATGCCACATTGGGACATGGATTAGCTTGTCAAGCTGCTGATTATTTATTAATTTCTTGCTTTATGACTGAGATTACAACAGTTTGGAAGGCTTTTTATACAATGAGTATGCAAAGGAAGAAGTTGTTATTGTTGTTTTAGAAGTTGAAGATGAAGGGGACTTCAATGAAGAAAGGGGCAACGGTGTCAGAGTTTGTTTGGGCAAAAGCTCCTTCATTTGACAAGCACGGGATCTAGACTATGGGATGCTACAACATGTTCCTTCACCTTGGTATGATGGCACTTGGGCATGAGAGCTTGCAATTGCTTGAGGGCAAGCAATTTTGGGAAGGGAGGACTGTAATGTCCCCTTTTTCGAACTAATTCATTTCGAAGACTTCTAGCCCATTCCACTTCCCATGGGCCGGAAGAAGGTGAACAAGGGAAGTATTTGTTTATATTTTAGTCCTTTTCCATGAGCATTTACATTTTCTTTTAGTGTTTTCCTTTATGAGGCAGGTCGGTTGGGTTGGAGGAATTAAAAAGCAAATTAAAAGATAAAGCAAGCTTCTTTATGAGGTCGGTCATGGGGAAACTCCCTCATGGGGTTTGGCACCACCTAAAGGATATAAAAGGGGTTTTTAGGCTCATTTTGGGCATGCATCTTTATTATAATTTTACATTACTTGGTTTTGGGGCTGATTGCTCTATTCCATTCCACTAGAGGGCGGAAATCCTTTGGTGTGGCTTCACAAGGAAGACGAAACCCTTCCTTGATAATTGGAGAATGAAAACTCTTCAATTAATTGTTCCAAGTGCTTCAAAGAGGTGGATAAGGCCTATTTTCAGCGAGGGTTTGGTTCTAAGGTGAAATTCAGCCCCTCTCTCTAGGGAGTGACCCACCTTGGGGAAGAGATTGGTGGTTTCTAGGGCACGACATCACTCAACTCAACCATCATTGCATTCTCCATATTTTTGGCAGTAATGAATCTACTTTGTACTTCATTTTTAGGGCTTGGAATCATTCATTTCTAGCCATTTCATAAGGGCATACTCTGCTGTCATTTATTTAATTTCCAGCTGTGTTTAGAGGCTGTTTCTTGTTTAGAGGCTTGATTTCCTTGGTCTGATAATTTTCTGGTGATATTTTGATGAATTATTCCTAAAGTTGAAAAATCAGATATGGTCACTGTTCTATTTTCTAGTTGGCTGATATAAAAATCAGATATATTTTTGGGGTGATATTTCTTTATTTTTCAGTTCGGCCCTAGAAAGGGACATTACATATTTCCTATTTATTAGGCTAGAATTTCTATATTTTAATTTTTTTGTTTTGTTTTTTTGATAGTGAAAGGATATGCTTCTTGTATATGATGTCTTGTGATGAAGTCCATGAACATAATTTTCCAATTTTGATGGGGAATAAGCAATGACTGCAACCAACTTACTGGGAAGACATGCTCTACTTCATTTTGCTGGTAGGTGATGTACTCCCTGATGTGTTTGAGATCCTCCTCCTCAAAGGTCCACCAGGAGAATCTCTTTCTTATATATCTACAAATATTGTAGGATCTAGAGTTTCCCATAATTAGTATATCATGCAAATCTTTCAAATTCTTGTTTTCATCTCGATTCATGTCTTTGGAATGATTCTATCCTTGTTCAAAATGAGACCATCTGCTAGCACATATTTTTCATCCTTCACATTTCCATCTAAAATGTTAGCAACAAATGTATTCTTGGCATAATCTACCATGATTGAAATCTTCCAATCACCATAAATGACAAAAATAGAACAAAGAACAGCCATTCTAGAAAAGACATCAACAACTACATGCTTTTTCCCTTTTATATCAACATCATAACCTTGGATTTTCCCTTCCCACCTTTGTGGTTCATCATTCAAATCATGTTGATCCAAGAAGGAATTCAAGCCATTGCAATCTGTCTCAACCACACATCTACCATAAACCAAGTGATGTCTGAATTTTACCAAAACATGCTTGATGGCAAGAATCTCCTTGTCATAAATAGAGAAACTATTTCTGAATCTTTCAACTTCATGCTCTCCATCTTAATGGAGTCCCCGCTTGGATTAATATGGTCTCAATACCTTCTCCTGAAACACCACATTCTACCACAAATGGTTGTGAGAAATCTGAAATGGAAAATACAAGACATGTGATGATTACCTTCTTAAGCTTATCAAAACTTCTGGTATTCTATCCATCCATGCAAAAGCTCCTTTCTTTGTCATGTTGGTTAAGGGTGCTGCTATATGTGAAGATCCCTTAACAAACCTTCTATCATGGCTGCATAAACTAGAGAATCTCCTCAATAGAGTTAGTGTGGTAGGGAGTGCCCAAACTAGAAAAAATTGAATCCTCTTTTGATCCACCTGCCTGCCTTGAGCAATAATGACATGGCCCAAGTATAAAATATTTGTGACCCCAAACTCACACTTAAATTCTTTTACAAATAGAGCTTGTTTCTCTAGAATCCCAAGGATCAAATCTAGGTGTCTCATATGATCCTTCCATGCTTTGCTACACATCAGAATATCATAAAAATTATCAAAACAAATTGTCTCAGCTGACCACTGAATACCTGATTCACCATGAATTGGAACGTAGCAGGAGCATTAGTCAAATTGAATGGCATGACCAAGAACTCAATGTGTCCAGTAAGGCATCTGGAAGTTGTCTTGTGCACACCTCCCTTACAAACAAAGATCTGATGGTGGCTTGATCTCAAATCAGTCTTTGAGAAATGAGGAGTAATAATGGCATGCTTACAACCAATTTTCAACTCTATGGCATGTTGGAAACCTCTATTTGATAGTGATCTGGGGACATATTATTGAACACCATACTATGTTGTTTTGGAAGCATTTGAATATCAACATAAAGACTATGTTGCTTACCAAAAGATGAAATAGTTTGCATGCTCTCCACCACTAAGCAACTTGCTGCCCAAGCAACTTGTCCTTTCTGAGAAGTCCCTTTAGCTATGACTACTCTTAATGATTCCTTAGAGATACTTCCAAGCACCATATCTTTTCCTTTAGATGTAAACTTTAGCTCCTTAGATTTGTGATTTTGTACTAACTTGCCAATGGAATGCAACCCTTCTATCTCCATAACCATGTTAGTTCTTATAACATAAAATTCATTCCATACCTTATTCTCACCCATGGTTATATTAAGTTGTCTACTTATCCAGGTGCATGGAATGGTGAATCTATTTGCAACTATGATATTAAAGCCATCAAACATTTCAGCCTTCATGTGTTTCTCAATATCTTCTTTTTGTAGCTCTTTGTTTATAACACCAGGATCCCACACAATCATACATGAACGATCTTGGATTTGAGAGAAAAGATCCTCTTTCCATTTTGTACTCTTCATCTTTTCACCAATCTCTTGGTACTTCCCATGATGACAAGAGTCTTGCCACAAACTTCCACTAAAATCAACACTTTCATGCTTCTTGCTATAATCATGAAGATAATCAAATTGCTTACCATTAGTTGCTGATCTGAAAATTCCAGCAAGCTGAAAACCAACATTAGTATCCAGTGAGGCCCTTTTCTCATGTGCATGCCTCTCAACAAGGTCTTCCTAGAACTCCACCTCATAAACTTCTTGATTTGAAACATTCCTTCCATATTCTGAGCTGTCATAAGAATGATCCAAAAGCTTTTCTTCTTTCAATGCCTTAGAAAATTTGCATCAACTCTACTATATTGAAGACTTAGAAATTTGGCATTAACCAAAAAATCTTCTCCAAATTCTTGCAAATCTGATTTTCCTTCATGCTCCACCCTTACAATTGGAGAATTCTTTCCCTTAATTTTCTGTAGGTGTTGTTTTGCTTGATTGGCTATCAACTTAGCTTGTCTTAGCCATTCATCACACCTTTCCTAGATCCTTGTTACGCTGTCATGTCCCTTTTTGGAGATTAGTGAAATTGAAGACCTTAACCCATTCCTCCTCCTTGTGGGTTCAAGGAAGAAGCAAGGGGAAGACTTGGATGACATTTTCTAAATAAATATTTTCAATATCATTATGTATTCCTATTGGGAAGCCAAGTGCTTCAATAGAAGAACTCATTTAATTAGAATATAAAGTGTTTTGAGCATGTAGGCTCCAAATACAAATTAGATAATTAAAAGGTACTTATTATAAGGTCAGCCATAAGTTATAATGTAGCACCCTTATGTTATAAAAGAGATGATGCTTTGCCATTATGTGATGTGTTTAATTTTATTATTTCTTTTGGGTAAAGGTTGTACCTTTCCTCTCTCTCATCAAGGACAAAAATCCTTGTTTGAGACCACTTCAAGGACAAAAACCCTTGATAGTGGAACTTGTCATGGGGATGAAAACCCTCAAGCAAGGATACTTGGAATTATTGAATATCTCAAGGAATTTGGAGCTGATATTTTCTATCTAGCCCTATGTGACTTGTATCATGAACATGTTGGATATGTTTTGATGAATGTATTGTATGATTTCTTGCATGGATGGACTTATACTAATTATTAAAGGTGAAGCAATCATTTCCTTGCATGTTTGAGCCACTAATTCATTATTTCCAAGAGGGGCGAATTGCTTGTAGGTCAGATTTGGCATGTTTGAGTGGATGTTTGGGCAAGTTGATTTGATATTTGCATTCTTCATATTTTTAAACCCCAAGATCCCAAGGTTCACGAATTTTGGAGCTTCCTAGGTAAAGTTATGCTTTTTTAAAATAACTCTTGCAGACAAGGGTTTATAGAAAATTCATATCTTCATTTCTGGGGCACTAAAAATCAGTTTTCTTGCATCTAATAATTGCTGGTTATTTCTCATAAATTTTGAGCATATTTCCTAAAGGTTTGAGTGATATTTATGCTTAGAAAAATGCTTTTGACTTCTCCTAAGAGGTCGCTGCCCTAGGAAGGGCATAAATTGCAGTTTGCAGAGATTTTTCCACTCATCTACAGTCTGCCCTAATTATGATTTCAGTCCTTCATAACCAGCTTTGGGTCATTATCGGAAGTCCCCAAAAAGGACATTACATACATTCTCGCGCTTGTCTGCAATGTGGGTAGTTTATTTTCAACCATATTCCCCGATTCCTTTCGAGATCAAATCTCCTTACCTTTGACTTGCATGTTGAATTCCTTTTGCTCCTTTGTAGATTTTTGAGGCTCAAATTTTGACCTTTCCATCTTTATTATTTTATCCATGACTTTAGATCCTTTTGATATTCTTGCATAGCTTGTAACATCTCTAACATGGATTCTTGCACTGTCCTCATGATTTACATGTTGGCAAGGACACAACTCCGATACCAGCGTAATGTCCCTAAACGAACATTTTAAAATAATTCCAGAAGTCAGAAACTATAGGGCAGGATTAATAGAAATTGTTTTTTATTGAAAAACCCTCACGTCAATAATTGCACCCCAAGAGAGACATCACATTGACCTTGAAGGGTTGATAGAGAAGATTACAAAATGTACATAATAGCCCAATACTATAAGAATCACTTATGTATAATCATCCAAACTAACTTTTCAACCAAAAAACTATAAAAGGCTTGTTGAGAAATGAAAACAAGGCACATTGGAGCAAACAACTTATGCAACAGGAGCAATCTGAGCAGTTGGACGCACATGTTGACATGGTGAAAATTCTTAAAAATCTGACCCTAAAGATGTCTAATTGAGATGCAGTCTTGGGAAAGCTATTGTTGGTCTTAGAGTAGGGGTTTCATTGGCCCTATAAGGTCTTCACCTGTGTCTGTTTGTATGTGACTGTTTGAAAATTGGATGATGAAATATTCAAATGAAATTTATATTACCTTGCGAATACCCTCATTTGCAAAAGGGTCTATTTTCAGTCTTCTTTTTAAAATACATTTTGACCTTGCATTTTCTTTTATTATAATTCATTTAACCTTTTTACCAGTGAAAAGAAACATTTTTTTATAAACAATTCTTTTATAGATTCCTGTATTTTGATCTGAATTTATTTATAAATTTTTATTTAATATTTATGAACGGTGGGAAGCAGAACAGGCATATATTTGATTTAAATTTAAGGTTTCCTCTTTTTTAAAATTTCAATTTGAGATTGTAATAAGTTTATGCTTTGATATAGAATTTAATCATTTCAAAATAAAAATTTATAAAATCTTTCTTCACTAACGAACCTTATTAAGTCTTATTTTTCTAAAACTAGACTTGGTGGTTTTCCATTATTGAAAAATATGCCTTGTGTTGAAAGCATATATCATTGTGATTAAACCATCGGTTCCAACTTCCAAGTAGTTAAAAATCTTATGTTGTCTTTTGGACTGCTCCTTTTGAGAATGCAGATTCAAAATAAGAAGAATTATACAAGAACCTGCATAACACTGCTGATGGGCGTGTCAGAGTTTGGTTTGGACTGAGACAAATTATGAATGCAACTGATGATCTTTTGCTTCTAACAAAGGAGTTTGCTGATAAACTTAACACAGGCATTCATATGGTAAGAAATATCACATGTCACGGTGATCCCATTGGGTTGATCTCATGTTGTGACATATAATGTTTTTCCTTTCAGATATTTCTTTCTATAGTTGTCAAGGTTGTGGAGATTTTTCTTAATTTGTAGGTTTGTCATCACTCTTGAATACATGATTGGAAGTTATTGTTTTAATGAGGCATCAAAATAATACAATCCATGTAACAGATAAAGACAATGCTTTGGACATTTTTGATGGAGCAAATAATCTTTACCACTTTATCAAAATGAAACTTTTAGTTCTCTTTAATTTTTCTCTTCAAGTCTATATTCTTTAGGTTATGGATGCATGGGGCAGTCTTTAGATTTTATGGCACATCCCACAACAATGTTTTGAGGACTTAACAAATACCAGTGCCTTCCACAGTGGCCACTTGCCCTGATGAGCTCATCCTCAAGAAAATAATAATGCCCTATAAATGAGTACATTAATGGTAAGCACATCAAATTCTGCTTCCTTTTTGACAGTCAATGTTGAGATTTCTAAGTTTCTCTTGTAAACAACACTAAATTTTGGCTAATGCCCACAGTCAAATACAGAAATAAACATTCAAAATAATCCTGTCAGATTACATCAGTAATTACAACACACACACACGACAGTCCACATTCAGAGTTGCAGGGCCAATATCAGCTTTTTCTGGCTACACATTAAACATAGACGAAACTACTTTGGAGAATAGTCAGAAGCAGTCAAAATATGTAATGTCCTCTCTAGGGCTGAAACTGAAAATCAAGGAAATAGCACAAACCCCAAGTGAAGTAAATTATGATTTTTTTAACAGCAGATCTAATATTCCTTGAAACCTACGCCGCAACCTGTATATGACTACAACTCACCATACAACCATGCAAGAACAACTGAAAATGATTCTAAATAATTATTTCAAGTATGGCAACATTTATCCATCCAAATTACATCAAAGAAATGGAGAAAACAAGAGATTATACCCAGCTGTAATTAATTTTATGACAGCAGTAGGGAAGCAACAAATATGGGTTGAAAATGATAGATAAAATCCTCCAAAAATGTAATGTCCCCTTTTTTAAATTAATCCAAAATAGAAGACTTCTTGCCTTTCTTCTTTCCAGAGGCAAGAAAAGGATGAACAAGGAAAGACCTTGGGTTATATTTCAATTTTCTTCATTCATATTTATGATTTTATTTTTGTATTTCCCTTCCTAAGCTGGTCGGCTGGGTTGGAGAGCTTTTAATAAGCTCAAAATGAAGAAATAAGCTACTAAGGAGGTCAGCTGGGTTTGAAGAGTTCCTAAAGGCAAATTAGAAGATAAAGGAAGCTTTTGAGGTTGGTCCTAATTGGCTTTTGGCACCAAAGGAAGGATATAAAAGGAGACTTATGACTTCATTTTGATCATCTACTTTGGCACATTTTATCTAAACTTGATCTTTGGGCTGTTTGCTCATTGTCATTCCACTTTTGGGCGAAAATCCAATTGTGTGGCTTTTTCAAGGAGGACGGAAACCCTTCTTGTGGCTGGTTGGAGGATGAAAAACCTCCATTTTTGGGTAAAATGAAGACATCTTGAAGACCTTTTTGCACATTTGGGCATTGGAAGATCAAAGGAATTATCTAGGAGTGTTAGCATGCATTTATGAGCCATTCCTAGTTGGAGTGACTACGGTTTGGTAGCATTTAGGTGCCTTCTAGGGCACGAAATTCAGTTTTTCTTTCATATTCAGATTCGGTAGAATTTATACGGTCGAGAATATGTGTTTTGGTGATTTTTGGTTCAGTATATCTATCATTTTCAGCCCTTGCATATGGCTTCCCTCATGCTGTTCCAAATTTAATTACAACTGTTTTGTAAGGGACGTTGTAAGTGTTCCCTTTCTAGGGCATTGAACTGAAAAACAAAGTGAAAATGTGTATCTTTGGTTTTCTCCATTAATTTGTTGCAAATTGAATGGATAAATGTTGTCATACATGAAATAATTATTTAGAAGTGTTTTCAACTATTGTGCATGGTTTTATGGTGCATTTAAGTCCCTTTACAAGTTCGCTGCTAGGGTTTATATTATTGTTGGATCTGCTGTCATAAAAATCAGATTATCTTCATTTTGGTGTTGGTGTATTTTCAGATCTGATTCTCGGGGTTTGTGGCCAAACCCTTATTTTTGGTTTTTTCCTAGAAAGGGACATTACAAAAAATACCAAATTGTAGATTCTAGCCTTATAAAATATGATAAATCTGAATATCAAAGAGTAATGAAGTTTTGTGCCCTAGAAGACACCCAAATCCTTTTCTACCCTAGTCGCTCCCTAGGAGAGGTGCTCCAAACAATGTCAAAAGCCTTTGTATGACTCCTTTATGCTCTAGATGCAAACCAACAAGATGGTCTTCAATGAGAGTCTTCAACACCACCAAATTGAAGGGTTTTTGTCCTCCAATCTCCCCAAGGAAGGGTTTCGTCCTCCTTAGATGCCACCCTAATGGATTATCACCCAATAGTGGAATGGACTAAGAGCAATCAACCTTAGAGACCAAGTATAAAGTGTATATGCCAAAAGATGATGTGCAAATGAGCCACCAAGACTCCTC
The DNA here is from genome assembly GCA_018340775.1 of Taxus wallichiana var. yunnanensis. Classification (NCBI taxonomy): domain Eukaryota; kingdom Viridiplantae; phylum Streptophyta; class Pinopsida; order Cupressales; family Taxaceae; genus Taxus; species Taxus wallichiana. The sequence goes on from CM031239.1 coordinate 339,796,671, forward strand.
TTATACCCCTTTGGTTGGCGCCAAGAGTCATAAGAGTGTAGACCGACCTCTTAAGCTTGCTTTATCTTCTATTTCCATGTTGGAAACTTTCCAACCTTGCCGACCTCATAAGGAGCTTACTTTATCTTTTAATTTCATGTTGGGAGCATTATAACCTAGTCGACTTGCCTTGAAAGGAAAAACACAAAATAAAAACATAAATATGAATAAAGAAATTGAAATATAGCTCAAGTTCTTCCCTTGTTCAACTTCTTCTTGCCCACGGAAAGGAAGATGAGCAAGAAGTCTTCAATTTATATTATTTCGAAAAGGGGGACATTACAATTCTCCCTTCCCAAATTTTCTTTCCCTCAAGTAAAAATGCAAGCTCCTGGATACCAAATAATTCTATGTGGCTCTTTTTTTGATGTACCTGCACATGAAGCAAACATATCAAAGAAAACAAGAGTGTTTAACAACACTTTTACAATCTCTTCATCATGCTCTAGGGACATGATAACTAGCTCCCTTCCTTTGCTTGCCATCATTTCATAATTTCTATCCAAATGATGGATTCCCCAAACTTCAGTAATTTTGTCCCAACAACAGCTTTAACCTTGCATTTTTCTCTCAAAAATCAGAATGTTAGTGGTTGGAAACCACCTTAAATCAGCCACAACTATGCTAAGGTTAGTAGTAGTTTGGAATTTCTTCAACCTTATAATTGGAGGCTCTTTTTTTGGTGTATCATTAAGCAAGAAAATGGCTGAAAAAGTTGTGAACAACATGTGAAAAGAGGTACACCAACTGTAATCATGACCTCTCTTCAAAATATTCCACACTATTAATGACATGGACTTTGGAAACACCCCAACATTGATGGAATAAGTCCCAACAATGCCCAAGAACAGCCATTTACTAACTCCAATGATTGAATCTACTTGTATGACATCAAATATAAAAAAATCATATGGCTTACCCACTTCCCATATCAAGCATCTCGCTGCCTCGGTAATGGTGACTATCCTTCCATTATTGTTTTCCCAATGAGCTGATATATGAAAAAGAGAACAATAAGGAAATTCCCCTTGTTTGGCTACCATGAATCCCTCCTTCAACATGCCTTGGATTCTCATTTCTTTGTCTTCAATCTAAAATTCCAATCTCTTCCCCGGGAAATTGAGGGCGAGTTCCCCAAAAATTGAATCAATTGCATTCCAACAACAATTTCTATCTCAGCTGAGACAAGAAATTCAATGCAAAGTTTGTACCTATCCATGAGAGAAGTGAGAGTTTTCCCTTGGCTATGGTGATCATGGAGCCTTTGTAAACCAACCGTACTCAGCCCCATCCTTTTTGCAAATTTCCCTTCAATGAAATTCTGTATGGTACCATGAGTTGCAAACATGGTGGTTTCTTGGCCACGAAGAAGACCCTTCACCTTGATTGTGCAATGTCCCCTTTTCCGGGACATTATTAAACAGGTACTGAAGACCTTTAGTTCACCTCACCCCATGGACTAAAGGGAAATTCTTGGGGTTTTTTTATTTTATTATTTAATTAAGGTTGCCCGAATAGTGATTTTTATCATTTACACATATAAGACAATTTTAATTATTTAATAGAATATAATGTAGTGGAATGTATTTTATACCCAAATGATTTAATCACTCTTGCAAGTCAAAGGATCACATTTTGGCGATTGCAGACAAACAAACTTGAGCAATCAATTGGCTACCTATGGCAAGGTAATGTTTTAATTTCATTCATCTTGGAACACATGGGTATGTTGCTTTGTCAATTTTGTGTTAGAGCTGAAAGATGTTGGAGAATAGGAGATGACAAAGGGCAGGAAATAGTTCCCATGTATGGTAAGGATGATTCAACATTTTCAGCTCTCGAGTATTCTCCATTTCAAGAGAAGTTTCAGTTTTGCATGATTTCGTATGATCCTAGAGAAGGGCTTCCCACAAGGGCAGAAGTTGTTCTTGCATCTCCTTCATGGATTGGCAATACAAGGAGGAAGTATCTTGCAGCCCACATAGAAGAAAGTTTGGTAATCTTGGATACGAATAATTTTTCTTGGAATACTGAGTCTGCTGTCATGAAGTTATGTCGAAAAGTTATCTCAGATTTCAGTTTTCCTTTTGCCATATTTGCTGTTTGGGGCAATGGTTCAGCCCTAAGCAACGTTGATTTTCAGTTTCTCAAACAAACATTAAACACCCAAGTAGCATGTTGGTTGTTGGGCACTCTCAAGGGAAGTTTGGGATACTTTTTCAGTCATCTCATGGGCAGCATAGAAGGGTACTTGCTGCCATTCACACGCAGGCCGGAGCACTCTTTTGGCATATTGTGCCTCAAGTTTTGGGTCAAGAGACGACCCACTCCAGCAAGGTAGCATTTTTGATGCACTTTCCTTTTTGTACACTTACATAGTGAATTTTCAATGGAGCATGAGAGCTGAGTTTTGTGCATGTATGGGGAGTGGAATAAATTGTATTGCTGAGTTTTCTGGGACAACACCTTGTCACTTTTTGCTAAGGCAAGATCTCATGAAGAAAGGAGAGGAGAGTATTCTACCTTTTCCTAAGATTGGAAGGCACTGGTTCAAAGCTGCCATAAGCTCATTTGCAGCCACTAAGGTTGCTGTCATCATTTATGACAGCCACTTATATTACTCATTTGTTTTCATATTCATGGTTGAAGAACTCTCTTTCACTTTGAGGAACAATGTTGATGCAAGGATCAAGCTGGAAATTAATGTTGCTTGCCAAATTCATGGTGACTTCTCAGATTTTTGGTCAATATTTGGTATGACAACAGTTGGTCTTCTTGTTATGACAACCATAGAACTCCATGGGAAGCCAAGGGAATTGCTACACCCATGTTATTATTCGTCTAAATTAAGGGATTTTTTTAAAAACAAACCCTTTAATTACAATGAATGCCTTGAATGGTTTTCAGCTTGCAACAATTAAATTTAGTATAATTAAATTTTTACAATACATCTAAGTACAAATTATAACCATGTGCAGCTGTAAGGGTCAACTAGATCTTCTCGATCCCCTTAATTCACTCTAACCGAGTGTGTATAACTTGTATACTTTTGGTTAAACCTTTTAACAAGTCTTGAGAACTATGTGCAACTCTTATGTGTTAACCTGAAAATCAGACAAACGGTATTCCATCCGGTATCCAACACAACAAGTCAGGGGGATGGTGAACAGACAATGTAATCAGCTAGTTACACTACTTTGGCCAAAGATTCAAGCATGCAATGCAAGCTTAGTTTCGTGACCGCACACTAGTCAGCAAAACTTGTCTCCGTCACCACACAACCATCTCTTCACAGTTATCTGGATCTCATTTCATTGTTTAAGAAATTAAGTTTTTGTTTTTAAGAAGTAGGAACCATGACTCATCCTTCTAATCGAAAGGATCCTATCAGTCCCATCTTAGGATCCCTATGGGAAAGATAGTGACCACGTAATGAATTTCGTCATTATGTACTCACTATCCTTCCCGTAGCCATCCTAAGCCCACATTTTGTTTACATTTTTACTTACCTATCGAAAGGAATGATGGGTCGTTAGGCCCACATTTTGTTTACATTTTTAGTTATCTATTTAAGATAAGTAAATAAGTTCATCTTTACGATAGGTTATTAGGTATCGTTACACATTATCCATTTCTCGATAGAGGATTATAGTAACTCAACGAGTTACTATCTTTAATGAGTACCTCTTATCGAATTATCACAATATAGGGTATATCGTTAAATAAAAGTTTACTTAACCATGTATCATATAGAGTTAATCCATTCAATATTTGTTGAAAACAATCCTTAGTCTCATATGATCATCATTTAATTTGAATAGTGCACTAAGGTACAATAATAATATAATGTTTTTTTCGTCATATTATTTTTTCCTTATCGTATATGTTCGACATTCACATATTTGTTCATTCAAAATGAATCAATAAAATCAATTATGATTACATAACATAATGATAATATCAATAAATTTTATTCATACTCTGCTGTAAAACAACATTTAAACACTTTCATATCTCACAAAATATGATACAAAACAACAAGTATTTTATTTAAACATAATAAGGATAAGTCCTTATTTTCAGTAATAATGATATACATTTAATCATGATAGTACAATAGGCAAAATGCCTTAAATCATCTTGCGAAGATAATACTTTCACGTTAACAATTAAATACAATAATCCTTATTGGATTTTAAACAATAATACATGATGTAATCATGCGTAAACAATCCAATCAATCACTCCATGAATGTCTTTCCTTCCTGCAAACTGTAGGAGAGAGAAAATATATATATGGGTCAGTTCAAAGAACTGACATGAGTTATCTAACTCATATTCTTGTTGTATTTAATTGAAATAAAAGAATATGTTAAGGTTAACTTAACTGATAACTAATAAACTTCCTAGTTCATTAATTAAGTTAACTATTACAAGTTTAAATGAATTATTTCTTCATATGAATGTTATGTTTCCAAACAATACAAGGATTCAACTGAATCAATAACTTTTAGTTTATAAAAGTAACATACTATTTCAGTTATTCATTAACATAACAAGAATAGATTTTATAACAGCAACCTTCACTTTCCTTTTAAGTAATCCTCAAGAATAATGTTAACGAGTAAGCATCAATTGAATATAACTGTTTGGTTCAATTGAATGAACATACTAATTTATTGTCTACACCGGTAATTTACTAACAATTATTCACATAACTTACCAGTCAACAATCAACCGCGAATGCATTTCTCATTCATAATAAATATTTACTATTCTTGTAAATAATACAAGGACATGAAACGACTGCAAACAATACAAGAAGTTCATGCAATATAAAATAGTTGACCAACTTTCATCTATTTGAGCAAACAATCATTTGTCTTAATCATTGCTATCATTATAGATCATCAATAGTTTTAATATCAATGCTTGCATATTCTAACAATATCCATTGGTCAATGGTTATCATCACCTTCCAACAGTTAAGAGAGGGGAAGAGAGTGTTCAGTCCATATTTTTAAATAACTTAGAAGCAACAACATTAAGCTCTTAAGAACTAAATTATACTCAATTAGTCATGTCCACTAATAACAAGGTGAGATTAGTACAGGGTAACATCATAAAGAATGAAAATCTCATACTAAATCACCCTTAGATGTTAACAATAAAACCAGTTCCATGCACTCAAGATGAAATGAAATCATTTTATACATGATACTAGATCTTTCTCACAACCGACCAACAACATGAAAATGACTTCATTCTCTCAAAAGGAACCCGAGATAGATTTATTTCTCTAAAGAAAGAGGGAGAGGCCTTGATAGAGGTTTATATCGACCCTGCTCCATATAACTTCAAGTATCACAAATACGATGAGCTCAAGATAGAATGAATTTCTTTTATGCATGCTATGAGCTCTTGCTCACAACCCAATCAGAAATTACAAAACGACTTGAGTTTTTAATAGAAACCCATTATTCCAACCAGACCCAAACTTTAATATTCAACCCAATTTGTATATTTCTTTAGATCTTAAATAAACATGGTGTGTTTATCATTAACTTGCTAGATTTCAACAAAAATCTACAGACCCGAGAATGCTAAATTGAAATATCCCTTTTAGGATATCACTCTAAAACTCAGAAATTAATTAAAAATCTGCAAACTGTAATTCTGATTTTTCCAGGACAACAAGGTACAAAAATCTAAAAAAATTATATCTTCAAAAATATTCACTTTCAACAATACCTAGAAGCTTCAAAAGATGTAGAAAAATATGGAGAACACTAAACAACTGAGAAACAATTTTTAATGTCCAGATCTGAATTTTTAATGATGAAAATATAGCTGAAACTTACAAAATTAATAACTCTGGAAATACTTGGGATCTGATTACAAATGATAGCTCAAAAGATAGATAAATCCAATATCTATCCAATGCATATTCAAGCACAATTTTCCAATGGGTGGAAGGCACTGAAACTGCTTCTCAAATCTGAAACTGAGTAGACAAATCCCTAGAAAGTAGCTGTTCCAAATTTGAATGTAGAAGGTTGAAAATATGAAATATCCATAAATATGAGCAAGCTAGGGATCTGTAGAATACGACCTCCACAAGCAATAAACTGAAAATAACAATAGCTCCAAAATGATTGAATGTCTGAATGCCTCTCCAAAAGACCCCAAAGGTTTATTTATAACCTTTTTCCTCCAAAAACCCAAGTCACATTTTCCTTGGGGAAATTAATAAAATAAAGTGACTTTATCATTTATTTCTTTTTATTATATCACTTTATCTTTTTCTTTTCTTTTCTTTTTATTTTAACTTTATCATTAATAAATTAATATAAAGTGCTTATAATAATATTTTATATTGCACTTTATAATTAATTCATTATGACTAAGTTTCCCTTTTATTCCTCCCTTAGCCATCAAGAAACAATGAATGGGCTAAGGGTCTTCGACCAATTGCTTCCGAGAAAAGGGGATATTACAATCCTCCCTTCCCCAAATTGCTTGCCCTCAAGCAATTATAACTCATATATCCAATAGCCATGTGCAAGAGACAAAACATGCTATAGTGCTCCAAGATTCGAGATCCTGTACCTGTCAAGTGAGAGAGCTTTTGCCACAATACATAGCTCTCATGATGATCATACACACAAATTTGCACCAAGGGTATCACATACTTTATATTACAGATTTGATCCTCTAACTCATCATCCTTCTCATGAGGAAAATAAATCTGAATATGCAGCAATAAATATGACATATCATCATTTTTTCATACCTTACAATGTCATCAAGGTCTTCAGTTTTCTTTGCCTTCATGATATCTTGGCTTTGTTGTACCAAATCCTTAGCATCCTTGTTCAACATGGGCTGAATATCTTCATGATAACACTGCTGCAATAAAAAAGAAGATGTATCTCTTACCACATAATCCACATCCCGTGCGATCTGCTCTCTTTTGAAGGAACCTTCCATACTCTTGGATGACACAACTTGAGGAGTACCATTCCTCATACCTTGCAAAACAACTTCCTTCGGATCAACATGCTCTTCTTTTTTTCTTCTTCATTTGGAACTACCTCAATATAATGGGCTGCCCCTTGCTGCCCAAAATGTGGTGCTTTTTGTTAACTATTTGAAGTATTTTTTGGCATAGTCACCGCATTCGCCGATTTTAAAGGAAAAATTCTGAAATTCATCGAATATCAATCCGACTTAGGAAATTCATCCAAATTCACCGATTTTAATTCCCCTCTACCAAAACCGTGTTAAAAACTCAAAAACATGTTGCTCCTAATATAGTTTTGACCTAGCCGCTATGTTTTGACCTGGAACAGAGTTATATCACGACTAGGAGCTCCTGTGCCCTAATGTGTTTAAAATCGACGCCACGTTTTTTGTGAGACAGGGATTATTTCAAGTTTCAGGTTTCCACGATGGTGTCCCTAGATTTCATCCCGAAATCTGTGACTACCCTATCCAAAAAAATTTCGTACTTTTAAAATAATGGGTCGCTTTGTATTTTTATTGCACGAAAGTTCTTGTTTTGTGTCGGGATATTCTCAAAGGACCATATTAGCCATTTTCGCCAAATACCCGTATACCCAAAATTGTTATATTCTCATCGTCGGGATTTGTCTCATGGGAAATTTGTATTTAATTATTTTAAGCCCCGCTTGAGGCAATTTGCGCTCCGATTTAACCTCACAGTGATCGAACATATCATTATTCCTATATACCAAGGGTTTTAACTAAGAATAAGTTTTGGGCTTTATTTGTGACTTTTGACATTTTTTTGTGTTTTTGTGTTTTCCTGTTTCGCATTTTCTATGAAATTTCTCTAGATCAATTCCTTTCGCACGGGTTAGCCCGATTCTTGCCTAAGAGCATTCGGAGATCACATACGCACATCAGTGCCGAAGGAAGTTGCCATCGAGGTCCGGTTCTTCGGGAAAAAGCGAAGTCGCAGCACTAAAAAGCCCCTCGGGGTTGGACACATTTTGGAAAACAAAGGATTTAAGTGAATCATGGGAAAAAAGAAGCAGGCAGTGTGAGAATTTATTACTCGCTTTGCAGGGTATTTTTCCCATGGAAGTTAAATCACTTAAATTACAATGGGAAAATTAGAGGCGGCGAGGCAAAGGGAATTTATTGTTCGCTTGCAGGTAAAAATTCCCATGGTGAAATAAAACAAAAGTGACTTAAGTGAAATCATGGGATTTTACTGTCACTTGCGCAGGTAAATAATCCCATTGTCAAAGTCAAATCACTTAAGTGGATCATGGGATTTCCGGGGCTGCCTTGCAGGGTAAAAATTCCCATTGCCATGTGTTTTTAAAAATAGAATTCTATTATGCTAAAAAGTGCGCCCCCTTTGGAGAGAGAAAGGAAGCCTTTAATGTGATTAAATTAATTAATTTCTCTTCTAATTTTGGCGCCCAGGTATGGAGAAAAGTCAACAAAAGCAAAGGGGAATAAATCAATTGGAAATAGATTGTCTAAAATTAAATAAATTTATTTATTTAAAGGCAGCCCCCTCTTGTGAAAAAGTGCGCCCCTTTTAGGAAGGATTTAATGCTTTTTTAAAGTATTAAATGATTAAATAAATTCCTATTTTCAGTGGCTAAGGTTAAGGCACACTGTGAAGCTTTAGTTGAGTGAAGAGTGGATGTTTAAATTGGATTAATTTAATTAATTGGATGGCTGTCCTTAAACATGCTATTTTAACACATCAGTTAAAGAGAAAAACATGATTTTTAAATAGAAGTGGCAATTATTCATTAAATAATTATGAGGGCTATATAAGCATGGGCTGCCATAAGGATGAATTAATTAATTCACAGGTGAAGAAGTGCAGCCCAGAGGAAAAGTGCGCCCCATTTGGAGAAGGATTTTGCTTAGAGGAAGGTGGATTTGATGCTAAAAGCTTCTAGTTTTGGCGCATGCTTTGAAGAAGGCTGATTTGTGTCTGCATAATTGTTTGTAGAAGTGATACAGGTGCTCAAGTGATGTTGGTAAAATTCATGCTTGCTTTGCATGCAAATAAAACGTCAAATTTTGGGGCAGCAGACTTGAATTATGTAGATTTTTGTGATTAAAATTCACTGTGCATGCTCCGGTTGCCATCTTTGTCTGAATTAATTGCAGGAGTTAGATACAGGTGCTTTTATAAAGAAAAGGAACTTATATCAATGTCCAATACATTGAATATTTCCTCCAAATCTGAAGGATTATCTAGATCTGCACTAGTTTTGAAGAATTCCAGTCAAATAAGAAGAAAAAGAATTGTTCAGACAAAGATAGACAAAGCTATGGCGAAGAAAGATGAAAAAGAAAGCACAACAGAGTCATGCATCACTTCTAAATTTGCAGATATTGGAGACACGGATCTAGGCTCGGAACCTCTTGCTGAATTGATAGACAGATCCAGAGCAGGAAAGACTTCACTCATGCGTGCAGATTAAAAGCAATGGAATTATTCGAGCTGCAACTTTTCCATCCACAAAATTGCTTACCGCTGAGTTTGTTATGCAGGTGCAGATCCATATCTAGATGCAGATGCAAATCCATATGCAGATCCAGATCCAGATCTCATAGTTGCAAAAGCTTCCGGCACAAAGGCTTCATCCTCTTGTTTCGAATGCAACCCGTGAAGAAGTCAGTGCGTGGAAAATTCCTTCTGAGATCTTGTGCAAATGCTCCCATCTTCCAAATTGAAGCTTTCATTGAATTTTCGCTCATTCGAGTGCTTAGAATTTTTAATTGCTCATATGCAATTAAAAATAAGGATGATGAGTTATCTACGGCAAACATCAGCATTGATGCATGTACTTGGAGAAGAACCGCAAAACCTTCAAGGATAAAAGAGAAGACAAGGTGAAGGCAAAATCCAGTTGCTTCCAATTCCAAATTGTTGTTTCTAGATCCAACTTGTTTCCAGATCTAGCTGCTTCGCTCCAGATCCACTTATTGCTTTCCAGATCCAGCTTGTTTCCAATTCCAAATTGTTTTCTAGATCCAATACTCCCAGATCCAGCTTTGGTGAGAATCAAAGGCAAAAGAATCACCATGCGCAGACATGAAAATGACAAGACTGCAGCTTTCCTCTTCCTTCTTCTTTCCTCCGACAAAGTAATTGAGCGATCAATTAAATTATACAACTTAAGTGATTGGTTTAAAAGCCATTACTTGAAGAAATCAACTACTTGGAGATAGGTGGCGGATGTGCAAAATAGATGGTTCTATTTTCAGTTGCAAATCATACATGTCATGCAAAGAGGAATTCCAGGATGGAGATTGCCAGTTGTTTCTTTTCCGACTTCCACATGTGCTAGTTCAACTAAAAGCTTCCAACTTGTAATTGCCCCTCTACATTCTATAAGTAGAGGAAGAACCTTCGGGTTAATGATTAGAATTTGTAAGCAACAACTTTGTGTCCCGACTTTGTGCTTGAAACCCTTGAGAGCCACTAAGCAAAAAGGAATATACAGAGCAAATTTCCGGAGAACTTTGTGTCACGGTGTATTATGTTTCTTGTTTTTTATCTTAGATCTTTTAATAGACTTGGTGTTATTTCAGATCTAGATCTAGAGCTACCTTTGCTTAGAATTCTGTGTTTATATCTATTGGTTTCTTCTATGTGCATGCAATCAACTCTGCTATCTATTGATTGGGATGCACATCTTCCCCATTTCTTCTCTGTGTTTATATAATTCCCTTTCCTTCTTCTATAAATATTTCCTTTCCTTAAATAACTGCTTACTTGCTGCAGAATTGTTCAGTTATGGTTCATGAACTAAGTAGTTAAAGTAAAACCCCATTTAGATATTAGCATACTTTAATTGACAAATCTGACACGGGAGCCTCACCGGTAAATGAGGGAGATTTATCTCATGACTGCCTAGGTTTTGTGTTATGTAGAAAATCTAGCCAACACACGACGTGATCTCTCGTTGTTGGCTTCCCGGTACCATTATGTGGTTGCCTTTCCAGGTTGCCATTACGTGGCTGCAGAGATGTCTGGAGATGGTTTTTTTAATAGAACTTGTTACAATTTCTCAATGTGTATAGTTTTAAAACACTTACAAAAAATACAATTTACTTTTTATAATTATTTGTTAGTTTACCTTTATGTTTTTAATATATTTACATTTTATAAATAATATTTATAGTTTATGTTTTATAAATAATATTTATATTTTACATTTTATTATATCTCGTATTTCATATATCTATATTTTTATTTTTTAAAATACAAGTATATTTTTGTTGAATTTAATCACGAATTTCTTACGAATTTTATGCCCCACGAATTTGAATGCGGTGACTTAGGTTTTTGGATGTCCCAGATGCCTTTGTAATTCAGGTACCGACATATGATCATCTCTCTTGGGCTTCTTACCAATGTTCATCCTGCAATAATCTGAAAAATGACATATTATCTCCGAAATCCTTACTCAAAGAATGTTATTTTTCCCAACAAGACTCCTCATCAATCACCTCTATTAGTTGCCCTTTATTATCTTGCTCTCGCCTTTTTACCCATTATTCCCATATCTGATCTGATTCATGTTTTGTGTGAGTTGACTCAATTGGTTGTCTCTTGTTTCACCATGTTGATGAACGGTTGCTTCCATACAATCCATATTAAGGTCTTCGCTCACTACCCAACAAGCTAGAAGAAAGGTGGCTCTGATACCATTGAAATATCCCTTTTAGGATATCACTCTAAATCTCAGAAATTAATTAAAAATCAGAGACTGTTGTAATTCTAATTTTTCCGACAACAAGGTACACAAATCTAAAAAAAATTACATATTAAAAAATTCACTTTCAACAATACCCAAAAGCTTAAAAGATGTAGAAAAATATGGAGAACATTAAACAATTGAGAAACTATTTTTAGTGTCAAGATCTAAATTTTTAATGATGAAAATATAGTTGAAACTTACAAAATTAATAACTCTGGAAATACTTGGGATCTGATTACAAATGATAGCTTAAAAGATAGATAAATCCAATATCTATCCAATGCATATTCAAGCACAATTTTCCAATGGGTGGAAGGCACCAAACTGCTCCTCAAATCTGGAACTGAGTAGATAAAACCATAGAAATAGTTGTTCCAAATATGAACTGAAAATCTGAATGTAGAAGGATGGAAATATGAAATATCCCCAAATACGAACAAGCTAGGGATATGGATCTGAAACCCTCACCGAAGAATGCTCTACCATTTAGGGATGGATCTCTCACCACCGACGCTAGGGATCCTGCAGAATCTAACCTCCACAAGCAATAAACTGAAAATAACAATAGCTCCAAAATGATTGAATGTCCAATGCCTCTACAAAAGACCTCAAAGGTTTATTTATAACCTTTTTCCTCTATAAACCCAATTCACATTTTCATAGGGGAAATTAATAAAAAAAGTGACTTTATTATTTTATTTCTTTTTATTTTATCACTTTATCTTATCTTTTTTTTTTAACTTTATCATTAATATAAAGTGTTTATAATAATATTTTATATTGCACTTTATAATGAATTTATTATGACTAAGTTTCCTTTTATTCCTCCCTTAGCCGTCGAAACAATGAATGAACAGGCTAAGAGTCTTTGACCAATCACCGCTTGCTTCCGAGAAAAGGGGATATTACAAAATTTTCCCTTAATCTTTTCTTTGTTCCATCAATTAACATGTCATGATTACTTGTAATTATTATGTCATCCACATAAAGAACCACAATTACTGTTCCAACATCACTCTTTTTGCACATAAAGATTAGGGTCAGAGGGACTTTTTACAAAACCTTCATGTTTGAAGTACTCATCAATCTTTGCATACCATACCCTTGGTGCTTGCTTTAAGCCATATAAAGATTTCTTCAACTTGCAAACAAGATGCTCTTGTCCTTTTCTCACAAATCCTGTGGTTGCTCCATGTAGATCTCCTCTTGTAGCTCACCATTGAGGAATGCATTCTTTACATCCATTTGATGAACCTGCCATTTAAAGTTAGTAGCCAAAGCAAGAACAAGCCTTATTGTATTCATTTTTGCAACTGGAGCAAATGTCTCACTAAAATCCTTCTTTTAGTGAAAATCTCTAAAATCAACCCCTTCTTTTTGTGAAAATCCTTTTGCAACAAGACGTGCTTTGAATTTTCAATGCATCCATCAGATCTAAACTTAGTCTTATAGACCCATTTAGTACCTACAAGATTTTTACCTTCAAGAAGTTCTGTCAATTCCCATGTATTATTTTTCATTAAAGAGTCATACTCTTCTTGCATTGCATGTTCCCACTCTTTCTTTCATTTTACTTCTTCATAAGATTGGGGATCATTTACTTTCTCTATTCTAGTCATTAAGGCATAGTTAACATGATGATCCTTTTCTTCAATTTGCTTACTCTTTTGATAAATTTCTTGAAGACTTTTTATTTTCATTGGGGGCTTTGCTCATTATCACTATTTTCTTCCTTTTCTACATCTTCAACTTCAGAAACTATCTCAAAAGTAGATGTAGATTCCTTATGAAGACCATCAAACACAACATCCCTACTAATAATTACTTTTTGAGTTTGAGGATCATATAACATGTAGCCTTTAGACTGTTCACTATAACCAATGAAGATACATTTCATGCTTTTCTTATCAAGTTTCTTCCTTAATTCATCGGGCACATGAGCATAGGCATTACATCCAAACACTCTAAAATACTTGATTGATGGCTTACTACCATACCATGCCTCATGAGGTGTCATATTTCTTACAACTTTTGTGGGAGATCTATTTAATATGTAGGCAGCAGTAACTATTGCTTCAGCCCAAAAGGAATCAGGCAAATCCTTAGTCTTGAGCATGCACCTAGCCATTTCTTCTAAGGTTCTATTTTTCCTTTCTGCAACCCCATTTTGTTGAGGTGTGTATCTAATTATTAATTGCCTTTTAATACCGACATTATCAAAAAAATTTGAAACTCTTTATATACTTGTCTTCCTATATCTATTATAAGAACTTTAATTTTTCTCCCACTCTCATTTTCCACTAGAGATTTAAATGTCTTAAACTTTTCAAACACCTCACTTTTGTTCTTGAGACAATAAATCCAAATTTTTCTTGAGAAATCATCAATTAAAGTCAACACATATTTTGATCCTACAAAGGAAGGAGTAGGAAATGGACCAATAACATCACTATGCACTATCTCAAGTTTTTCTCTTGCTCTATATGCCCCATTCTTCTCAAAGCTATCTCTATGTTGTTTCCCATACAAACAACCTTCACACACATTTGAATTTGAATGAATTTTTGGAAGACCATACACCATGTCTAATTTCTTCATCAAACCCAAACTTTGATAATTAAGGTGCCCAAATCTTAAATGCCATAACACACTAATATTATCATGTGATGCAACAAGAGCATGCATACCTGTACTTCCTGCATCAAATTTATATATTCCCCATCTAAAGTACCTGATGCAATCACTTTGTAACCATGTTTCATATCCTTAATCAAACAATTATCCTTATAAAATTCAACTTTGAAACCTTGCTTTGTGATTTGACTAACTAAAAGAAGATTCTTCTTTAAACCAGGTACATACATCACATTAGTAATACATTTTACTTCACCATTATTCATTTTAATAGGAACATCACCATGGCCTTCTATATTATAAGCACTATCGTCACCAAGCAATATCTTTTCATTTTCACATTCTTCATCTTTTTCAATAGATTTGAAACTTTCTTTCTTAAAAGCCATATGCTTACTTGCTCCTAAATCTATATACCAAACATCATTTGAAGTATCTTGAGCAGATAAGGATGCAATGAAGAGATTACCTTCCCTTTCTACTTGATTTGTCATGTTGTTGGTTTGCTTTCTAGACCAATTGTGCATCTCTGGCTTCCTTTTTGTACATTCCCATTGAAAATGGCCCAATTTACCGCAATTGAAGCACTTCACCTTATGCTTTTGCTGCCTTCTTTTATCTTCTCCTTGGTTCATCCTTTTCTTGGATTCTATAGCCATCTTGTCTCGACTTTGCATCTTGTTACCTTTGAATCTGCCTCTTGAAATGTAGGCTTGCTCAATAGAGTTAGTTTCATCAAACTTCCTTCTAACTCCTGTTCTTCCTGCAACAAGTAACCACTTAATTCTTCAAACGTTAGAGTATCAATCTTATCAGCAACTTCTAAGGATGTGATTAGATATTCATACACCATGGGGAGACTATTAAGAGTTATCTCAACTAATGATTTTTCTTCAACATTCTCTCCCATAGCCTCTAACTGATTCTTTATCTCCTTTAATTTTGTGAGATGATCTGTCACATCCTGATCATTTGTCATTCTTAAATTATGTAATTGCCTTTTTAGATGCAAAATCCTAGTCTTTGTAGGCTTCTCAAATATTTCTTAAGTGTTTTCCAAGCATCATTTGCATTATTAATATCTTGAATTTGTGGGATGATTTCATCAGCAACAAACATACCAATAATAGCTAAGGCTTCATTATTCTTTCTTTTATATTGGGCTAACTCTATAATCAACAGGGCTTCTTTCTTTTCTTCTACAAATTCCCACAAATCTTTTGCAAGCAATACATTTTTTATTTTATATTTCCACAAAGAGTAATTCTTTCCATCTAATTTATAGTCAGGAATTAGAATGCTTGAAGAAGCCCTCAAGATTCAATTTCAGATTTCATTCACCAAAAAAAAATCTTCAATTTAAATAAGAGAAATCCCCAAATAAAACTTTTAATGACACAATAAAAAAACACTAGATATGTGGCCCTTTTAATTCACAAAAATAAAATAATCTTACACAACCTTCTCTGTTGTGGCAGCCACATCAATCTCTGTTTTCCTTGCAACGTCCTCTTTATTTTGCCAAAAGAATAAACTGCTCCTTCACTACTAACAGCAGCTCTTTTTCTTCACTCTTAGCCACTCTTGGCTTTCTTATACCCAGCCATTCACAACTAGCTCTGATACCATATCAGACATACACAAATTGTTGATATATCAGACATACAAACACACAAGTAAATCTGGACTGAATTGATTTCCTAAGGCTTTCATTCAATTGGTATTTATAGATTACAATGGAGGAGTAAAATACAAAAGAAGAGTTCTAGATGGTCTGTGCAATAAAATAATTATTTTGGTTTGTGCAGACCACAATTGTTCATTACTGTTAACATAATAAATTTATTCCAATAGGGTTTGTGGCCAAACCCATATCTTCGGTTTTTGTCCCAAAAGGGACATTACACCTTGTAAAGTGAAACTCCAATGCTTGACACGTGGTCTAAGTGATCTATTCTTAGATCTTTGTGATAGGTGTCATGCATGTAGAAGAGTTCTAATGGTATGAGAAGAATCCTAACATTTTTGGTCAGTTGATGATTGCAAATGACTGGAATGTGAAGTGCTGCATCAGACACGGTCATCAGATAGATGGAGCAAGGGCTTGTACAACTTTCTTATGGTTTCTTGTTTTGCATGCCTAGAAGGCATGGGCATCTTTGTGCAAGGAGCTGGTTGTTTAAGCAAGAACTTAGGTTAGCAGCAGCCTGCAGGTTGGTTGACCATTGAAGCAAGAGAGCTTGTAGAATTTAAGAGTTGGTCATTTGGAGGACGAAATTTGCAAGACATTCAAACCAGAGAGCCGAGAGTGGTTCTAAGTAGAGATTCATGAGCCACAATTCTAGATAGTGATACCGTATGCAATGCATCCCATTGAGATTGTTGTAGGCCATTTCTTTCAATATTGTAACAAAGATTATCATTTTATCGTCCTTGTAAATGTGTTTTCCTCCATTGAAGTAATATAAATAAGCTTGTTGTTTCATATTGTGTTTGGGTTCTTGTGTAAATGCATTGATGTTCTGCATGCGTAACTAGGTTGTGTGGTATAAGATAGCCCTCCATTGGACTCTCTAACCGTGACTGTATCAAAGGGGCACAAATTTTTCTTTATTTGTCTGCCAAGCCTGGACTTAACACTTATCATGCAACTTTATCTGTTTGGTTATGGACCACTCCTTGCCTTAATAATTTTTTTCACCCATTCTGCAACATCTACATTCTATCCTCATCCCATTTTTAGGAAATAACATTCAACATGATCACATGACCATTGTATAATTCTAGGGCGTTAAGGTAGGAGGGGTTGTTAAGGCATGGCCTTGACTTTTAAAATGATGAATCATATTGTAAATACTTGCACTCTCTCCATCTATAAAGTATTATATTTTTAAAAAATATTTCATGTCTTCTATGAGAGAAACGTCTTAGAAGAAATGACTAAGTCATGAAAAGTGGTCATCTAAGAGATGATTTAATACACAATTAAAAATCCCCAAAAATAATATCTAATATGAATTTTATTTTTCCTTACATATGCTCTATTTTAAAACTCATCGTTATCTGTCACTAGGCAAATACCACTTAACACTTCAATTCTTCTTTCCCTACAGGGGCTATGTCCTCTTCTTGAGGCTTCTCTGTTTGGAGACTCAATTTTTTCAACTGCACCACCAATCCCTATGTCCTTAACTTGTTTCTTACATTGGCAAGCCTCTTAGATTGTGTAGAAATGCTTAAAGATACAACCTCTTTTCCTTTATATACATTAAGAGTGTAGATTTTGTTGTCCTTATGTTGCTAATACCGATTGGCTCTGCAATTAAGCACAACATTGTGGTCCCACAAATAGGGGCTGCCAATGGTCACTTCGTAGGCACTGATTCCACTAAAGTACACTGCACTTCATTGATGAAACGGGCAGAAACGGTGAATTTTAATTTGCACTGGCACTTGATGTGCAGCTCTGCATCCACATGCAACCAGGCGAATGGATAAAAAGTATTTAAATGTAGGAAAACGAAGATGAATTTGGTTCTTCAAATTAGACATAATCTAGAAGCATGTTAGCTGTCCATTGGATGATAAATTCCATAATTTGTCTTGTAAATCTGTTAATTTTGAGAAAACTAAGGTTTCTAGCACCATGAGGGCTAGTTTTATATATCAAACAATATCATCAGTTTTGTCAGGAAAAAAATTGATGTTGCTACTCTGTTTATTGTAGAATTATGTCATGGACTCATGGCAACCCAAGTAAATCCCTTAAGAGAGAGACATGTCATACTTATAGGCATTGCCCACAAAATATCTGAACCTGATAAATTTGGGATGGATTGCCTTTGCCTTAAGTTTACTTTTGGATTAAACTTTTGAAAAGTATTGAAACAAAATGACATGGGATAAAAAAGATACATGAGGCACTTGTTTGAAAGAAATTGCAGTTTCTGCATATTATTTACATTGGTGTCATGATGTGCTGTTGTTTAGCATGTGGCAGAAATTCCGTATGAGAATGAATATGTAGCCAGCACGCATGCAGTGGATCAGGGACTGTTACATATTTGGAAAATATAGGATTTCTGGGAGAAAACCTTTTAGCAGCTCACTCCATTTGGATCAACAATGCGGAGGTAATTTCTTTGTTTTCATTTTTAACCTCCATGGTGCATTTTTAATTATGTAGTTTCTGTAAGATATCTAGATTGCTGCAATGCAAGATCATGTTGTGCCCTTTTTCTAATTTTATTTCTAGAAATTAAAGCTTCTGCTTTACCAATCTTTGTATTGTTAAACATGGATATGTAGACAAAAGAGATTAAGAGTGATTTTATGCATGGAAATTTTTAATTGAATATGTTACCTTTTTGCTTCAACAAAGAGTTATATCCTTGACAATTTTTGTAATTTTATCATTCAACTATCCATGATGTTTGTCACGATAATAAGTTTTTGTAGGGTCTTAATTTTCCCCCATATTATGTGGTTGATCATTTTGTAATGGCTAATGTAGTCTAAATTCGACATGCATAGAAAAAATTGAAGCATAAATTTTTGATTATAGCCTTGCTTGATAATCATCACAATTCATTTTCATTTAATAAAGTAACTGGCAAGAGGATATTAACCATCTCATAACAATAAGAGCTTTTGCTTGGCTTGATTTCTTGCTTATTTTGTATTTGTTTTGTTAAACATTCTTTTTATATATAGAATCTTATTTAAATATTTTGGTTTTAACATTGACATGTTGTGAAGGGGTAACACGGGCTGTGAGGATATTTCAGCATTGGCATATCAAGTTTGATTGTGCATATGACTCTCTTAATGGGAGCCATTTATCAAATCTTTTGTCCGACTACAAATATCATATGTAATGTCCCCTTTTTCAAGCTAGTTTGTTTTGAGGACTTCTAGCCCATTCCACTTCCCATGGGCAAGAAGAAATTGAGCAAGGGAAGTACTTGTCACATTTTTTAGTTATTTTCATAAGCATTTGCATTCTTCTTAATAGAGTTTCTACATAGGTCAGGTCGGCTAGGTCAAGAAGGTGAAAAGCCAAAGATAAAATACAAAGCAAGCATCCTTATGAGGTCGGTCATGGTTGGAGAGTCCCTAATTGATTTTGGCACCACAAAGGAGGTATAAAAGAAGGTTCACTTGGTTCATTTGGGATCATCATCTTGTCAAAAATTATACTTGCATGGTTTTTGGGCTGATTGCTCAATTCCTTCCACTAAGGGGCGAAAATCCTTTGGTGTGGCATACAAGGAGGACGAAACCCTTCCTTGTTCAATTGAAGAACGAAAACTCTTCAATTGGTGGTTCCTAAGTGCTTCAAGGAGAGTGATGTTGCTGGTTTTCAGCTAGGGTTTGATTGGAGAAGAGTTGCTAAGGTTTGAACATCAATTTTAGACCCTCTCCTAGGGTAGCGACTTGCTTGGAGGAGTTGGGTGCCATCTAGGGCACATTTCTTCATTTGGAGCTGATATCCATCTTCCTCATAATTTTAGAGGCTGATTTCACACTTTGATGATATTTTTGGGGGCTTATAACCTCTATTTTCAGCCATTATTGTGGGCTGTATTTCTGTTGTCATTAATTTAATTACAGCTGTATATATCTTCATAATTTGCACATATTTTGGAGTACTTTGGCTTGGTATTTGTTCCATTTATTAATATAGAATTTTGGAGAATTTGTACACCCATTTTCAGTTTGTTTGGATGGTGTTTGAGACCCTAAAAGGGAAAATACAGTTCGCTGCTAGGGTTTCTAATATTTTCTGATTGACTGTCATAAAAATCAGATTACTCTCAATTGGGATTGGTGCTATTTATTTGTTTTTCAGTTTTAGCCCGGAAAGGGACATCACACCATACAATTAAAATTTATGGTGTATCTTCTCATTGTTAGTGGATTATTAATGTTGGAAAACTTAGTTATTTGTGGCCTCGTAATTTGTTTTCTTCAAATGTTCGATCCTGGTGTGTGGATTCACTAATGTCTCGAGGTTTTGGTGTAATCGTTCGTTACATTTGGTATCAGAGCGATCGCTGTGTTCGAATCCCACTCGATTGGCTACGCTGTGTGCTGTGGCCCGTGGGGTGCCTAAGCGTTGTTGCAATGGGGTTCACACGTATGGGAGTGTGGGTGAGACTCCACCCGAGGTCGGGCTTTGCAGAACTGTGGTGGGATGTTATGATCCTGGTGTGCGGATTCACTAACGCCTCAGGTTTTGTGTAACGGTTCGTTCACAAGTTTATCTAAATTCTTCCTAGTGGAATATTCGCTTCAAGAATTGATCTAATAGGAATCAATGCATGTTCTTTTGTTTTTTTAATATTAGCACAACATAGAGCATTTGTATTACATATAGCTTGCAAGTATTCCAAACCATGGTTACAAGATAACCCCAGCTTTTACTCTTTTTTTTATTTGGTAAACTCTTTTCACAGGGTAACCTGAAATATCCCTTTTGGGGACAAAACTAAAAATTAAGGAAATTAGCTCAAACCTCCAAAATAAGCAAGTCTGATTTTTATGACAGCAATTAATAAAGGACCAAAAACACTCTCAAACCCTAGTGACTAGGAGAGAGAGAGAGAAATCCACCGAAGAAACACTCAAAAATTATGAGAAGTGATTCCTTGGATTGCCCTTGATTTTAGAAGCTAGAAAATGTGATCAAATCATCAAACTCAGAATTCTGGAATTTATTATGGCACAAAAACAACTGAAACTTGTAAATTCAATAACTCTGGAATACAAGGAGTCTCCACACAAATGAATACTCAAAATGACCATAAAAATACCAGCAATCAAATGAGACCAATATCATAATTTTCCAACCATGGAAACCCTCTCAAAATTGATCCCGAAATCTCTAAATGAGTAGATAAAGCTGAAAACCATTCCAAAAATCACCAAAGTGGAGATTCCGGCTTTATAAAATATGCTTTGAATCAGAATATAAAATCAGATTTGTAATTTGTGCCCTAGAAGGCACTCAAACACCATCAAACCCTAGTCGCTCCAACTAGGAATGGCTCTAAAATGCATGCAAATATTTGTAGATGATGCCTTTGATCCTCCAACACTCAAATCTGCATAAAAGTCTTCAATAAGTCTTCACGCCAACCAAGGAAAGAGGGTTTTTGTCCTCTAACCAGCCACTAGAAGAGTTTCCGTCGTTCTAGGAAGAAGACACACACTTGGGTTTTCGTCCTAAGAGTGGAGAACAAGGAGACACTAGCTCACACAATGACCAAATAGAAAAATGCACCAAGATAGATGCTTGAAATGAGCTTTCTAATCTTCTTTTATAACCTCACTTTGGCGCCAAAGCTTGGAATAGCAAGGCCGACCCCTTAAAGTATTCTTTTAATCTTTAATTGGCTTTTAAAGTGCATAAAACCCAGCCGACCTGCTAAAGGCAAACACATACTAAAAAGAAACATTAAAAATTAGAAAAACAAATGCAAATGAAAGCTCAATGTTCTTCTCCAACTCTACTTCCTTGCCATGGAGAAGGAATGGCAAGACGTCCAAGTTCAAATCCTCAAGTGGGAAAAGGGGACATTACATAACCTTTGGCTTAGATGCTACAACCGAGGGGATCTTTGGATCTCTTCCATCAAATCCACCCAAGACTTGTGTGCGAGCATATGCATTGGGTATGCTACACCCAACATGTTGGATGTGGTATTTTATCCAATTCCCACTTTTTATCACGTCTCTTGTGGATTTGAACCCAAGGCTATGTTTTTCAAGCCACAATACTTTTTCTAGCAGAGCTCATTCCATTCAATAGATATACCCACAAATTTAAGATATGGTGCATACCGTATTTTTCTTTGACTTGGTATAGATACTACATGGTGGTATTTGAGGCAAAGTATTGGGTATGAGAAGGGTGGAAAACATGCATTTGTCCGAAAATTTGACTTAAAAAATTGTTTCATCTTCATGTTAGTTCTTTTCCATGAATTCTCAATTTAGTTTTATTTTCCATTCCTTGATTTTATTGTTGTATAATACTTTTACCTTTAATAATATATTTTATTTTGTAATGATTTTGTAGAATCAATTCTACATTACTCTTATATTAATGCCATTGTGTTTTTCCTTGTGTTCTCCATATGTTTTTGAATTTCATATATTTTCCTTCTATGGTGCCTATTAATGTTGATTAAATGTAATTTTTAGTGTTGCATGGGTACACATGTCCTACATTTTGGCGATGTCCTGAATGTTTCAGGGACTTGAAGGGTGTGTTTCCAATTATTTAAATCTTTCTCGATGTTGTTACTTTTAAAAAGCTGTTATTTTTATCAAAAACATTGAATTCTAATCTCAAAGTACCTTAAAAATATTAAATACAATTTGAACCACTAGATTTCACGGAATAAAGCTAAAATATTTAAATATTAATTTTTATAAATTATTACCTTCCCTAAAATTTGGGGATTTTTTCCATTCCGGAAGCCCATCCCTCCATCTCCTGTCCCTCTTGTCCCTAAGACTTAGGTAATCGTGGTTATTTGTGATCAATGCTTTAGAACCTTTTTCACATTTCATTCAAGTCCCAATTTCCATGTGTAAATGAAATGATGCGATTTTGGATGTTTTACTTCATATTTCTTTATTAGCTACCAAAAGTAAGACTACAATGCGTGGAAAAAATAATCATTGTCATGCATTTGGTGAGTTCATTAACATGCAACTTATTTGCGAAAAATGATATTCATAATCTTTAAATTATGAATAGTTTTTGAGGTAGTCTTGTTGGCATATCTCCAAAACTACCGAGTGCCCATTAATAATTGTCTATAAATCTGGTGGTGTAGGCATCATTATTGGTTGTGCTTCTAATGAAAACTAGCATTCCACATGGATGCATGCCCCTAAGAATCTTATGTTTCTAGGGACAGGGATGTTTTAGAGACTTGGGGACACTGGGAAACGCCCCACCACCATACCACCATCGCTGCCACGAGACAAGGGACGCCCCGAGACATTTCACTAAAGAGGGGGCCTTAGAGACATCCCCGAAACTTCGACGAAACTTGCTCACATTCCTCGACAATCCCGAAAACTTCCGGCCAGTCCCTGCGCCAAAATGCCAAAAAGTGATTTAAAAAGTAAAAAACAGTCCCCAACCCATAGTTTATGGGCCCTACCCACACTTTAAGCACTCAAAAAACTATAAATGAATCTCAAATCCTCACTCTAAGTCACTAACAAAGCTTGAAAACATTGAGCAAGGCTGCAAGACTGAGAGGCTGAGAGCATTAGCAAAAGAGAGAGCAACAAAAAGAGGAAGAGCAAGTGCCAAGTCTTCATTGATCAACCGTTCAAGTTTCAACACATTCACCAAGTCGGAAGGCCTTGAGCTTAGAGGCATTGGGTCATTGGCCAATTATATTTGAATATTGAATGTAATCATCATTTTAAATAGAAATTATTATATAAATATTAATATATTGATATTCAACATTTTCATTGTTCAATGCAATGTGTTTAATGTTTCAAAGTTTCATTTGTTATTCCTTATACATTTTTTGTTCAAGTACCGTATATATTTGCACCTCCGTCTCTCCAACCCTAGGCCCTTAGTTACCTCATCCTCGAGACCTTTCCCCCATTCCGAGACTCCCTAGAACTATTATTCCAAAAATCCATGTACCTTGTTTTTAAGAATATTTTGCATCTGATCACAATTGTGGGGATTTTGTAAGTGGCCCACATAGTTCCAATTTCCGAGCACTCGATGAAAGCACATGAACAACTTGTTGAAATTCATCTCAATTGTTTCCAGGTGGTGAGCCATTAGATTCTCAACACAATGTCTACTCCACCCATGAGGATGAAAAATATAGGGCAATCTAGTAGTTGATCTCCCATGGCGAGTTTAATACTATGGCATTTCCTTGATGAACTAATTGTACCACCGTCCACAATCATGACCTGAAATTCTAGAGCTAGATAAACAAATCAATTCAAGCATGCAACCAACTTATTGTTGATGAATTAGTGAGTGTTTCCCAAGTCAATCAAGACTGCCAACCTCTGGTCTTTCAAGAAACCCACTACCGTGAAGGTTTGTGGGGTGATAATGTTTGACAGTGTACGCAAGAGATAGTTGGCTGGGTATGTTCAAATTCCTCATCTGGCTCATCAAAGACCTTTAATGCCACTTCATCCTCGTCTTGTTTGTTGCCACCTTCAATGTAGAACATCTTTTCAGCACATTTATGGTCTCAACTGTATTTTCTTATTTTCTATCATAGTTGAAACATAACCCTTTTACCCTTTACAGTTTGTTGAGGAGTCAATTTGGTAGGTTGATGGAATGACGGTGCCAAGTGTTCATGTCTCTTATTCTTGTGAACTTCTGCATTTTGTTGGAAAATGGTTGTCCCTCTGCACTGTGTGCCATGAGAATAGATTCATCTATAATAAACAGATTAAACTTGCATACCTCATGTTGGATGTGATTCAAGCTCGCATCTGTGATCATCTCCATTTGCAAACATATGTTCTAGATTTGCTGAATATAATCCTTTGCCAATCTTGTTTGGTGTAGTCTTGCTAACAAGTTGAAGTAATTTTCCATTACATTATTGCTATATTCCATTTGTAACTCCTTTGTAAAAACTGATTGGGTAACATCAAGAGTCTTCTCTCTTGAGCACACAAATACCAAATGAATTGCTCAGGTTCCAAATATAAGGATTTGTTATAACCTTCTGTCCATATATGGGACCTGATGCACATGAAAAAAGTTTTCCATTTGATTGATCTAGCTGATTGGATCCTTTCCATTGAACTTACGCATTTCCGCTTTTGGTAGCATGTTCCACGACCCAATATTGGAGTTCGCCATGGGTGGAGGTTGCGTCATATTTGGATTTGGACCGGGTTTCGAAATTTTCACGTGACTGATTATTTGAGCGACTAATAGCTGATTGATGTACATCAAGAGCTCATTAAATCATTGGTTGTTGTTATCCACATTTTTTTGCCATACCAAATTGCATGTTTTGCACATTGTCGTAAAGCTAGCTCACTCTATCATCTATTGATGAAAACCCCATATTGGAAGTTTCACCAAATCCCGTCTTTGAATTCATTTCCTCTAGTTTGCATTCCTACCATGCAATAAATTTAGTGTTTGGGGTTACGAGTTCAGTTTTCAAGGTTTAGGGAGAGGTCAAAATAGGTTTACCGGAGGGTTATACTGATGCAATCATCTTATGGAGGCAAATCCAATGACTACTATATTGCCTAATGGTACAAAATCCCGAAAAACCTAAAAAGCCAAAAATAGGGTCACCAAAGGCTTTTAATGTCGCAATCCCCTATTGAGATGAATCCAATGACTTGTATAGTGTGCAAGGATGCAAAAATCTTCTAGTTTTTTTTTCTGTGAAAAATTCCCTGAACTGCGTGGTGAAGAGAAAAAGATTAAATTCTTTCTAGATCAAATGTTCTTTTTTGACTGGGCAAATGCACCACATGAATATTGCACAAATCGAAGCTCTAATACCACTTGAGATGAAATTACTTAGATAAATAAAACAAAATCACAACAATGGATCACAATATAAATATCATGAGTAGAACAATAGTAACTCACAATAATAATAGCAAAATAGTGTAGATCCATATAGTTTGATTGAGAGAAGAGAAGAATATTGGAAATACTTCAAGGGGCAACCTCCACAACCTTACAATAAGAGAAAATATGATTCTCCAATACTAATCACTATCTCCTGTATATTCCCTACTTAAGCTATGGATACTCCATAGGTCGACGCCACTAGAAATATGAAGATATAGAAATTATCATATGACTAGTTAAAGGTTATGCTAGCCACAAGTTGGCCACACATATCCCAATACACACTATAGTTTAAGGCGTAGCTCTCAGATTCAATATTTATAACTCTACTCTCTACTTAATGCAATACATTACCCCTTTTCAAAAAATACAAATACGAAGAATTTTTTTCAAAAAAAAATCATATGCTTTTCTATACTGACCAGGCAACCTTGCTGAGATCATCCAACCTATACCCACCAATAATTAATGATAAGATATGCATAAGTGTATTATATGCGCATATGTACATATACATATACACAATTATAAATGTATATGCATAGTTTAGTGGGCACATCGCTAAAGGAGAGCAAATTTCTTTTCCACTAAGAATGCAGAAGAGGGAGCTATCTAAACATCGCATGTTATTGCAAGTTGAAATATTGACCAATGAATTAAAAAATAGCACCCAAAAGTGCTAAATAGCCAATTGGCTGGTCAACATTTCAACCTTTCTAACATATGTGATAGATAAGAGCATCCACAAAAGCGGATAGAAGAAAAAGTGGTCTGTGCCAATGCATCACTACTGACTGCAGTCAGTGAAATTGTCATGATGTTAGAAACCTGAATATCAATTTTTGAATCCTAAACTATGATGCAACAATTGCTGAGATCAGTGATCCTAATAGTGACATCAGCAACATATCTTTGACAAGTTTTGACCTAGAAAAAGTAGCCGTTTGATGCTCTGCTGTTTTATGGTTTTTGTTATATTAAACCTATAATTATAAATAATAGTGATGGATCAGTCTACAAATACAAATATAAATTCAGAGATCTACTGGTGACCCTACATACTAACATATGGATACATATACATCTGGGTCAGTATAAGGGTACAATTATTGACAGAGTGAGCTACTGATCAGCATATGGGAATATATATGGCTACGGAGATTAATTGGTTAGTCTACACTGACAAATTTTGATACAAAACCCCACGGGTCATCCTATCAGCACAATATCTGAAAACAAACTACAGGCATACCTTTGATACATAAGCCTACGGGCTTAGAGCTGATACTTAAGCCCATGGAGATATTTACTGGTGTAAGGACCTATCAGTTAGCATATGAGAACCCTTGCTGAAATTATGGTGTATATGGGCATAACTCTTGAATAAATGTCTACAAGTAAGACTACCGACAATGAATATCATTGAAGCCTTGAGTTTCATTTTCTTTTTTCTTTTTCTTTTTAAAATAACTGATTATAGTTGAGGTAACAAGGTGGTCAGAGTTTCAAATTAGTGAGCTATAGCATCCCAATAGGATCAACGAAGAACATCAAGGGATGCCCATGGAAAAACATGGTTTTCTGATGGTCACCATAAGTAGTAAGTCCGTGTCTTTCTTTTCTTAAAACTCTGGTAACTCTTTGCTAGAGTCTTTGTATTTTTCTGTTGTATTTAGCAGTTAGGAATGGAACTATATATTATACACTACAATATAAATCGATGGTGAGATACCGATCATGCTCGTAAAGTGGATGTTATAATGGTCCTTGATGACAGATGTTAATGTCAACTTTCTAGGTCATGGCTCTGTTATTATTGTATGTCTAAGTTAGTGGCAGGCCTTTATTGGCCTTCGTTGACATTTGTAGAATTTTGTCTTTGTCGATCGCCATTTATACGTGTAAAAAATGGCAAAACCTTGTGATATATTTTTGAAAATTGCTTGTCCTCTCCCTCGTCCCTCTCCCACCCTCTCCTACTCCCTCTCCCTCTCCCTCTCCCTCCCACCCACCCACTCTCAGGATACTATATCAAAAATGTGCTGGGAAAACAAGTTAGATACATAGAATTCTGTGTTAAGCATAGTTACCATATTCTTACGAACTTGGTGAAAATTCTGTTCAAACCGTACTTTTTGGTCTGACCGAACTTACCAAACAAGTTCAGTTGAACATTATTATTATTATTTTTAATTAAAAAATTAAAGCGTTTAAATTAAAAGAACTTCAACACAAAACAAAAACGAAACAAGAAACACTAATACCTAAGCACATAAAGGAAAAACTCCGTAGATAATATATTTGTTTATTATTATGTGTAATTGGTTTTTTTTTTCAAATATCATCATATATGTATAGTATTTATTATTTATATATATTTTATATTTGTAAATTTTCTAAACCAAACCGAACTGAACCTATTGAAAAATTTCGAACTTCTGAACTTTTTTCCCCTCTTGAACTATTCAAACTTTTCGAACATGGTAAATATGGTGTTAAGTCTTTTTATACGCTCATAATTTAAGACGAAACCTTTTGTGTCATCAAAACCTTTTGAATCTTCAAATAGTTTGCACTTGTGATTCTTTCCCCAACATTTGCAAACACACGATAACTGAAAATGTTATTTTGTATTGGTTCAAAGTTTATAGCTTTGTTATACGTGTTTGAGTTCTAAAATGCCAGTTTATATTGACAAGTTGCCCCCTTTTTTAAGATTACTATTTTATTCTATTATCGCCTAGCAAAACTTTAATGTGGGAAAAATAATGATTTGTTTTATATATTGATTTTCAGCTATGGGCACCTTTCTACTTGTCAACAATGAATTTGAATATAGTTCATGGTTTAAGATAAGCCATAAGTAAATTGAAATCTTCAGTTATTCTTGAAAATTTGATTTCATCCAGCTAGCACTTAAACTTACATGAAAATTCAAGAACAAAAATGCTTATTGCATGCATGAGATGCATTCTTCCTAATCATTGATAAACAACTTCAATATCATTTCTGGTTTTGTGTTCCCTATATTGCATTCTATGATGGTTCATTAAACTACTCAACTATTAAGTTGCCTACACTATATAACTTTATGTTGTAGGCTTAGTGGTCAATCGATTTTTTCAATGATCTTCAATTTCCAACATTGGACAGGTGGAGCTATTGTCAAAGGCTGGTGTTAAGGTTTCACATTGTCCTGCAGCTGCAATGCGGATGTTGGGTTTTGCACCAATAAAAGAAATGTTGGATGCGGGCATTTGTGTTTCTCTTGGAACAGATGGAGCACCATCAAACAATCGTATGAGCATAGGTTTGTAAACTTACTATCTTAAATCTTATAGGTATCTGTATTGATGCTTGTTGCAGAAGCATTGTCCTTTATATAATGTATTTTGGTGCATTTTCCTAGTAAAATTCTGAAATATGACAAACATGCTTGATTCATTTTGCTTTTGTAGCAACCAGTCCATTAGAATTTCATGCAATGGCATATTTGGCATGTCCGAGTAGATGTCCTGATCCTAGACTAATGCCTCCCCTTGCATCTTGATTCCTAATATCACTTAGGGTTTGCTCATTCCATCATTTAGTTGGTTGTACTAAACTACGATTCCCTAAATCTTTTGGATTCAGGGAATGATCAATTTCTTACTATAATATTAGGCATGTTACCTGGTGAGGATATATCTAATTATGAAGAGGAAATTGCAGCCTTTGTTACTCTCATTTCTAGTTCTGTTAAAGAATTGCCTATTCTTACTCCAAGAGATTTTCCTTCTAGCAGGTATACGCCGTCAGTTGTGGCATAATTGGCTCCCTTTACCAGTTCATGGATCATCACACATGACAGCTTCTGTTAAGTCAGCGCATTCTACATCTAGGATTCCAACTTTCCTTGTAGCCTTAAAACTGCTTAATCATCTAAATTTTTAATAATAATAATCAAGGCTACATAAGACACTAAAAACAATAGAGAAGCTGGCCACATGTAATCTTTAGAATATCATACCTTGTAGAATCAGAGTTTTGTCATCATATGATTTATCACCATTAGACATATAATCAATAAAAGAAAGTCATAAATAAAGGAATGCTAAGCCTATATATGCTGTAATACTTTGTATGATTAATTTAGTAGTAAGTTATGGTAGTTGGTTAGGTGTGTAGGATGTGGATCATTGTGGCTGTTGTACCCACCCTTACTGATTTTCTGATTCACGAGTGTAAATTGTCACAAGGAGCACTCTCCACCACAAGCAGTGAGGTCTGCATTCAGGAGGCTCTGTAAATAATTACTGCAATAGTGAATGAAGATATGCCTTTTTCTCATATTTCGTTGTTTTCTTCATGATACGATGATTGCCCTTAAATTCATGAAGATAGTTTTTGTTCTTGTATATATTTGTGAATGTTCTGGTTGTATCTATTTCTTTTATGAAGTTGCTAGATACAGACTGTTGACCCTAGGTTTTGTACAAGGGATCTAACCTTGAGTTTTGCTCGAGTATAATTTGCACGCAAGAAGGTCGGTGGAGGAATGAAAGTGGAAAGAAAAGAGTTGTGTGTATGGTACATGCACAGATGAGATATGACCTTGTTTTTATCCTTTTATTAGGACAGTTCCATCTGATCTGAGAATCATGGCGGGAAATCAAGCGATAAGTGTGGCATGAGCAATCTTTGGGGATAAGGATCCCATCTATGTAAAGCATGGTGGGGGGAAAGGTGCCTATATAAACCCACCCCTCCTAGGGTAAAAATAGAGAGGAAATATCAAATAGATGTTAGTGAAATGCCAGCAAGATGAGGCCGAATGCTCATATCCTTGATAATGTAGTATTGAGATGATGTTGATGAAGCCTTAATGTGTAATCTAATTACATAATGTTTTACTTATGGTGATACATGCTAGATCTCATGGTGGGCAGTACTACTTAATACTGTTTTCATGGTGATGCTATTACATCTGAGATTTTTTGTCATGTTTTGTAATGCTATGTGAAGGCAACTCATTGTTGGAAGCCATATTTCAAGAAGAAACCTCATCATCCAATTGTTTAAACTTTAAAGAAAAATAATGAGAATCTAAATATAGAGTTGGCGAAGGAAAGATGAGTGAAAAAAGCCAAGATTTTGAGGGCCACAAAGACACTCAAAAATTCTTGTGAAGAGCAATATGAACAATTAGAATGTATTAACATATAGAATTCCAATGGTTTGTCACTTCCTT
This sequence comes from Taxus wallichiana var. yunnanensis, assembly GCA_018340775.1. Lineage (NCBI taxonomy): Eukaryota > Viridiplantae > Streptophyta > Pinopsida > Cupressales > Taxaceae > Taxus > Taxus wallichiana. Next base: position 339,827,965 of record CM031239.1, read on the forward strand.
TGTCTTCCTCTAGTGTTCCTTGTACATCTTTTTGCAATTGATACATTTTCTCCCCTTATCCATTTACTACTACTCATGGTATTGTTTATATGTGTACTTGTTGAATCAATTGATAAATCCTAGACTCTTGATCCTTGGTTGGTATTAGGATTGGTCATTCCATCCAAGCCAACATTTGTAGGTTCCTATTATGGTTGTACCGGGCATCTATTAAATTAGTACATATTCAGACTTTTTATTAAGTTTGCACGTATTTTAAAAAACCATTAGTTATCTAAGACTCGAGGACAGCAAATTTTTCTAAATATAAAAATATAGTGATGAAACTATATAAATAAGCTGAAATAAAACCATTTGAGATTTAAATAAAATTGAAATCATAATATCAAATACATTTAAATTATAAATTATACATAATTTAATAAAACCATTTCAATTTGAGACTTAAAAATTAAATAAGCTGAAATAAATTATAAAACCATTGTGATTGATCAATTGACAATATCTGATATTCATATCATTAATCTCAAATTCAAATACACCAACAATTGTCAATATTACAAAAAGAAGAGGACAAGTTTTAGCTCAAAAAATCAGAATCAAGTCAAAGAAATATGAACTCCTCTTTCTGGAACTATCATTCCCATTCTCAACAAAGAGCCCAATCAATCTCCGTTGCATAGTATTGTCCTCTTCTACCTTCCTCGGCTCCTCGGGATCTACATCCCATCGTAATGTTGGGGTCTGCTTGTACTCAATTGTCTTGCGATCTATAAGACACAAAGCACTATGTACAACTACAAGCTTCTTTGCTTTCTTAGATGTAAGCTTATTCTTTATAATAGAGTGGATCCAAGTATCCAACCATATGTAGGCCAATTCCTCTCGAGGAAGAGAAACTAGAAACCTGGGAAAGGTGGCGAATTGCAAGTGTTCAAAACGGTCCTAGATGCCCATACGATTGCCATCAACTCACCGGCTTTCTGTACTAATGTTATTGTGTCCATCTTCATTGAAGTTTTGTACCCATCAAGTTCGAAGTAAAAAGAAGTGAGCCACTCCAACCGACTTGTGATGCCTCCTCTGGACTATACATTCTTTTAAAGGTCTTTATAAGGCCCTTCTTCACACTTCATCATCGTCCAAAGGGATAACTCTACCTAGCCTCTCCACTTACCATTTGGGATTAAGTGCATATATGCGACCATTTGAAGTGGGGTGTTGAACTTCTCTTGTCTATGTTGAATGATGGGCTAAAAATGTTCATGGTACAACTCCAGAGAGGGGTCCCTCACTTGAATAGTTGCCTTCATTTGCAAGCATGATGTCAATAGATTCATGTATCTCACCAAGATTGGGGCTATTAGAATCCCCATATTTGATGATGCTAAAAATCTGGAGTTATAATTGATGTGATGTATTTCACATCAACCCAAAATGTCTCCTCACCACCACTTCCTTCAATCTCTTCCCTTGCTCTATCTTGGACTAATGACACCTAGTCCAATCTTGTGTCATAATCATAACTTGTAGGGGCTCTCTACTGACTCAAAATCCTTTTCAAGAAAATAAAATAGGAGGCAAAGTGGGTCTCAATTGATATGAAGAATTCCTTTGTAATGTCCCTTTCTAGGGCTTAAATAAAAATAAGGGTTTGGCCACAAACCCTAAGAATCAGATCTGAAAATACACCAACACCAAACTGAAAATAATTTGATTTTATAACAACAGATCCCACAATATTAGAAACCCTAGCAGCAATCTGGAAATTATACTTTTAGGGTATCAAAATCAGCTTAGAACATTAATTAATATCCCCTTAGGGCAGCGAACTGTACCAGCCCTTAGGAACAATCATTCACATGCAATATGGACTGAAAATTAATCATAGAAATATCCCAAATACTCAATAAAACGCGAACAAGATGAAATCTGGAGCAAATATGTATTTTATAAATTTATTTTAAGTGCAAATACAGTTGAAACTTCTAAAATTCATTACTCCATCAATACTTGGAGTTTCAACACAAACCAAAGCTCAAAATGATCTTGAAAAGACCAGCTATCCAATGAAAGTGAAATCACAATTTTCCAACCATGAAAACCCGTTGAAAAGTGATCCCGAAATCTCCAAATGGGTAGATCAAGATGGAAATGAATGTGGCAGCCCCCAAAAGCGTGTCCTAGCTGAAGTAGGAGTGCCCTAAGCACGGATAAACACCTTGTTCCAAAAATCTTCCAATTAAGTCCACTTGTGACTCATGTGAAAGCCACCAATACAACAAATGAGGGTTTCCATCCCCAACTGTTGTGACTATTAAGGCTTTCTTCCTCAATAGGATACAATGAAGGTTTTTGTCCTCAAACTTGAGCCGCACCAAAGGTCTTCATTTTCAGTGGAGACTAGGGCACACCGTGCACAAACCCAAGATATCAATTTTTGAAATAAACATGCATAATCTTTCTTAGGCCATTTGATCCACCTTTATATCCTCCTTTTTGGTGCCAAGGATGAATTAGAAGCCCAATGCACCTTTTAATCTTCCTCTAAGAAGACCAACCTCATAAGAGTATTTAAAAATACTTTTTATTTTATAATAATAATATGAAGTTGTTCTAAAAATAAGAATTGGCTGGGCCCAACTTAAAATATTATTAATTATTTTTAATTTAGAAAGGGGGACGTTACATCCTTCATCGGAAAGAGTGCCATGATGTGTGGTGATCGCATATGAAAATTTGCTGTTCTTGGCCTCATTCACTATCTTTAACCCATCAATCTTTCCTATGTCTTTTAGTGCATTGTTCATGGCATGCACGCAACACGAGGTCTTGTAAATATGATTGTAAGTACCCTCCACTAGCTTGTCCATCTTGCTACTACACACATAAGTTGCATCTTCGATGACTTATACAACATTTGAAGGTCGAACCTCCTCAATGGTGTCCTCCAAAATCTGAAATTGAAACTTAGCATCTTTCTATTCCCTAGAACAATCAATTGCTCTCACGAAATACAATTCATCTTTGCAAGAGACAATGATATTGATAAGTGGTCAGTGTCTAATAACCATCCACCCATCCATGATAATGCTACATCCATGTGACACCCATGTGATGTTCATCTCCTCCATTAACAGATTAACCTTGGAATAGTTTATATCCAAGATTGTTGTCCTAAGTTTGGTGTCTCGGGGGCACATAACTTGTACTTGCTTTTGCTACCTTGGCCATAGCCTCCTTGTAATAAGGAGAGCAAGTGGCATGAAATGGGATCTAGTAGCATAAAAAAATTCTAGATAACACCATCCACCTCTTCCCTTGCCTTTGAATCAAACATGTCTACAAGTGGATTGGGGTACCCCCACAACCTTTCTCTTCCCTCTACTTTCCACTTCTGTCATTCCAAAACTAGAACTAGCCAAAGTATTCTTGTCAATCCTAAGAGAGCTCAAAGGAGTGTTAGCCTCGGGCTAGTACCACAACTTCTTGAACATCATTCATGGTATTTCTATTATAAAGTCTTACCATCTCTGCTCTCTGATCAAGTGAAAGAGCCTTACAAACACCAACCCCCTTCCTATAAGGTGCAACAAGTGTGCATTAGTTTTGGTGATGCTGCCATGTCTAGTATTTGAACATATGTTGCACTTCCATAGTTTACTCACCCTCTAGACTTGGGGTTCGCAACTACATGATAAAATTGTTGTAATGGCTTCTTCTTGTCAAATGGTCCCATGGAAAATGCGGACAACATTTGAGAGGTGCAATTGGTAGCACTATTTGTTGCTGTTGGTACTACATTTTGCCTCACTTCTTCCCCCCAATTATGTCATTATCAACACTTCCACCTATCTCAACTCTCTCCTCCTCTGATTCATAACCATACTAAGAATAATTCATGGTGATGATTGTTGGGGCTGCAATGAATTAAAAAAAGCCATAACTATATGCAATGAATAAAAAATCAATAATTATAGGCAATGATTATAATTTATAAACAAGTAAAACAGTCATAACTATTATGCAATGAATTAAAAAACAGTGATAACTATATGCAATGATTAAGAAAAAGTAAAACAACCATAACCATATGCAATGAATTGAAAAAACAGTCATAACCATATGCAATGATTAAAAAAACAGCCATAGGCCCATAGTTTATATGCAAAAAATTTAAAAATATTAAAAACAAAAACATAGAAACATCAAACATGTGAATCAATGAATACTGAATAAGAATATTAAGTTTTTCATTTTTGTATCTACATTCACATGTATCAAAGTTTTTGTATTCCTAATGTTTTTAAGAATGTGTATCATACTATCATGGTAAACCTTGCCAAACCTATTCAATAATCAAGAGTTTTATGTTTTAAGATTTTTAAAAAAAAAATTAACCCTAAAACCCAAACCCTATGTAGTATGCATTTTGTAAAATCCTACAAACTATAAACATGATTACATTGTGAATGTAGATACAAAAACTTAAAAACAGCCCCTAAATAATACAAATAGAAGCTAAATTTTAAAAACTAGAGACTATTATCAAGTATGTAAGCAAATAAAATTATAAATACCTCTTGCTTGCTCTTGCTCTTGCTCTTTCTCTTGCAGTTGCCCTTCTTCTTCCTCTTCCTCTTCTTTTTCTCTCTCTCTTCTCTTTGCTCACTTTGCTCAAGTGTGAATATTGAATGTGATATGGAATGAGGCCATAGAGTCATTTTATAACTTAGAATGTCACTTTTAGGGTTAGGGTTATGTTTTTGTGTTTCTTTTATGTTATTTTAACTTTCCATAAAATAAAATTTGATAAAAAAGTGTGTTTTATAAAAGTACATGAAAAAAAGGGACATCCAGGTCGTCCTTGGCGTCCCTAAAATGTTTGGGACATCCCTTGAATTTTTCAGATGTCCTAGAGACATCCCTCTCCTTTTCTCGCCCTTCAAAATGTGGGGGGACATTTCCCCTATCCCGCCTCTCCTCAAGATGTGCCGGACACCTTGTTTTTAACTTTTTGGGGGACGCATCCCCGCATAACGTGTTAATATTATGTGTTAAGGGTATTTTACTTGTCTATCTTTAATTTTTGGCTAGCTTATGGTCGGTTCTTGTTAGGGGTTAATGATTAGGTGCAACTTTTGTACCTCTTGGAACTGATGCGGGTATTATTAGTTGTAGGGACCTCTCATGTGTACATTCTCTGTAATGTTCCAACTTTGATATACATTGCGTTTATGTGAATAGAACGCTAGTTCCATATATTCTGAGTTCTTGTTTATTTCAGCTTTTCTTTATTTCTTGTTCTACAATCGTTTGTAATTCATTGACTATTATTGTTGACAATCTGATGTCAAGCCATTTCATTATTGTTTCGGACCATAGTCACCAAAGATGGGGACGGATCTCGAATATGGGGATGCCAATTTTCAGATATTAGGTATGGAGGTACTTGGACATGGCAAAAGAAATAAAATAATAATATCTATATATTTAAATTTTTGTAAACTAAAAATTATAATACCTTAGATTTTGATTTTATAAACATTGAACATGGTTCATTTTAGTTTTATTGTTTTAGGTTTTATTAAGTTTTTGTTTTTATTTTGAACTTTTGACTTTCTCTTTTAATAAGTTTTTATCATACAACTTCACCTTTACGTTTAATTTTTTTAACTTTTACTATTGAAGGAAAAAGTTTTTTTAATAAAAATTTTAATGCATGAGATGGGATTTTTCAAGAGACACCGGAGATTTCAAACAAAGTCTCGGAGACTCGGGAGACATCCTTGTCCCTATCTGGTGTCGTATCTTTGTACGAGATACATACCAGGTACCAGGACGTTTCAGACATTTACCGACCTAAACACCTGAATTTGAAAATAAACTAACCAAACTTGAGATCTAGTTTATTGATTTCTCCTTTTGGATTGAGAAATTTTGCCATAACATTTTTGTTCAAGTCAATGTGTCCTATGACTGCAGTTTGTCCGAGTCTCAGAGATGACAATGCTGAGTGAACAATTACCATTACATTCTCTAGTGCTTGAGTAGGTATGCATCCATTTTAAACCTACAACAATTCTTCATGAGCTGTGTTCTAGGTTGAGGAATGATCAATTTCTACCATTAATGAAGTTTTAACGTGGAAATTATACCATACTTAATGGGGAGGTGTAACATGCTTTTAGTACATTTCATCAATTTTTTTAGGTGTACTCTTTGGGTTAAATTTATTACTGGAGGTCAATCTACAATGTTAATATTGCTTGTGCAATTGTTGTCGTATATTGTTGCTAATAAAGTGATATTGGGCATGATAGTAAGTATTGATGAAATATAATCCAATACCATTTGAAGTCATAATATGTTAAATGAATGTATTTTATTTTCCAATTGCTCTAAATGATTAATGAGTGTGTGGGATGGTACTTGAGCTGCAATATTGGTAAAAATATAAATATTTGAACAAATCATCTATATAAAAACAATCCACAGATATCCTTGAGAACTAATACATTTGACATGACTTTTTAATTTTTGGTGAGTATGGAAGTTCAAAAATATGTGCTGGCATTTTAAATTTGCTTATCTTATGCTTGTTTTAGCAACATTTTCTTTAGATGGTTGAGATGCATATGTTTGCTCTTTAAGCACATTGATGAAGAAAATAAATTATTTTTTCATGGCCAAATTCATAGCTTCTTGTCAATCTTTCCCATTCCTTTTCTTATACATACACATTTATCAATTTGTCATTTTCATAAAATCTTCTCTTTCTCTATTGCTAAGCTATTTATATCTTCTTGTACGTGTAGTGGATGAGATGCACCTTGCATCTCTAATAAATAAAGGAAGGGAAGTTTACAATAAAGGAAGCACTGATCCTACAGCATTACCGGCAGAAACAATTTTGAAAATGGCAACAATCAACGGTGCGAAATCTGTCCTATGGGACACAGAAATTGGATCCTTGGAAGTTGGAAAGAAGGTCAGGCCAGTCCAATAGAGTTCTGTGTTAATTCTATGTTTATGCTTTTACTCTCCATATTTGTTTCACCTCTCCACATTTGTTTCACTCGTTGCTGTTCTCATGAAATAAATCAAGACCCTAAATGTCAAAAGATTAGATCCTTCATGTTTGGGCCTTACTTGATGAAAGTATCATAGATTGATTCTCTTTCAATTGGTACACTACAATAATTTGATTATCTATCTTTGAAATTAATTTTGGTCTTGTGCCTAAACAAATTCCTCGCACTCTTAAGAAATAAAAATGAAACTATAGAAAAATATCAAGAGGCATGTGTAAGAAAATGCTAGAGAACTTTAATTTTATTTGTAAATAATTATAAACCACCATATTCGAATTATCTTGGTTACCAATGTGCTTACATATTTAGTATCCGACATACCGTGGTTAATTATTGTATTTCTGGCCTTAGGTGGTGTTAACCGACAACCTATTGGGTCTTCTTGTCATATAAATAGAAGGATGTGCCTCTGTGGAAAGGGCGCTTGTATTAGGTCCTCTCTATGCCATATAATTTTTATTGAGACTTTATCTTTCAAAAATACTAGCTGCTATTGTTCAAGTACTTTTCTTTGATACGGTGTGTTATGAAATTGCTATTTTATGTATGTTATTGTTGATGAGTTTAGTATCTCATCGGACATTATCTTTGCTACATTTTTGTGTCATTTCCTTAAAGAACATCAATCGAAAGTTAAATTTGGTTCAAAGAGAAGCATGACGAGGCAACCCAAGTTATTTGATAAGATGTATAGACTCGAGTAAAACATGAGACATGGCACAAAGAAGTCACAAAGAAGAAGACAAATGTGTATGAGCAATAATTCATGCTATCAGACTCAACAAAATGAAAGAGAGCCATAGAGTTGAGGAGGGAGACAAGAAGTTAAATAGTCCACTCGATTGGGTGGAGAGTAACTAGAAAGACAACAAGGATGTGACAAACATCAAGTCTAAAAATCCATTATGGGAAGGCCGAAGCGTGAGCTCCGAAGAGAAACCAAGGCTAAAGTGTTCAAGTGGAATTGGTGGAGCCTATGCCACTCATAGGGAAGGAGTGGGTAGAAATTGTCATAGCCCCGCACGGACGGGCGTGCAAACCTTTTGAAAAGGTCTGGGGGAGGTTTTGCAAGAGAATCACATGAATGTTCTCGGGCAGCCCCAATGGCAAGTTGGAGGGAGTCAGATGAATTGTGGATCTAATAAAGCATGTAAGATAGTGTACAAATCATTGCGAAAGGAAGGTTTGAGCATAGGGCATGTTCATAGTGCCAATAGAGTAGAGGACCATCCAAAGCATGAACCTTCTCATGGAGGAGACTCATATTTGAAGAACCACGCTAGAAGTGACTTGTACTCGAGCCATGGTTACCCCATTTACTCCATTTCCAAAAAACCAAAAGTTGCTAAAGTTCACAAAAGTGATTTGACTATCAAAATTGTAGAGAATAAATAAATAATTAAATTTAATTATTAATTTTACAACCAAGATCAGTAGTTTAGATATGTGCAGAAATTAAATAAATTAAATGCAAAATGAAAAAGTAAATTCATAAAATGTAAATATCGTAAGCAACACAGGTTTTTCATGCGGGGAAAAAAACCCCACAAAATCACTTTCCTTTAATCAAGAATTTTATACATGCAAAATTTTCACCCAAAGCACTTCCACTTCCTCCTCAGTCCCACAATGATTCACTTCCACAACAATATTCAAAGAATATATATTTTTCCAATCTCACCTTTTTGCAAGGAGAGATCACTCCTTCTATTAAATAGGTGGTTGATTTGTCATCCACATGGGTGCATCGTTTCATCAGTAAATAAATTAAATCTTAATTCATTAAGATTTAATTAATACTTCCACCTAATGTGGAATGGGGACCCGACAAATTAAAAAAAATTATAAATAAACTTTTAAATAAGAGGTGAAGTGGTGGCCCACCTAAATGGTGTCCCCACTTAATATTAACACCCCAACACTCCCCCTTAATGTTAAGTGGGGAAAACATGCCAAATTACCTTTTTCTACAAAAGGATTTACAATCCATAAATCATCAACGACGATTTAGGCTAGCATGTAAACAAGGGAAATCATACAGATTTTCCCACATAAAAAATTCTTAGGACAAGTGCTTTACATATGAAGACTTACATCAGATTATGGATCCTTTTATAAAACAAGGAACTCCCATAACTAATGCTTCATTGGGATTTACAAGTAAACTCACGTGTTGTGATCATTTACTTAAGACTCACATATAATGATTTTTACTAAAATGGAGGAAGTATAGGAAGTTTACAATCAGACCGTTAAGAGGTTGCATTGTCATGCACACTCTCCCTCAATGGCAACTCAAAAAGGCCTAACAAGACATGGAACTTGCAAAACTTCACATCACTTAGTGGCTTCATGAAAATATTTGCAACTTGATCTTTGGTCGAACAAAACTTGAGATCAACATCGCCATTTAAGAATTTCTATCGAATGAAGTGCATATGAATTTGTATATGCTTCGTTCTTCTCGATGTTGAATCGATTGTTCGTAAGAGCAAACTGTGGTGCAACTCCTCGTCATGGGTAGTCTTAGAAGATAAGTGAAACTTTGATGCCCATATGGAGTTCATCCAATAGTCTTTTCACTACATGACTTTCTTGTCAACCTTCATAACACTTATATACTTTGCTTAAGAGCGAAAAGAGGATTCTCGGTACCTTTCTTGTTACTCCAAGAAATGGCACTCTACTCAAGCTCAAGAAGAACACATATCTAGTTTAGATTTTCTATCTAGCAAAACACCAACATGGTTAGAAGCACAATATCTATACAAACATGCATTATCATAATAAACATAATATGAATCATTATTGATTTCAGTTTTATCGATCTATAAATCTTACATGATAGGTTTAAAACACAAGTTGTATAGAACTAAAATGACAATAGCTTAAAAAAAACTAATCAATAAAACAACAATTTCAACATTATAATCTTGAAAAAAATATCTATTAGATGCAGATCCAAGATTGGACGTCTTCAATACGTAACACAAAGGCGCCCAAATGTCATTTGATACACATAATACTATTTTTATTTATCACATACTAATTTAGAGTTTAGAAATGTAATGAAATTCTTAAACCTCTCATGGATGTTCATTTGAATAATGAAATACAATAGTTTATCATGAATCAAATTGCAATTACACCCATCTAGCTGAGATTTAATGTTTTTAATTTTTGCTAAAAAAAAATTACCTTTTCATCTCCCTTCATGGGATTCATCATTAGCTCAAAAATCAACTTTATAAGTTTTGATAAACTTGTACCTTCATACATTGATTCTAGTTCTGGCAGGAACCAAGCCTCACTCGGACTTTCTTGATTCCCAATGTGAAGTACGAAAGATCCCGCATGCTTCGCAAAAATTATGGACATTGCTTTTTGTACCTTTTGTTGGTATGCGGTCTACATTGTCTGTTGTCGCTATCCGCCGGTCAAAGCTTTCAATAGTACTATTCCACGTGCGTCCAGAGCTCATGTGCCATGAATTCCACCTTCAATATGATCCTTCCAATGCTATAATTTGATCCACTCAACATCCACGATTTGTTAATAGTAAAATGATTAGACCCCATTTTTACGTAAATAATTCAAAATGAGAACAAACAAGGTTCTTCGTAGAGTAGTTTTAGAAGCCCAACTCACCATTTTTTAAGTGAATATGTTGATCGTATGTAATATTCCCTTTTAGGATATTATTTAAATCTACAAAAATTAATTATCCGGATCACCCTAGCGAAGATTAGATCTTCTTAGTCGGACTTCAACAGTCCATATCCCAATGTTGGTCAATAATACAACCCAAAGTCGGGTTGGAGTATGCCAAGGTGCGGTTAAATGGGAAAACTAATTAGAATGCTAATATTACCCAGATCTGATTTTCTTAACAACAGATAATTAATTAAAAATTCAAACGCCAACCACTTACGTAATTTTTCAAAATTAATTCTCGCTTAACTTCGTCCAAGTAAAAATTCTCAAACTTTGGGTTTTGGGCCACAAAAATATGAAGAATGGAAGGGGGGATATCCCAAAACCAGTATTTTGCACATTATCCCAACATGAAACCCTAATTTTCAATCGCCCTAAAAATTAGGTCGCCCAACACATTTAGGGCATCCAAATAAATCCAAAAGGGTAATTTGTACAATCAAATCCTCTCTTAAATGGGAACCCCAAAACAACATATCTGAAATATATATTACATTTGTAATAACCAGTAAATGCTTGCGAGACAAGCTCGAAATCTTTTAAAATTCATAACTTGCTCAATACTTGTTTTTCTTAGTGAAAATAAAGTGCGGAGTAATCTATAATTCAAGAGCTTTCCAAAGAGATAAAAATCTGAATTTTTAGACCACCAAAAACCGTCCAAAACAACCCCCAAAATCCCCAAACCAGTCGCTAGGGTTAGAGTGAATGGCATAAATTATTATCAGCTCTTTCTATGCTTCAAAAACTCTCCAAATAACAGTCTTACACTTGAAAAATTATGCAAACATAGATCAGATTGTATTTTAACTTGTTCACCCTCAAAACATGTCAAAATATGACCCAAACAAGTTGCCATAACTGAAATTAATTGCAGCATCGAAAATCAGATCATAGTAACACTCTAAAAATCTTCAACATTCATCAACAACATGCACCATTTCACTCAAATAAATGCGCCAATCTTCTAATGGAGAAATAATGCACAAAACCATTCAACTCAAGAGAACACAATGATGAGAAAACAATGAGTCTTCAACATTCTTGAATAATGGATCCAAATGAGAGAAAGCACAATGCAAGAACTAGGGCATACATCCCAATACTCCAAGCATGGAGTGAAA